>VZRE01003988.1:11494-51831 GCA_013396775.1 Cephalopterus ornatus | reverse complement strand
CAGCTGACCAGGAGCATCTACGATCAGTTCATCTCCCAGCTGCAGTCGGCCATCAAGGTGAAGGGGGGAGCGGGCCGGGGGGGCTGCGGAGGGGCTCGGGGCCTCCAGAGGGGCTTCAGACCCCCTGTGGATAAAGCGCGGGACGCATTAGTTTTAGAGGAAGCAAATGCGTTTCTGGAACGGTAAAAGCAGAAAGCTGAGGCAGCTCCCAAAACTTCTCTGTCTTCCCCGGAAAGAGCTGTAGAATCGTTCAGGTTGGAAAAGAGCCTGAAAGTCCAACTGCTCCCCCAGCACTGTTAGGGCATCACCCGTGTCCCCGGGTGCCACATCCACACGTCTGTTAAATCCCGCCAGGGATGGAGACTCAATCTCTGGTGATTCCCAGGATGGAGCTTTCATCCAGGGCAAAGCTGGAGAGACATTAGACAAAGGCTGGGAATGCCAGGAGAAGGGGGAATGTTTCCCACTGCCAGAGGGTGGGGGTAGATGGGCTGTTGGGAAGAAATCATTCCCTGTGATTGTAGGGAGGCCCTGGCACAGGTTGCCCAGAGAAGCTGTGGCTGCCCCATCCCTGGAAGTGTTCAAGGCCAGGTTGGATGGGGCTTGGAGCAACCTGGGCTAGTGGATAGTGTCCCTGCTCATGGCAGGAGGTGGAACTGGGTGAGCTCTAAGGTGCCTTCCAACCCAGACCATTCCCTGGTTCCATGCCCAGCGAGGGCTCACGAGTGGTACCTGTGTTTGGGTCCTGCTGAATGCCTCTCATGTCCTTCCTTCGCAGGAGGAGATTCAGGAGGTAAAAAACGAAGGGAATCTGGAGGGGCTCTTTAACTCACTGGATAAGATCGTGGAGGAGGCAAAGGACCGGGAGGAGCCGGCATGGTACGGATGGGGAGCAGAGGGATCTGTGTTCGTACAGGGGCAATGTGGGACTCCTGGGTGACATTTGGGTGCTGCAGGGAGGGTCTGAAACCTGCTGTATCTTTACAACAACATCACTGGGCCTAAAACACCCAAAAATCAGTTAAATCTGTGCCTCTCTGGGTCAGAGATCCATCTCTGTGCGCTTCCTCAGCACAGGGAGGTCGGTGCTTCTGGGGAAAACCCAGTTCTGGCTGGAACGAAGGGTTGATGGGATATTTTGGGCTCAGCTCCTGTTCAACAGCAGAGCTTCTCTGGGCCCCTGGCCTGATGCCTCGGCAGGTGCTGCAAATGCCACCCTGGAAATGGGCTGGGGCTGTGAACCAGCAACATTTGGGGTTTATGTTTCTGTTGGGGAGGTGAATAACATCCTGCCTGCTCGTGTCTGGGTTTGGGGAACTCCCCGTTCCCTCCTGGGGGGTTCCTGCTCTGGCTGTCCTTGGCTCCCGGTGCCGGGGGAGCCGCAGAGCTGCTCTGGTCTGGCAGCATCTCGGGGGCAGATCAAGGGTGGGGGATGCACTGCTGGGTGGGATCGCTGCTCTCCGGCTGCTCCAGATGCCCGTGTGTCCCCAGGCGTCCCAGCGGGATCCCAGAGGAGGATGTCCGGAGTGCCCTGGTGCCCTACCTGCTGAAGCACCGCTCCTACCTGCGCAAGGTGCTCCGGGAGAAGGAGGAGGAGAACAGGAAGGTGGCCCAGTCCGTGCTGGCGGGGAGGGACAGGATTGCGGAGCTGCAGCAGCTCATCCAGGCTCGCAAAGAAGCCTGGCAGGTAAAAGCAGATAAAACCCTTCTCCTCACAGCACCAGCCCGAGGGAGGCTCGATGGTGCCTGGCTGGTGAATGACACTTAAACCCTCCACTTCTCCAAGGCCTTCCCAGCAGCCGAGTCCTGCTGACACTGGAGGCCTGGGCATTTTCTCTGGACGTCTTGGGGGCTTTTCCCTTTGCGCTGGGTGGGATGTGGGCTGTTCCCACCGGAGAGGAGGGGGTTGTGTCCTGTGTGTGCAGGGGGCAGCAGTGTGTGTGACACACTCAGCCCTGAGCATGGCAGGGTGCTGAGCTCTGTGTGTTGTTTCCCTTCCAGGCGATTGGTAAAGAGCAGCGAGAGCTCATCATGACATTCCAGGAGCCCCAGTGAGGCCGTGGGGAGCCCCCCAGGTGGGGTGTGCTCAGCCCCCCAAACTGAGAACTGCCCCATCAGGCCACTGCCCTGGGACTGGAGGAGCTGCTGGACTGGCACAGTCTGATCAGATTCAGTGAAGAAACAAAAAAGAATACACTGGGATCTTTGGAAACAGATGGCAATTCGCTATTCCCCACTCTGCTCGACAAGGAGGAGAGTCGCAGAGTGTGTCTGTACACTCACCTGGTCCCTCCCTGCTGTGACAGCCCTGATTCCAGCTACTAAAGCCACATTTCGGGCCTTGTAGGTATTTTAGCTGCATGTTAGACAAAAATCAGTGCCTTGTGCCACAAACTGGGCTATGGCCAGGCCTGAGGAGCCCGGGAGCAGGAGCATGTGCAGCCCAGGGCAGGTCCCAGCTGCCGTAGCAGAGGCAGCCGAGGCTCTTGCCTGTGTTTGTGGGTTCATTCAGTCTTCCGTGTGCTCAAACCACCCACGCCCACCACGGACGTGGCAGCAGCTGCTCCTCCAAGTTCCTCCTTGCCATTTATTTTGTTTTCCTGAGTTATTCTCCAGCCCTGCTCCCATCCCAGCAGCACGAGGGATCCGGGGATGTGCTGTTGGCACGCAGGGGTTGGAACAGCCTTGCCTCAGCTCCATGGGCTTGTGGCACAAGGGGTTTAATGCTTCCCTGTGGAACCTCCTGTTCCCTCTGGAACCAGACTGATTTTACCCATCCAGAGTTGTCTGTTACGGCCTCATTGGAAGTTTGCCTGGCTGGGTAAGTGAGGGCTCCTGGGATCTGCCTGGTGGAGCCCCACGAGGGACAAAGTGTCTTCAAGTGTGGCGGAAAGGTCATCCCTTGAGGCTGGGCAGGGAATGAGGAAAGTTACCCAAGGACTGAGGGGGCAGCCCTGTCCAGCAGCCACCGAGGGCAGCAGGTTCCAGGTCACCTGTTTGGGACAGCCCCAGGGAGAGGCTGTGTGTGCCCTGGGACAAACCCGGAGCAGCAGCGGCCGCTCGCACCACGCCCTGGCCTCTGTTTGCAATTAGAGCCCTGGACGGAGCGGCTCCTGCAGTTTCCCCTCGGCCTCCCCTCGCCGCGCTGGAATCCGAATAAATTGGGGCTGTTGTTCGTGGCTTGGCTCACTTGGCCCACTTACTCTGTACTTTATGGGTTTGTCTGACAAAGGCTCTGGGGTCAGCATTTCTCTCTTCCACCTCCTCCACCCCAAAGCCTCCAGTTCCGCTTTTCAAGACAGGGCTGGGATTTATAGGATATGAAAGCAGTCAGGATCCCCAGGAGGAATCTCACCCAGCAGTCCCAGGGGCTCCCACGGCCCAGAGCCCTCCTGGAGTTAAACAGGAGCAAACTGGGGGTGGGCGAGCACCCAGGCACTGCTGGGGTCTGGGGGAGAGGAGCATGTGAAAGGATGGATAGATGTGAGAAGTCCTGCTGGTCCAGCTGTCCCACTCTGCTGCACAGGGACAGAACCACTAATTTTGTTCTGGAAAAGCCCCATTTGGGGGGTTTTAGAGGTGCTGGACCTCTCTCAAGTCCTGCTTTTGGGACCATGCAGCTTGTAGCATGTGGCATGGGGGAGCTGTGTGATACTGAGGGCACAGACACCTGCCCACCCTCCTCCTGGGACACAGCACAATGCCAGAAGAGGAGCATGTGCTGGTCCCCAAAAAATGGGCCAACAAGTCCCCACCGGCCCTCCCACAGGGAGGAAAACCCCACAGGTTTTGTCAGGAAAAGTGTACTGGTGTGGCAGCAGCCTGCTGGGATCCAGCAGTGGGAAGTGGGAGAGCACAGTAGGGGACTGGGAGCCTCCCAGTGCCCCATCCCTGTCCCAGAGGGGACAGGGTGCTGCCAGGCCGGCAGGGCTGGGCCCACCAGCAAATCCCCCTTGGCCTGGGGCCACGTTTCCCTCCCTTTGGGAGCTCTGGCCAGGCACAGGGGGACCAAGTTCATCCCAAACCACAATTGCCGTCTGTTCCGGCAGCTCCGGCCACGGCGGATGTGCTGGAAATAACCCTGGTGGGGCCGTGGCCTCCCCTTGCTGGGGCTGCAGTGCCCTATAAATCCACCCGGGGAGCCGGGGCTGCACCAAGCCCAGCGCTGGGAGGCACCATGAAGCCCCTCGTGCTGCTGACCCTGCTGGCCCTGCTCACCCTCGGCCTCTGCCGCAGAGGTACCCGTGTCCGGGGAGGATGGGGCTGGGGGTGGGCTGTGCCCCGGGAAGGGCTCTGGAGGGAGCAAAGGGACTGGGAGAGATTTGCAGGGGGAGTGTGGGGCTGGAGGAGGGAGATGGGGAGCAGGATGCCCTTTGAGAGGTTGGGGGGGCTCAGTGAGTGGTCTGAGCCTCCAAAGAAGGAGCGAGGTGAGGGCAAGAGCCTGCACGGGACCTTCCCGAGCCCACCCACTGCCCCTTGTCACCCCCAGCTGCCGATCACTCCACCAGTGCCGACGACTCTCCCAGCTCTGAAGGTGAGTGACCACGGCCATGCTCGCCCCCGCTGTCCCAGGGACCGGGGGGCACAACCCCCTGACCCACCACGCTGTCCCCTCAGCTTTCATCTCCAGACGTGCCAGTGCCCAGGTGGTCCAGAGGCAGAAGCGGAATTACGGCTATGGCAGGTAGTGCTCGGTCCTGGGCCAGGGCTCACAACCCCCAGGTGACACTGAGGAGGTCCTCGCTGGCTCGGCCCCTCCCCAGGAGCCTTCAGCCCCCACGGGATCCCCCAACACTCCCCTGAGTGCCCCGTCTGTCCCCCGCAGCGTTTACGCGGCCCCGCCCGACCCGCTGGAGGCGAAGCGCGAGGTGTGCGAGCTCAACCCCGACTGTGACGAGCTGGCCGACCAGGTCGGGTTGCAGGAGGCGTATCGGCGCTACTACGGCTTCGTGTAGCCCCCGCCGCCCCCCGGCCTCGCTGCGGAGCAGGGGCTGAGCTCTGAGCACCTCTCAGCACCCCCCTTTACACCCTTTCTGTTAGCCCTGGAAACAAATAAATGCATATTGTGGAACCAGTTCCTTCTCGGGCTGGGGGCGTGGGTGGGTGGGGGGCTCCAGTGGACGTGCCCCATGTCCCCCCACCCCACACGGCTGAGGACCTCTGGCCTCCCTCCCTGTCCCCTCCCAGGCTCTGCAGTGAAGTGATGCCACCACCCCTGGATCCCATCTCTGGCAATAAGGAGCCCAGTGCTGCACCATCATTATTCCAGTTTATTTTAAAGCTCCTCCCAAGCGTGGGGTTATGGGGGGCATCAGGGTTTCTCTGTGCACCCCAGGGCCCTTCACCCTGCCCAGCTACGGGGCTTCTGTCACAAACCAGCTTAATTACTCCTTAACCCTGACACACACACACGCACACACATAGGGTGATGTATCATCCCTGCCCCAAATTCATGGAATCACAGCTGGTTTGGGTTGGAAGGGATCTGAAAGCTCATCTTGTTCCACCTCTCCCTGCCATGGGCAGGGACACCTTCCACTATCCCAAGTTGCTCCAAGCCCCATCCAACCTGGCCTTGGGCACTTCCAGGGATGGAGCAGCCACAGCTTCTCTGGGCAACCTGTGCTGGGGCCTCACCACCCACCTCCTGCACCCATCTCCCAGTTCGTCCCCTGCCACAGCCCCTGGGGTCCCATGAGACAAGACCACTGCCCCACATTCAGCCAGGGCACTGGGGAGAACCCCATCAACCTCTGCTCCCACCACCTGCAGCCTCTGCAGCCTCTCCGATCCTCCACACCTTCCCCCGAGCCCAAACCCCTGAATTCTGCCTCCAGCCCTGTGTACACAGCCGCTGGGGCTGACACCGAGCAGTGGCCATGCTGCAGCAGGACGTGGACACACAGACACACAGACACACAGACACACAGACACACAGAGACACACAGACACATTCCTGGGGTTTGGCACCTTGGCTTTAGGCCTAAGCAAGGGGAACCACGAAGAGGACCCCACAGCTGAGAAGGAGGAAACCTCCAGCCCCAGTTTCCTTACCCCAAACATACGAGGAGTAGGAGAGGCTGGTGCAGACAAAGGAGTTCAAAGCAGCCGGGGGGACAAAGTGTCAGTGCCAAATGCTGCTGACTCAGTGGTTCACCATCACGGAGGCACTGTAGGCAAACATCAAGGGGCCTGCGGCTCCCTGCCCAACCCAGTGCCAGCCCCTCTCCACAAAGCTCCCTCGGGCTGGAGGGGCTGAGGGCTCTGCAATTGCAGAAGCAGCAGATGTGGTGGGCAGGTGCTGATGTGGAGTTAAGTTGAGGGTGCAGCTGGAGGAGAAGGGGTAGAGGCAGAGCAGCAGGTAGATGAGCAGGGACCGGCAGTGAGGCTCCTGGCAGAGCTCTAGGGAGGATGAGAGCACCAGGAAGTGCCACATGAAATACTTGTGAGGGTATATTTTGGAGTGAGCTCCATCCTGATTCCCTCTCCTGATCCCTATCTCTGTCTCCATCCTCATCCTTGACCCCATCCCCATCTACACCCCCTCTTCAACCCCAGCCCTGTTCCCAGCCCTGTCCCCATCTCCACGGCTATCCCCTGTCTCCATTCCTATCTCCATCCTTTTGTCACTCCCATCCTTGTCCCTGTCCCCATCCCATCTCCATCCTCATCCCTGGCACTACCCTGTATTCCCATTCCCACTCCTATTCTGATCCTCATCTCCATCCCTGTCCCATCCCCACCAGGTCGGCAGAAGTGTGCCCAGGTGTAGCTATCTCATTCTTCATATGGAAGGAGGTGAGGGCACAGCCAAGGGCTGAGCTCTTGGGGTGCCGCTATCCCGACACGCTCCCACTCTCCCAGAAGATCTGTGGGGACATTAGGGCTGGTCAGGGAACATCCCAGGGAGGGTGAGGCAGCCCAAGATCTGCTGTGGGGTTAAGGTAGGTGGGGAAACTGAGGCAGGGTGGGCTAGGAGTACGTCCCAGCTGGAGCAAGGCTGGGTGGGGAGTCCAGGTGATTTCCTACGTCGAATGAGGAAACTGGGGAAAGAACCTTGGTGGCAGAGCCCCCCTTCCCCCAGCCACACCTTGTGGACTCGGAAGATCTGAGGTAGCTTTACCGGCAGCATCCTGGGGCCGCGGCACTTAGGGTGGGAGGGGTCGGGGCTCGGGGCTGCAGGGACAGGACGGAGCCCGCGGGGGGACGGGGCTGCAGGAGCCAGGACGGACACGCCCTGGAAGGCTCCCGGCTTTTTTCCAGGGTTGTGCCCAGCAAAGTCCGCTCTCTGACTCTTTCAGAGAGCCGCGGGCTGGGCAGAATCAAGACCCCAGGCCCAGGATAGGGGGAGCATGGTGGGGCCACGGGTGGGTGCTGGCAGCTGTTGGGTGGGCTGCAGGAAAGAGCCAGATCCTGCTCATGCCCGCGGAAGCTCTCAGCCCTGGGGATGTCCCGGGCAGACGCAGCCTTAGGGCCAGGCCACCATGGCAGGGAGGAGCCCACTCAGACACCCTGGAGACAGGACCCCTCACCGTGAAGGGAGGGTTACCCCCGGCGTGCTGAGGGGCTTGGGTGGGGGCGCGGGAGCCTCCACCGCTGGAGGGGCCATTGCAAAGTGGCTCCGGGCACCGGATCTTAAATTGCCACAACTGGGAGAGTCGGGGCAGGCGATGGGGCCGAGTGCGGGTCCACGCAGGGACCCTTATAAACACCCAGCAGGTCACACCGCTGGGGGCCACCAGAGGAGACTTGGGAGAGGTAAAAAAATCAAAAGTCTGGGGAAACAAAACTGGCCTGGCAGCAGCAGGAGGGCTGGCAGCGGCGCTGGCTCAGTCCATGGGGGCGATGCCAGCAGACGCTCTGCACCACAGCTGGACGGAGCCGCCGCTCAGGGGGCGGAGGGCTGAGCTGAGAGCGGGATCAGTGCTTTCCAAGTCCCCATCCTTGGGGATTTATTGATCCCTGGCAGGCTTGTGTTGGGCACAGCATGAGCAGCTCGAATCCACCCTGTGCCTGTCCGGGACTCTGCAGCCAGTCCACACCAGGCCTCTGCTGCTCCAGCAGCCCCAGCCAAGGGGAAGCTGCGGGTCCCCAGTGGTGTTGGCAGGAGGCCTGTGGGAGGGTTTAGGGTCTCCACACAGGATGCAGACCCTGGTGCTGAACAGCTCGTCCAAAATAACCTGCATAAGCACAGCAAACCCAGGCAGGGTTCAGGGCAGAGGAATGACACATCTTGCCAGAGGAAGGGAGAAGTGGAGGCACAGAGAGGGAGGGGAACAGGCTGTTGAGTGGGGCTGGAGAGATGGAAGCTTGTGGGGGTCCCTGAGGACTTGGCTCCCCAACAAGCAGGACCAGGAGTCCCAGCCCCTGACCAGTGGTGTGGAGTTTCCTGTTTCAATTTCATCCTCAGTCGATTCCCATGCAAAGGGCATGGGACAAACTCCCACTCCTGGTACCCCTGCAGCAGCACACTGCCTGCAGGGACCGATGACGAAGGCTCAGAGTTTGTTACAGGGCCGGCAGCACATCCACCGCCTCTGCAGGGCCAGGAATGCCACTGGCCTCTTGGCACGGCCCTCCTGAGCTGGAAGAGGTGTTCCCAGCCCGGCTGGAGGGGATGGAGCCGCAGTGACGGTCCCTTTGTGCCAGAGTGGTGTTGGGACACAGGGCACGTCTCACCCACAGCCCATTCCCCCACTGGGGATTGAAGCCGGATTTGCCTTTTCACAACCCTCTCTCCGAGCTTCCCGCCGCTGGCAGCCTCCAAAGAACTGGAGAGGGAATTATGCCGGTGCCTGGCTCGGTGCTTCCCACCAGCAGAGCAAATCAGGGAGCTCTGCTGGTGAGTCAGAATGAATACAGGGAAGGGAACACCGATTCATTTTCTTTCCCCCCTACAAAACATCCTCCAGCTTCCCTTGTCACCGATGTGCGGTGGGACTCAGCCCATCCTGTGCCTGGAATGGACACCAAAAAGTTACATATTTTAAAAAATTTACACTTCCCTCCTTCCCCTGTTAAAACTGAGCTGTGAAGGTGCCCAGTGAGCCACAGCGGGTTCTTCTGCTGGGGTCGGAGGTGCTCCTGTGGCAGCAGCACGTGGAGTTCTGGAAAGAGGGTGAACTCATCCCAAACTGCAGAGGTAGCAATGGAAATGCTATGCCCATCAGAAGGATAAGGAAGGATCCACCTGCATTCTTTTTCCTGAAAAGCAGAAAGTTTGGCCAGCGAAGCACACTTTTGAGGGCAGACTCACAGACAGAAAATGCAGCCAGCTCTAGGGCTGCGCAGGAAAGGCAGGATGGTGTGGCAAGTACCACAGGACACGAGGTACAAACATCTGGTATTTTATTAAGCCAGTCAATGTGTTCGGACCACCATCACATGCCAAGAGCCCCAGCCCCTCCTCGCCCAGCTGGGCCCTGTGCCCACTCATCCCCCAGTGAGACCAAAATCCCCTGGCTCCGCAGGCCCGTGTGCCACAGGAGGGCTGAGGAGAGGTGATTGTCCCTTGCCTTGAACCAACAGTCCCCTTGCTGCCAGCGGCAGGGCCAGTGACACGGCCCCTGTGCCAGCCTGCCCTGTCCCCACCCCGGCTGGCCAGGCCAGCGGGGCCATGTGCCGAGAAGGAAAAGAACCCTAAATTGAAGACACAAGAGAAAACCCGAGGCACTGCACGTGGCCTCGAGCCTAGCAAGGATGGGAGCAGAGGGATGAGCTGCTCCAAACAGCCCATAAAACCACAGAGCAGAAGCCCAACAAGCACCAGTGGCCGTGTCCACCCTGGTGTGGGGACAGCCGAGCCAGCCTCAACCACCACAGACCTGCATCTTCCCAGCATGGGGTCACCCCAAAAACCCCCAACGGCTCAACTGGGTGGTAACAAAGAGAAAAGCAAACCCAAGAAACACACAAAAACACATGAAAACCCTTGGGTTTGGCCCACAAGATGGTTTTTCCAGTTGCCCTCCTTCCCAGCACAGCGGGTGCCAGGGAACTGGCTTGGATCTGGTCTGGTCAAGCCCAGAGTCGGTGCAGGAGCAGCACTGCAGGGATGAGTTGTGGCAGGGCCTGCACAGTCTCCATCTCCTGCCCGATGCTGTTGTGGTGAGGCAGCTCACAGCTCTGGCTCAGGCTGGGAGGCACAGGCTGGGGGGTGTCTGAGGGAGACCCCACCACAGTGCACAGGAGCCACAGGATACATGGAGCCTCCCACAGACCATCCCCTTTGCTTTGCATCAGTGACCACCGCCCCAGGGCAGGGACACCACTGCCAGCTGGGGGCCCTGTTGGGGTGTGGATGATGCACCAAATCCCAGGATGAGCAAACAGGCACAGGCCCTCGGACAGAGCAGATCTGTTCGATTTATCCCCAGGGAAGAATCTCCGGCTCATCCCAAGCACTAGAACGGGGGCTAAGAAGAGCCTTCCTTTACCCCAACCCTAAAGATGACACGCTGAGCCCCCCCAGAAGACCATGTGTGGCCAAGGACCCCACACGCCATCCCTCTGCGGCCGCTGTGCAGCCACACTGCTCCAGAGCTTTGGAATCTCCCACTTTTTCAGCTCCACGTATCTGAGTTAGAAACATGCATCCCAAAACCATTCACCAGGTCCTCAACCACAGCCATGCACTCTGGAGAGGAGGAGCATGGCACAAGGACCCTTCAGGTGCCCTTTTAAAATATCACGATCCCTCCCCACGCAGCCCAGGGAGGAAAGTGCCACAGGGCCATCAGGATTCCTCATTGCAGGACAAAGGCCCCTTCTGCCCTCTCCCTCCCCTCCAGGTGTAGAAAACCTCAGGGAATATTAAACTACCCCCTCAGGGAATAAGGGCAGTTACTAAGGGAGCCTCTGCTTTCGCCATGTGGCCCCGCCTGGGCTCATGGTAGCTCCACAAACTCTGGTTAGAGAAATTGAGTTTATTTACTTTTGTTCTTAAACTGTGTCCTGTGCCCAAACGAGGCCTTGGTGACCCAGGACACTGTGCCAGCCACAGCCTCCAGCCCCCGACCCCACGGCACTTGGCTCCCAGCTCCCACCCTGCACAGCTCTGGGAGCTGCATGAACTGAGACACTCGCCACCAGTGAGACAGGGATGCCCTCTGGGCTGCTGCTCTGCCTGCTCTGCTCCTCCCTCCCCTCCAGATCCAGCTGGGACCAATGGAATGACCAGCCTGGAACGAAGTTGAGCACTACCCCCAGCTCCTTGCTGCTTTGACTGCAGCTTCTCTTCACCAACCCCAAGCGCGGCTGGGGGGTGACGCCAAGGGCTCTCAGGAGACAGGGACAGTCAGGCTCAGCCACAGCTGACTCCCAGACGGCTCTGCTGTGCTCAGGATCAGGGAGGGTTTACCCATCAGCAAGAAAAAGCAGAGCCCAACCATGCCCCCGAGCCGTGCCCCCACCAGATAAGGAGGGTTTCACCACAAAAGCAGCACTCTGCACATCAGCTGAGGTGCAGAGGGTGATGCCTCTGCTTTCCACCACGTCCCACAAGGTGATTCCCTTCTCTTTTCCCACCCCATCAAACAGAAATAATGAGCTACACAAACAAATGGCTTCAAATAAAACCACTGGAGGAAAGAGGAACTGTGAGTTTCACAGCACATCTTAGATCTCTGAGAATGTCCAAAGTGAGCCAGAGTCTCTGACCTGCTGTCCTGTGTATGTCCTTTCCTTGGCTTAGCCAAGCAAAGCACTTGTTTCAGGAAAAGCTGCAAAAGGGAAAATCCTGTAGGGAAACCCCTGTCCCTCCCCACCCCTGCCTGTCAGCCTCCAGGGATGGATCTGGCTGAACTGTGGAGCTTGGCATTTCCCTCTGCTGCACTGCAAAGGAGCTGTAACTGGAAAAGAAATTAATCCTCTGGGACTTGTGCTGGTATTCTTAGTTTTTACCTGAAAACAAGGAGCATCCTGCCCTTGCAGTACAACACGCCGTGCTCGGAGCCCACACAGACTGGAGGATGTGACTTGCCTTCCTGTGTTACGCCCCGGCTGTAGCAGCTTCTGGCTGGCTCGTGTGAGAACACACACACACAGGTAGAAGACTCCAGTGGTTTGTACTTGCATAGCTGCTGCTGGTTCATGTGGATGGAGGCATCTGTTCCGTGGGCACACGGAGGCAGAGGGAGCACGAAGAGGCCACTCAGCCCCTCTCCCACTGCCCTGCGAGGAACCCGCGGCTTCACGTCCGAGCGCCGGTGAGTGACGTGTCAGACACAGGCTGCATGAGATGCTGTTGGGATGGAGGTCTGTGAGGTCCCTCACAGGTCATCTGGGGAACCAGCTCTTCCAGCATGTGTCCAGGTAGCATCATCCCTCCCGTCTGGGATGCGAAAAGCACAGAATGATCCGTGAGCTTGGCCCTCCTGGGCAGTGGCGGTCACGGCCCTGTCTCTGCCGGCCCTGAGGGACACAAGGAAGGGGGACACAAATGCTCCAGCTCTGCCACCCTCTCTAGCGCGGCATAGCAGCAGTGGTGCATCGAACAACCAGCAGAAGATAATGGCTTTGAGATCCTCCTTCCTCCTCCACACCCCATTGTAAGATTTAGGGGAAAAAAGGGGGAAAAAAGAAAAGACAAAAAAAGAGGCGTTGAGTCCTTTGGAGATGTCCCCTCCATCCCAGGGTCACAGTGCTCAAGCCAAGCGGTTGAGCCTTATCGGTGTTTAAGTCCCACCCGGCTCTTCTCTCTCTTCCAGCTACTCTGCTGGGTTCCTCCTTTTCTCCGAGGTCTAATGCTGGAAGCAAAGTGGGAGACTGGGGATGGAGGCACAGAGTCCTGTGGCCTCCCTGGAGCAGCACAGCCAAGCTCATGTTGCTCATGAAGCGTGTGGTTCGTAGGGAGAGCGCGGATGTGCACCATGGGGCTGCTCCCTTCTTGCAGGCCCACATCCCTTTGCACTGAGCCCACTCCATTGGGGACTGGGAAAGGAAATAAATATGCTTGTGCTAAGACAAAAATATTATATTAAGAGCTTTCCCCCCCTTTTAAATAGCATAATTGTTTCCTTTTCTCTCTGACACTGGAAGAGTATCCAGAACCCCAAGGGAAATCCTCCTTTTCCTTTTTTTTTTAATATTATTTATATATATAAAAAACTAAGAATTAAAAGGAAAAAAACCCCTTGAAAAATAATTAATTCAAAGGAGGTGGGGGGGAAGAAAAAAAAAAAAAAAAAAGACTATCCGCTTTCCTGTCCCCAGATTGCCAAACAAGAGCAAAACACTCTTTGGATCTTCTTTCCCAAGCCGGAGGGCTCCATTTCTGCCACGCTGGTTTGGTTTCGCTGAAGTCAAGTCCACGCTCTGAACCGCCGGCCCGTTTCCGCTGGCCAAGCAAGCTTTGGGAGGAAGGGGGGGGATGAAGGACTGCCCGTCTCTCGCCCATCTCTGCCGACTGGGAGAAGGGCAGAGCTCTGCCCCGGCGGTGCCGAGGGGCCTCTCTCAGAGCAGCTGGCGCCATCGGAGCTGTACAGCCGTCTGCTCGGGATGCAGGTGGAGGGTGTCTGCGTGCGTGCCCACATTGGATTTTTTTTTGTTTTTTAATTCATTTGGGTAGGTATTTTTGTTACTGTTGCTGCTGCTGCTTCTTCGTGTCTAAGTGTCGCCCAGGTTGTTGTTTCCTTCGTTCAGACGCTGCACGTTCCGAGAGGGGGAGAGAAAGGTTCACCAACCCGATGCCTTTCTGACCATCAGCCCATCTCTTTCCACTGCTTGTAGAACTCCAGAACATTTTTTATTTCTACGCTGGCACTGGCGGCTGCCTGGATGGCAGACTGCAAGCAAACACAGACAAAACAGGCAGTTATTTTTCTTGTCCTGACAAGACAACTGCCGTTCCCAAACTGGGGACTCTCCGGCAGTCTGGCATGGCTGGAAGGCCCAATCCTCCCAATTCTCGTTGCTCTGGCACAAGAGGCCTGCACAGACATGAAATTCAATTCTCCCACCTCTTCCTGGATACTCTGTACCACGAGAGCATGACAAATCAAGGAACTTTCAAGGAAAAAGGAATTTCAACTTACAAGCTAACTTTGGGAAGCCCAGGAAAGTTATTAGCCAAGGCAGAAAACATTAAAAAAAAAAAAAATCTCCTGTCAATCAATCATATTTTACCCTTGCTAGGAAGCACAACAGCTCAGCTCAGCCAGAAAAGAGCTACTGACCTGCATGGGCACCGAAAATGTGCTTGGGTCCTCCAGCTGGAAGCCTGTGATGATGGTGACCATTCCCGTGGTGTCGTCCTCTCCGCTCCCTTGGGACACTGTCAATTGTTTGCAGCTGTCCAGTATTTTATAGAGATTCCTGCCAGAAAAGAGAACCAGAGGGGAAGGTCAGTGGGAAGACCACATCTGCTTTGGAGGACACGTGGGAAGGACTTTTCTGAGACCCTTCTGAGCAAAAAGCACTCAGTGTGAGACATGCAGATGGATGTCCCTAACTCCAGGGAATTTCATCATTACTCACTGTATGGGGTTTGTGTGGTCGGGTTTTGGTTATGGGGGGGCTACAGGGGTGGTTTCTGTGAGAAGCTGCCAAAAGCTTCCCTCATGTCCAGCAGAGAAAATGCCAGCTGGCTCCAGGACGGACCGTTGCAGTGGCACAGACAAGTCACTGTGACCCCCATTCCCCGTCTCCCTGCGCCGCTGGGCGGGGAGGAGGCAGAACTTAGAAGGAGGGAGGGGTGGGGGGAAGATGTTTTTAAGATTTATTTTACTTCTCATTCTCCTGTTCTGATTCTGTCAGTAATAAATTTAATGAATACCACCCCCTTTGAGTCTGTTTTGCCTGTGACAGTGATCGTAAGTGATCTCTCCTGGTCCTTATCTCAACTCATGAATCTTTTGTTATATTTTCTCTCCTCTGTCCAGTTGCAGAGGGGAGTGAGAGAGTGGTTTTAGTGTGTCCAGCTGGGGTCAACCCACTACACTCACACAGAACAAGTTCTATAATGGGTTCCAGTGCTAGCACCTCTCCCCAAAGCCACCTGCCTGCTGGGAGCGAGGCTCAGACACCTTCAGATGCTGAAATCTTACCAGGCATCTAAATCTTGTCTCTTCAATTTATGCCTCTCGAAGCTCTTCCCAACATCCTTCTGGCAACGAATGTACCTAAGGAGAGAGCAGAGTCTCTGAGCTCACATGGAGACCATTACACAGACCAAAGTCAGTGCCCCACAGCAGCTCCTCTAAGTGCTGCAGGGCCTTTTACTGGCTATTACCAACCCAAATAACACCCAAAGGCCTGCCCAAGGAATCCCCTGTGAATCCCTTTGATCACCTCCCTGTCTCACCATTGTCCCTGCTCACAGCACCACGTCTCAAAGCCCACCAGCCCCAACATGGGCCTCAAAGATGCAAGTTCATCCTCACAGTTCTTTGTGCTTCTGCAAAGCACCGACGCACAGTCCAGCTCTTCCAGCCTCCCAGTGCAGTGGCAAAGGGCATTGCTCTGGTTCACACAGAGACAGAGATGCAACTCCCCCAGTTCCTCAGAAGCAGCTGCACTTCACAGCTGACCAGCAACTACTAGCACATCTGGAGAATCAGGTGCCAAATCTACTACTTCACTTTCCTGTTCCTGAAGCTTGGCTTTCCCTTGACCCACTCCTCGCTCTGCTCCAAGGGATGCACAGCTCCCACCACTGTTGTTTTCTTCCACCCCAAAGCCCTCTCATTTCAAAAGAAAGGGCAAATCACATCCCTATCCCCCTCTCACCTGTTTCCCTTTTTAAACTCTGCCTCCAGGTACCGGATGCTGTCCCTAGCACCAGCGTTCTCCTTTTTCAGGAAGTCTAAGCCATCGATAACTAACAAAAAAGAAAAAAAAAGAAAGAAAACCATCTTGCTTACAGTTCTACTTCTGCAAACTAATCCAGAGGTGTCAAGTACTCCCCATTCCACGGAACTCTCTCTGGTGCACAGCAGCCATGGCTGCAGGCTGAGGGGGAACAGGACCTCTCTTCCCCTAGCTGTTCTCCAACACACTCTGTTGGATTCCGAACACGTGTTTAGAAATGGTGTTGCAGCTGCTCCAGCTGAAGTCAAGGAGGAAGGGAAAGCCACCGCCCGGGCCCCTGGGGTCTGCTCCCAGCACAGAGGGGACAGGGGCAGGCAGCCACAGTTACCTGCCGTGGAGTCCCCATACCTGTGCGAGGGATGATGATTATGAACCTCCCGCTGGTGGCCAGCTGCTTGACAAGGGCCAGGTGCTGGCACAGGGCCTGGGTGTCCGGGACAAGGTAAGGAGACATGGCTGACTGTGCCTTGGGCTGCTGGAGACTCCCCTCCAGCTGAGAAACCTCCAGCTGAAAACACAGATGCAGAGACACTGGCTTCACATTTGTGCTGAAAAAAACCATCGAACAGGGCAAGACTTGCCCTGCAAAGCTCCATCGGGCTCTTCCAACCTCCCAGCACAGGGGAGCAGAAGGCTGGATGCAGCAGAAGGTCAATGAGAGATGACAGTCCCACTCTGCACTGCCCCAGCACAGCCCCACCTCGAATACTGGGAGCAGTTTTGGGCACCTCAATATAAGAAAGACATTGAACTATTAGGGAGTGTCCAGAGGAGAATGCCCATGATGGTGAAAGCTCAAGCCACTGAGGTCACTCAGCCTGCTCAGCTTGGAGCAGAGAAGGCTGAAGGCGATCCCCCACCACAGCCTACCCTGTCTTCATGGGGGTCAGTGACACGGAGGTGCTGATTTCCTCTTTCCCGTGACCAGCAATGGGACATGAGGAAATGGTTTATTCCATTTGCAGTTTCGTTGCTGCATCAAGGAAACAGTTTAGGCTGGACACGAGGAAAACTTTCTTCCTCCAGGGGGTGGCTGGTCCCTGGAACATGCTCCTCAAGTCAGCGGTCATGACACCGAGTCTGCCAGAGCTCAAGGAGTGTGTGGACAATACTCTTGGGCATTCCATTTGGTTTTAGATAGATAGCCCTGTGAGGAGCAGGGAGTTGGACTCCATGATTCTAATAGGCCTTCCAGCTTGAGATATTCTACAGTTCAGCCTATGCAGAATGGACTTACTGCCTCTGTGTGGGATGAGGGCAGAGAATTCCCCCTTCCCTTACCAGTTTCTGACATTCCAGACACTACCCTGCTGGTTTTCAGGCTGGAACCGGCATCTCCTACCTGCAGTCGAAGCTGAGCCATGTCTCTCATGAGCCTGTTCCGACGAGCTTCCTCTGCAGCCTAGTTGCAAAACCAAACTTCCATATCAGTTAGCAGGAAACACTCCAGCTGACATTAGCACACACTTCCAAAACCAGGGTGAAAAGGGGACACTAAAGTAGGTTTAAGGAGCAGAACAGTCATCTCCCCCCAAAGATCTGCGATTATAGTTACAACCTAATAGTAACCTACAGGAAACAGTGCCAAGCACAGAAAATTCATCCACCTCTGCCAACCCACCATGTGAAACTGAGCCTGGGCCTGGTGCACCAAGTTGTCTTGGTCCGACTGTGCTATGCTGATGAAGATCCCAAGCTCTGAGTTGAACTGCAGGATGCTGCCCTGGAGATGGGTAATGAAGTGACCGAAGCTCCGAATACAGCAGATCCGCACGACAGACTGCAAAGGAAGAACAGGCAGTCAGTGGCCACGGGGCTGCAGCCTGAGCCAGCTCTGACCCACAGCTCACACTTTTGGAAAAGGCAGGAACTGCTATTATACCGCAAATTCTGATGGATGTTTCTGATCTCAAGTCAAAGACTGCAGGAGGGGGCAGTAGGAAAGCTGACAGCTGGCCAGAGTGCTCAGGAGTGCCATTAGTCTGGGCTTCCCCAACCCAAGAAAACCTCAGGAAACATCAGCAGTCCCACCCTAAACCTCTGCTCAGGCCCCTAGTGCTGGGAAAAGGAACCACATAAAACAACAATCCAAGTCTGATTTTCTTCCAGGATTTATCCCAACTCACCTCCTCAACTGTTGAGAAAATGGGCCTGTCCTGCTCAAAGTTAAACCTCCTGTGTGCATTTTTCAGAGGGGGCAGATTGCGCAGGGCCACATCTTCTGGGAGCAGGAGGCTGGCCTTCAGGTCTGGGAGCTCAGCCTCACTCAGGATGTCCTTGACTTCATCACACAGGGCCAGCCCTGAAGAGGAGGGACAAAGGGGAAAACTGCTTTAAGGCACATGATCTGTAATGGTCACTGGCAGAGGTGTTAATGACACACATCCTGTGAGCACCTGATCAAGGAGGAACCAAAAGGCCACCCACAACATAAAGAGCAACTGTCCCAAACAGCCTGCTGAGTGACTCCAGGAATTCTCCCATTTGGAGGGATAGCTTTCTCACTCCTTCCAACAGATGAACATCCCTGTTTAAACTCTGCTTCTTGTGAACCACAGGGATCTTCAGGCTCAGCCCTGAAGAGGCACAGGGCACACCACGAGCAGCTGGAGCTCCAAAACTATTTTCCAGGGTTGCTATGACAAAATCACAGCCTTACTTCTGCTCCTGGCAGTGAATTTCACTCCTGTTGGCCACACATGGATTTTCACACACTGGTGTCAGTGTTTCAGTATGTTGTCAGCCATATATAATATGTTTTTTGTGTGTGATTTTTGGGGTTGTCCTGTCAGGGGCAGGAATTGGACTTGATAATCCTGGGGGGTGTCCTTTCCAACTCAGGATATTCCACGATTTTATGGCTCTAAAGTGTATGGGATAGTATTTAACTGAACGGTGTTTTAACAAACAAAAACAACACTCGCATGTGTCACTTCCCATTGTGCTTACAGAAACCGCTCCTGGGAAATATGTTCCCTGGGATCTCCCACAAACCCTGGGAATCACTGAGGACTAGGCTTGGTGAAACATGACATTGCCATTTCCTTCTCCAGTACCTGATTCCTGCAGGTCTGCGGCAGAAGGCAGAAGGTTCAGGAGCACAGACAGCCTGTTCCACAGGCTCTGGGAGCTCTGCAGGAAAAGAACACAAAAGGCCAAAGAAAATGTCAGGACAGATGTACACAACAATCAGGCTGCGTGATCCTTCCAGCACCTCACAGCCCTCAGAACGCTTTATGAAGAGTAAACCTCACTACCCTTCTTAGAGTCCAGGTGAGCTTAATTCAGCTGGTGGGGGACGTAAATCACCCTCTGTCTGGGGCTCGAGTTGTGGCTGCAACCTGCCCTCCACATCCCAGCCCAGGGGAGCTGACCAGACACAGCCTTGGAGGGAGCCCTGACACCCTCCCCACCTGAGCACACATGATGATGAGGTCAGTGTTTGTCCTCAGCCAGTCCAGGAACACCTTGACAGTGAGCAGCAGCCCCTCGTTGGTCACGATCTCCAGCTTCTCCTGAAGGGATCGCTCATTCCTGCAGGATTTGCTACTTGAAATGCTTTCCTCGGAGTCAGACACATCTAGCCCTGAACAAAGGGAAGTGCAGGATGGCAGGTGTTAAACCCCCTGAGATGTCAAGCCCTGCTGGTGTCAGAACAGCGCTGAGCTGGTAAAGAGTTGTGTTGAACTACTTGGTGCCTCCACACACTCTCACAAAACCAGTCCCTTTTCCACCATGGTCCCTGTGCTGTTACCAGAATGTATTACTCCTGCATTTTCATCTTCCTTCAGAGAAGAGGACTAAGATCTCCCTGTGAAGGTCTGACAAATGCCTTAACTTCTGCAGCAGCCTCCGAGAGACTTGCTGACAGAGCAGGGCCGCACATGCCTGCACAAGGAGCAGGGCAGCTCCTGCAGGGAACAGAGTTGGCAATGGCCATGAGTCCAGCACGCTCCCACCTTTGGGCCAGGCAAGAGAAGGAAATGGCAGGGCTGTCCTATGATCCAGGCCTGGGGAATTTTAAATATTGAATATATTCTTTGCAATCCTGTAACTCTCCAGAGCTGAGGATCTCAAAGCCATTGCCAACAGAATCACACGTGACACACGTGATCTGAGGTCTAGGTGGGAATCAACAACACATTTTGCTACAGCCCCTTATTTCAAGGGCTGCCACTGCTGTCTATTAACACAGCAACGGGAATTCCATAAACCCTTGGAATCACCAGGGAGGACGTGATTTATTCAGAACCTATCCCTGACAGTCTTACACCACAGAACAGCAGTTTGGAAACAGCACAGCAGAGAAGAGCTCAAAGCTAAAAAAACCCCAGGGGTTAGTGAACTCATTCCACCTCTCATTTTCTACATCTGTAAAGGTATTGTGGCCACAGTTCCTGGAGCTGCAACATCTAGATAACCCACTGAGGAAAAGAGTTAAACAGACCAAAAGCCATTTGATTCTTCCTTTACCCCCCATCTCTTTCATGTGTCCATGAAGCAATGCAGGGAACCAGTCAATATTGACATGATCTAATACTGCCCCTTCAAATTCTGGCCCAGGAAAAGCCTGAATCCTGCCAGTGCTGCAGGCCAGATGGATTTGGCAACAGGCTGCAGAATGTTTCCTTGCTCCAGGAAAGCTGGAAGGAATGACAAACAAGATGGAACAGGCCCATGTGGTTTTATCTGAAATACAAACAATTCCCTGTAGTGCACCAGATCTCCCTTTCCAGCTGCTCTTGCCCAGAGCATCACTCAGTCCTAAGTTGGGTGCTAATGGAGATATGGTAGCTCCACCTGCTGTGCATCTCCAGGGAGTTCAGCCTGGACCACTTGGTGAGGCACTTTCAGGAGGTCCCAGAGAGGCCCCCGACACCTCTCACATGTATCCAGGTCATATCTTACAGATACACTCCTTTTATGAGAGCTTTGCAGGGTTGATAAGATGTCATCTCATGGAGAACTTCCTCCCTTGCATCTGCACTGTCTGTCACCAGAGGCCCTAATAAGTGTCTGATTAGAGATTTCATATGGGAAAAAGGAAGATAATTCCAATCTTTAATACCTGCTGAAATTATCCTCTGGAGCCAGCATGGTTTCACCAAGGCAAATCATGTCTGACAAATTTAGTGGCCTTCTATAATGGGGTTACAGCAGTGGGGGATGAGGGAAGAGCAACTGACATCATCTGCCTGGATTTGTGCAGAGCATTTGGCACTGTCCCTCACGACATCCTTGTCTCTAAACTGGAGAGATATGGATTTGATGGATGGACCACTTGGTGGACAAGGAATTGGCTGGATGTCACACTCAAAGAGCTGCAGCCAACGGCTTGATGTCCAAGTGTAGAGCAGTGATGAGTGGCATCCTCAGGAGTCAGGATTGGGACCAGCACTTCTTAACATCTTTGCTGGTGACATGAACAGCGAGATCAAGTGCACCCTCACCCAGTTTGCCAAAAACACTTGAGTTATGTGGTGGGGTCACAGGCTGGAGGGAAGGGATGGCACCAGAGGGGCCTGGACATGCTGGAGAGGTGGGTCTGCGCCAACGCCAGGTGGTTCAGCGAGGCCAAGGGCAAGTACTGCATCTGCATTGGGGCAACCCCCCAGAAACACAGGCTGAGGGAGAATGGATGGAGAACAGCCCAGAAGAGAAGGACTTGGGGGTGTGGGTTGACAAGACGCTCAACGTGACCCAGCCACGTGCACTGGGAGCTCAGAAAGCCAAGGCTGTGCTGGGCTCATCCCCACAGTGTGGGCAGCACATGATGGGAGAAATTCTGCCCCTCTGCTGAGGTGAGAACCTCCCCCCCTGCAGTGGTGCCTCCAGCCCTATGGCCCCCAGCACAGGAAGGATGTGGAGCTGCTGGAGCAGGTCCAGAGGAGGCCACGGAGATGCTCTGAGGGCTGGAGCCCCTCTGCTCTGGACACAGGTTGGGAGAGCCGTGCATGTTCAGCTGGAAAAGAGAAGGCTCCAGGGACACCTTAGAGCCCCTTCCAGTGCCTTCCAGTCTCTTCCAGGAGAGCTGGAGAGGGACTTTGGACAAGGGCCTGGACAGGACAAGGCGAAATGGCTTTAAGCTGACGGAGGGTAAATTCAGGTAAGGTATTTGGAAGAAATTCTTCCCTGTGAGGGTGGTGAGGCCCTGGCACAGGTTGCCAAGAGAAGCTGTGGCTGCCCCATCCCTGGAAGTGTTCAAGGTCAGGATGGATGAGGCTTGGAGCAACCTGGGCTAGTGGAAGGCGTGGAACGAGATGAGCTTTAAGTCCTTTCTAAACAAACCGGCTTGTGACCCTGTAATTATCTGAGCTGCTCAGTGTTTAGTCTGTGGAGCCAAAGCTGTTCTGGTAACCCTGGCTGGCTGCAGGTGTTGCCTCTGCTCAGCACCCATATTCCTGGATGTTGGGCAGTAAAAGCAAAGCTCCTCCTTCAGGGAATGTCTAACCAAGGCCTGCCCATTACTTGGGCAACCTTGTTCTCCAAACCTGGCCAAAGGAGAGCTCCCACCATCAGAAAAGGTGAATTTAGCAAACAGACCGCCACAACGTGGAGTTTTCTACTTAAAACTGCAATAACAAGGCCCTTACCTTGCTCTGCCAAGTTGGGCTTCTCCAGATCTCCATTGACACATGGCTTGCTCTCTATCCCGTCCTTCAAGGCAGGTGGTTCGCTGTTGGGTTTCAGGAGGATGTTGCTGAAGGTGGGGGCCAAGCGAAAGCAGCGTTTGGTCTGGAACAGCTGGGTGGACATGGCCTGCAGGTTACTGGCTATGCTTGCATCGTTAGTGCCCAGGGAAGCTGGCCCATTGACTGTTGGATCTGCTGCCTCAATTTTAGAGATGCTTGGGCTCTTGGAGTCCCCCAGCCCACTGCCATCCACACAGTTTTTTAAGGCCTCTTTGGGCCCACTTTTGCCTCGGCCGCTTCCCTCCTCACCCGGCTCATCCTCCATGTCCTCCAAGTCAGATCGAGACTCTTGACTGTTCATGTCAGAGTCTGTCTCCACATCAAAAGCAGCTTCTGCTTCCTCGTCGCTCTTCTCTGAGCCACTCTCTGAGCCATCGCTGCCCTTGATGGAGCCCTGGCTGGAGTCAGAGTCGAAGCCCTCGCTCAGGTCGCTCTCATCCACTTTCTGAGGGTGGCGGCGGCGGCGCAGACAGGAGAGCCGGGAGTATTTCTTGCTTTTCTTGCAGTCGTTCTTCCGCTGTTCCTCGCTGGGTTGATGATTGGCCAACTCAGCTTCAGCTTCCTTCTCAATTGAGTTCACAGGCTCCCGTGACTCCTGATCATCTGCATTTACAGGGAGAACACAAGTTAAAGTCACAATGTGTCCCACAGGCTGATGCTTGCCAGCCCTGAGCCTGAGAAACCAGAGCTGCAAAATTCAGCCACCACCTCCATCAGTGTCAGAACAAGCAATGGCAATCCCAGAAGAGCTACTCACTTTCTAAGGGCACCTGGGAAGCCCTGGGAAGCTGTGATTCCTACTGCCCAAGCTGTGCTGCTCCGTTACCAGGCAGCCTTAGTGCTTAATGCTGCTAAACCAACACCAAACACAGATGAATCCTAACTCTCCGCCCCAGCTCTGTAGTCAGAGCAATTCACCAAACAAGGCAATGACCTGACCCAATCCCTTCCTTGACCAACATTCTCCCAGCCTTTCCAGCTACCCTGAGTCATCCTGACAGCTTCAAAACCTACAGAAGAGGGGTCATTCATTGTTGCTTTTACCAGGAACCCTCTCACGCTGCCTTCAGTCAGGTATTGCAAACAGAATGTTTGCAGGGGAAACATCCAGCAGCAGTTTTATTCTCTGCTCAGTGGGATTCCTCAGAAACTCAAGAGCTGCCCTTGCCTGAGCAGAGCTGAGGTATGCTGAGAGGGCCTGTCTCCCTCAGCCCCCCTCTGCCTACCCCAGCCCAGGCCTGTCACCCAAGATAATCTCAGTGGAGGAGGAAAAAGGCCAGTAAACAACAGTAAATAGAGAGACAGAAAATAAAATCTCAGACTGGGGTAAACAGGTGATGAATGAGCTGCCAAGAAACACAGAAAGCAAACTCCTCACAAGGAAAGCAACATGTCCATCCTGTGATGATTCAGATACTCACAAGAGCATCCAAACGGAGACTACTCAGCAGATCATCCAGCTTTGGGGATTCCAGCCCAGCAGTCAAAGATCAAGATGCCTCCACCTTCACTCAGGCACTACACTACCAAACCCATGCCCAGAAAATCAGGAATGGAAAAGCCAGCCCTATAGGCAGGCAACTGGGGAGATCCAGCTGCTGCCATGACTGTTCTCTTACCTGTGCCATCACTCTGAAAGGCTGGGACAGGATTTTCCCCTTCTTCTAGCTCTGCCTGGAGGCGAATATTGACGTGATTTATCAGGTGAGAGAAGAGGGCCAGCGTGAAGGCAATGGCTGCGCTGTACTGCTTGGAACCTGCAAACCAGACAGTGAGGTGGAGGAGGTGAGCACTAGGCCACAGCACAAACACCAGTTCACGCAGCATCTCCAACCTAACTGCAGTGCTGCATGTTCATCATCAAATTTCCAAGTAAAGCACTGGTTACCTGCCCTCTTGAGGCTGTGAACACTCATAAGGCAGATGATGACCATGCGAAAGATCAGGAGATCAGGAAGGAAGGAGTAGCCGCTCTCATACTCTTCCTCATCTTCACTACTTGAGCCCAGGTTAGGAGGAGAGGGCAAGTAGAACAAACACAGGTTGAAATCCTCCAGCACAGACTGGCAGAGAGATGTCAGCTCAGAATCCAGAGAGCTTAACAAGAGTTAAAAATAAACAAAAATTATTACTCAATACTCGTGTTCTGGCAACGTCTGCACAGAAACGAACCAAAACCGGCAGTTCAGCTGTCCTTTAGCACCAGGCAGGACAAAGCATCAGAAAATATACTGCAGGCAACAACAGGTACGGGAAGCAAGTGACATTAATCAGGTTATGCTTTCCTCTCTAAAGCTGCTGAACTGAAGAGAAATGAGAACTAGAGATGGGTCACCAGAAACCAGAGGACTTTTCCCACGGGAG
The DNA here is from genome assembly GCA_013396775.1 of Cephalopterus ornatus. Taxonomy (NCBI): domain Eukaryota; kingdom Metazoa; phylum Chordata; class Aves; order Passeriformes; family Cotingidae; genus Cephalopterus; species Cephalopterus ornatus. The sequence continues at coordinate 26,968 of VZRE01003988.1, read as the reverse complement.
CTCAGCAGTGGCCATTAAGATACACACGGCACTTCAATGATAAAAGGGAGCAAAAGTTCCAGATGCACTGCTCAGTGAAAGTGTTACACTGCGCACACACAGGACTCAGCTTTTCCTCCCCCCATGCCTCTAACTTGGAGCCCCGCAAGAATATTCCAAAATCCTCTGTAGCTATTCCCTCCCTCAAAGGAAGGACCCACAGGATCAGCCCAATGGGCTATGGGGGCCTCCTAGTTACAAAACAAACCCGCCAGCAGAACTTCCAGCAAGTCCTTTTCAGGGGGAATTGTCCTTGGGAAATTGAAGTAATTTCCAATTTTGTTATGTGCTAAATACATGTTAAGTGGATATTAAAGGAGCCTTGTAGTCCCACCACGGTATAAGTCAAGGTTGGAAAGCCAATCCTACACCAGGCTGCATGAGCAAGGGCAGAGCCATCAGGGTGAGGAAGTGTTCTCCCTCTCTATTTGGCACTCATGAGGTGGCATCTGGAGCACTGCATCCAGTCTTGGGGTGCCCAGGACAAAAAACCCCATCAAAAAAAAAAAAAAAGGCACCAACAAACTGGACTTAGTCCAGCAGAGGAACAGAGAACATGACGTATGAGAAGAGGCAAAGAGAATCAAGTTTGTTCAGCCTGAAGGACAGAAGGCTCTGGGGGGACTGTCTTCTGTTTCCAGATGCCAAAGAGGTGATTACAGAGGACCAAGAAAGACTCTCCTCAGTGGTGTACAACAAAAGGAAGGGAAGTGATGGGTATACACTGCAGAAAAGGAATATGAGACTAGATGCAAGGAGAAAAAAAATTCCATGGTAAAGGTGGTCAAACACTGGAAAAGGGACCAGAGAGGTGTGGGATTTCTGTCCTTGGATCCAGTCAAAACTCAGCAGGACGAGGCTCTGAGCAACCTCATCTGACTTCACATCTGTATCTACCTTCACAGTGAACACTACTCTGGGGGAGAACTGGACCCCCACAAAGCCCCTTTGAACCTAAACCATTCCACAATGAGTTTAGGTGCAGCCTGTGTCTAAGCCCTTTAAAACACCTGCTCTGTTTCCAGCAGTTAGAGGTTAATTTACAATCACCTGAAAACCTCCAGCAGAGTCAGAGAAAATCCAAGAAAAAAACCCCAAAAAACCCAAAAATCGCACAGCTTCCCATTTATTGTAACACAACCAGGTTTTGCTGTTTGTTTCTTTGAACAAGGTGTTTGGTTACAGATTTCCAAGTGCAGTGTACAGCCCTGCACACATGTGGATGGTGACTCTGCTGTCCCATCAGCCCAAATCCAGGGCTTGCCAGGAAAAAGCATCTGATGACTGCACAAGGTAAGCAAACACCAAAGGCACAGTACAGCACAGAGACAGCTGCGAGGCTCAGGAATTCAACACTTACCCAGTGCTGGCTTGATTTAGACAAAGTATTCAACCCTTTGGTATTGCAGCCTATCCTGCACAAATAGTCTAAAATCTCGGACCTTTTGGCAGAAAGCCTCAGCACAAGCACTGTTATCCTACAGGGAATAACAATTCCAAGTGCCTGCTACTGTGAGTTATCAATAGAAGATACAATCTGCCATAACCTTACCTGCTCTTTGGCTGCAAAAGACTCTGCAGGTACATGAAGCTCACCAGCAACCTCTTAATGTCTTTGCCTCTAAAGAGATGGAAGAGAAAACACTGTAAAGCAGGTGCCTCGTCAGAGATGGGCTGGTCTGATGGACCTCAGTTAACAGGCAAATCAGGTCTCAATTGAAAACTGCATTCTGATGAAAGTGGAGGGAAAAAAGACAGTTTATACACTGCCAACTTTCACCAATATTCTCCAACCCTCATAAACAGGTCCCAACTCCAAGGGAGAGCGAAAAAGTCTCTCATAACAAACTAAACCTGGCCAGTATTTAGCTTTTCTCCTGAAATTATGACCTGAGACATCAAGAATGGGATCTAGAGTGGGGCTCTTGAAATTCTGGGAGCAGTCACCGCATCAAATGACCCATCTACTGGTTCCACTTCCCACAAAGACACTACTCTCAACCCAGAGGATGACGCTGGTGGCACAGCAAACCCTCAGCCTGCAGCCCTCTCCTTTTCTTTCCTTTCTTACCGTTTCTTGCTTGGAGACAACTTCCTGGTTTCACATTTCTTCAGCTGGTGATACATCTTGGCTGCTTTGTCATACAGCCGCTTCAGGTTCCCATAGGCACCTTCGAAGGACACTTCAGACTGGATGCTGAGACACCAAAGGAGGATGCAGCAAAAGTTACTTTGCTACAAGGCTGCTCACATTTCATGGCTTTAACTCACTAGCAAGTTATTCAGGCGTTGAGGCACGAGGACAGGCACCAAGTGCTGCTGTTGGCACACACTGGGCAATTTAACTCCCACTGACAGCTGCAAACCCGACTTCAGCTGCCCCACAGCTCCCACCTGCCCTGCTTACACACCTTCTCAAATCGGTGCCTTCAGGCCAAGTTCAGGTAACTGAATTCCACCCACCTCACTCAGCAGGGTGCCTTCCTCAGTACCTCCATGCCCCTTCCTGCCTGGCCCTCCAGCTCAGGAGAGGGCTCGGATGAAGCCCTCCAGGACCAGCCCTGCACAGGAGTTTAGTGACCAGCACAATGGTTTGGTTTGACTGAGTCTCGCTCTTATTACCAGCCCTGCTCAAGGGTGAACTAAACCCATCTCTTTCCCTTCCCCTGTAATTCATCTGCTGAAAACAGTCCCAAGTCCAAAGTGAAGGCAAAGAGGATCTGGCATCTGCAGCGGCAGCACACTGCTCCACAGCCCAGGACACCCAGACCCACAGGCACTCACCAGCGTAAGTAGCAGTAGGTTGCTTCCACATTGTAGTATTTGCTGCCTGCCAATGTCCCCAACTGGTTGAAGGGCATTCCTGTCAGGAAGGAGAAGGGCAATGGAATTCATGTGGAATTCTCCAACAGCCCTGACGAAAAGCAGGTCCTTTCCCCCTCACTACATTTCCACACAGGAAGAAAGCCAGGAGACACAAACAGTACAGTACGACTACTCAATCCTTCTGCCATCCAGGCTTTGTTTTCTGTTTTACAGAGCTTTTAGATACTCCCCACCTTCTGCCAGTTATCTACATAAGAGAGCAAAGCAAACAATGCCTCTTCCTCTGTATTAACAATGCCACGGCCTTGACTCCGTATTTCTCAACACAGACATCACCTTATCAGCATCTGAGAGCTCTGCTCCAGCTTACTGTGGTGCAGAAATTTTTGTCGCTTATTTGGGACCAGCCTACCAAAACAGCTCAGTAAGAACTCCGCAAAGACAGTATGGAAAGAACATTTGCCTGGAAATGCCCACTTTAAGGTAAGACAGGCCCTCTACTCCGGTGCCAACTTGTTCCCAGAAGGAGGCACTTCCGAAGGAGGAAACAGCACAAGAGATTTTTTTGCAGGGGTAAAACGTGGGAGGTGACCAATAATGCTCTGCTCCATGCAGCAGAGAGCTGGATCTCCCTCAGCCGACAGGCACCATGTCACCACACTCAGGGAAGTCTGAGCTTCTCAGATGAATAAGGTGAAGTAACTGGCAAGGAGCACTCTGGCTTTCACTCTTCTCTTTGGCTTGCCAGCAAGAGAGGTTCTCAAAGGAAGCAATCCTAGCCAGAGGATAAAACCACTCCTCTCCCAGCTGCAGGACACAAACCTGACCGGTGCAGTACCACATTGTTTTCAGGTTGCAGCAACACCGTTTTAACAACTAAAAATTCATGGTAAGTCACTCACCAATTTGTGGTGCAACAGAAAGGGCTTGATAGTAAAACCGCTCCGCCAGCAGCTCCGTGTCCACACCTGCCAGCTCATTCTGGTAGCGAGCTGAAAGGAAACCACACATCGCGCATCAGAAACCCGAAGGCAGCGCCTGCTCTTCCCCACTGCAGCACAGCGCAGTTTCCCTACAGATTAAAAACACCACAATACTTGAAACACTGGCAAAGTCAACAAATCCATCAACGAACTGCTCTTGGCAAACACAGCAACACACAAGGTTTGCCAGGCCCATCTGAAGTTTTTTGTACCTGCTCACACCACAAGCTCTGCCCCTTCCCGGGGGGGGCCCACTCCACACTTGCAGCAGCACGTGAGCAAAGCCAAGATGTTCTGCTCCATGTGTTATTCATCTATCCTGGAAGTAACTCAGAGTTGTGCTCTATTTTCCAATACCTCAGACTATATTCTACTACAGCAGTGTGAAATCTAAGTCAAGTCAGCTGACTTAATAAAATAGCTGGCTGTGGCTAAACTGGACTTTATTAAATTTTCTTTTTTTTTTCTTTTTTTTTTTTGAAAAACATAGGCATTTTGGAAACCTTAGGTGACAGCACTGTGAAGGGGTGAGCATGTTTCTCTCCCACCACTCAGGTAAGTCATTCCTAATATCCCACAAGACATTTATTTGCACTGCCATTTTCAGGCTGATTCACGCACAACGATAATGCCAAACAGCTGTCCCCAGCTTGGAGGCTGCAGAGCATCAGACACACATACCCATGCCACACTTCCAAGAGCTGCTTTCCACACAGTACATTCTCCCTGCCTTCACTCCCACATGTTCACAACCAAGAGGCTGACACACTTACCACACACTTCAGGAGGGAGTCACTGTGGGACAGACATGCCTGCTATAAAAAGGAGGACACACAGCCAGGCACAATGACAAAGAACCTGGGCTTTGCAGTAGCAAAACTCTGGACTGATGCACAATATTGCTTATATCTGATTTTCTGTCCCACTGGTGCTGACGGCAGTGGCTCCATAAGGCAAGTCAGAATTGAGCAGTCAACTTGCTTTGAGTTTCCTTCACGCTGTCCAAACCACGTAAATAAAAGCAAAGGCTTCCATTCTTACACACAGCTGGTTATCAGCAGCAAACTCCTCATCTACCTGCCCAAAACCAAAGCTCCTGCAACTCACAGCAGTTCAGCCATGAGGATTTCAGCTTATCCCAGCCTGTGACAAAGGGATCAGAGGGAAACAGAATCTGCAAGTAACAGCAACTGGTGCCTGTCAGTGACTGCCTCGCATGGTACAGGCACCACGTTTTTCTTGTTTCAAAGGCTGCCCTGGGAGGCGATGCTGTCCTTACCTAGATCTCCCAGGTAAACCAGACATCGGTGACATGCCATCTGTGCCCACTCCATCTCCTTCTCCGATGCAGACACGGGCTTCTTGCAGCCTACAAGCAAACATGAAATCACTTACAGCACTGAGTGGAGGCTGCTGGGAAGACACAGGAGCCGCCCATGCCTCTGCCCAAGACACCCAAACCAAAGCCCCCCAAGTCAGACCCCACCGCTGACTGCTGTCTGTGGCATCTTACAGACCAGCACTGGTCACTCTTGTTGTCAAAATGTGGAAAATAAACACAGAAAATACTCACAGACACTGCTGCTCACCCACCTGCCTCGGACACCCTGCTGACCAGAGCAGTGTGCGTGACCACATCACCAACAGTCACAGAAATAAATGATGTCACCTTGTCCACAAGGTCTGCCGCAGTGACCTGGCTCCATCTGCCCTCAGATGAGAGGACAAAGGCCAATTCCTGTCTACAGGATCATATGATCATGTCAATACAGGACTGAACACAAGCTACTAAGGGTGATTTCATTAGCATGGCTAATGAGGCCTTTGGATGGGAGTGGGCACAAACCCCTGGAAGCCAAACAAACTCTGTGCACTGGCACTGGGCAGAAGCACACAACGGGTACAGACCCTTCCCAACACTGAAGATGGAAATAAATTCATTGTCTCAAGACCAAGATCTAGACTTAACACTGGCCAACCAAAGGAGAAGTAAAAGAATGAAAAATCAGGACAGAAATCTGTGCTGTGGACAGGGCAGCAGCAGTCAGTTAGAGAGAACTGCCTCTGGACAATGCTGCCTTTGCATCCAGGAGGGAACCAAGCTGGTGACAGGGCTGGAAGGCACACCCTGGGAGGAGTGGCCATCAACTCCAGGCTTCTCTAGGTTGGAGAAGAAGAGACTGGGGAAGACCTCATCACTCTCTGGAGCTTCCTGAGGAGGGGAAGGTGCTGGTTTCTTCTCTCTGATATCCAATGATAATATGCATGGGAATGGTTCAAAGCTGCATCAAGAAAGGTTTAGACTGAACATAAGGAAGCCTCTGTTCACCAAGAGGGTGGTCACACCCTGGAATGGGCTTCCTAGAGAGCTGGTTGATACCCTAGGCCTGTCAGTGTTTAAGAGGCATTTGGACAATGTCCCTGACAACATGGTTTAACTCCTGGTCAGCCCTGAGTTTCTCAGGCAGTTAGACTGGACAATAGCTGTAGATCCCTTCCAACTGAAATAGCCTTGTCTATTCTATACTAAACTTACAAAGAAAAGGCAGTTCAGGCAGTGGAAAGTGTCAAAAGCAACAGGGGAAGGCTGCAGCCAGCTGATCTGAACTAACTGAAGTCATCAAACATGACTCAGTTCCTGGGAAGGGCACGTCCCACCTCCCCGCAGCCAGCGCGGCCACAGTCCGGCCAAGATCAGGAGGCAAAGGCTGCTGCGCCTGCGCCTCCTCCCCGGAGAGCGGCCACCGGGCCAGCTGTGGCACAGACTGAGGCTGGGTTCAGTCTCCCTGCTGCCAAAGACTCCCACCTTCTGGAGGAGAAAGTTCCCTCAAGCAGGAATCTCAAAGAAGACTTTTAAGACTGATCCAGTCCACACTCTGCCTCCCCCCGGCTGAGGTTAAAAGGGTGGAAATCAAATCTGGAGACTGCAGTGAGGAGCTGCTCCCACTTACCAACAGGTGTTGTACAAGTGGCATTATAGCAATACAGAGCATTAAATCTGTATCCACGTGTGCTGTTGGAGGACCTATCCTCTCTTTCTTTTTTTGCTCTGAATCCTCTTGCTCCCATTCACATAACCATCGAGTTGTGCCCACCCCAATCTGTGGTTCATATCAGATCCTTTCACATCCATCACTTCTGGATAGGCAGGGTTCCATCTCTCTTCTCCAGTTACATGCCCACCTGCCACATCCTTTTAATTAAAGAGTCCAAGCACACCAAGAAACCTGAACAAGGGATGCTTTTCATATGCAATCATCCCTCAGGGTATAAACCCACCTGGAATGTGCACTTTGAGGATTTATTAATTCTGTAGTACTGAAAAACATTTCTCAAAGCAACAGTTGCCAGGGACATCTGCCTTGTAAACCAACATTTCAAAGCTGATAGTGATACGATACCATCAGCTCCCAGAACTAAGAGTAGGATCTCAGCACCTAAAACCTTCTTTTGCTAAAGACACACTAACTTCTCTTAGCCAGGTGCTGCTGTCCTACCCCCTGCCAGCTTTAAGCATATCAGGTAGACCCTTGCTAATGCAGTTCACAAAACACACACAGAGGTTCCATTTCTCACCCAGACCCACCCAAAAAGAAATATGTGGCCATCAAGCACAACTGAAGGCAAATGGACACAGACCACTACAAGGCAACTGAGGATGTGAGTGCACAGGCAGCCGTGAGCTGTTTCAGGACTGTAAACACTCTTATTCTTCCTCCCCTAACAGGTACAATACCTCAGATTCCCCTGCACCTAAGGGCATGCACAGAGATCACCTGAGCCAGATGACAGGAGCTACAGGACCCTCCTGTCCAATACTCAATAGCGGTTTCAAAGCCACACAGTGAAGAGAACACAGATAGAAGAGGGACCAAGAAGAGGAACAGTGTCTTACAGTGACTAGGATGTACTGAAAGAAATGTGTTGATTTCAAGAACCTATTCCTCTGTTTGCCTGCAAGAAGTAAGCTTTTAAAAACATTCTGTTAAGTCAGCAGAGCTCTTCAATTTTCCATAGAAATCTGCCATCACCAGACACTTACTAAAGAATTTTCTGACGCTTTTTTTTCTGTTAGAAACCCTTCTTTCTTCCCTAATTTAGTATTATAAAAAACGAGCAAGTGCCACGGAGAAGAAAGCAGGACAGTCTGTTCTAGACAGATAACCTGCTAATAATCCCTTGAACGCTGAAACAGAGATGGACTCGTGCAAGGGGAAGCCACCTGTCTGGGATTCAGCCTTGCCCACGAGCCCCACACCCCGAGCACAAACCTATGAGAGGGTCCGTCACGTGCGTCCAGTCGATGCAGCACTGCAGCTCCAGCTGGTAGTGGGACTGGATGTAGAGCAGGAGGTGCTGGTAAAACCCTATGCCAGCCACCAGGTGAGTCCGGTACGCGCACTCCAGAGTGCTGCGGCTGTGGATGTGCTGCGAGAAGGAGAAGGAGCACGTTAATGCAGTGTAGGAAGCAAGACAGCGAGCGGGTAGCTCAGCTGTTAAGTGGTTTTGCACAGCTCTGTACCTCCTCCTCAACACTGTTGCCCCTACTGGTGTTTACTAAGGGTCAACATCAAGGAGAAATACTTGCAACAAAAAATAAAATCAAGCTGTCTGGTTAGAGCACCTTAAATACGCCAGACTCACGGATGACCAGGAGAGCTCACAGCATCAGAACACTGCAAGGACCTTCCAGCGATCAACTCTCCTAAAAACAATCAGCACTACTGATGAAGCCTCTTTAAACCATTGCTCTACATGGAGAGATGCGTCTTATGAAGTGGGGAACACAAAAAATCAGCCAATTCTGTTGAAAAGCCCTCTGCAATGGCAGCTCTCTCAGCAGCCTGTTAGCACGTACCTACCCACTGCTAAAGGCACAGGGCAGCTCCATGATAAGAATTCGGGAGCCCCCAGCTTCCCACCCTGAACTCAGGCCACAACTTCTCCAAGCAGATGAAGCTTTCATCTTGGCCTTATTCACTGCACAACCAGGGACCTTCTCATGCCAGAGATACCTGCCTTTTTATTCGTTTTAATGAGCTGGATAACTTCATAGTAAACTTTTCTCCAGAGCAGCTCTTCCGCTTTTCTTCCATAATCCACTGGATGCAGGAACATCAGCTTCACACACAGCTCCCGCAGCCTGGGACAGACAGCAGAGCATTCACAGTGAGCTGCTGCAGCCACAGCTGCCACTACAGAAGCATGGAATCCACTACAGAAGCATTCGAACCAATTACGATGGCTAAGCCAGGACATCTGGTGATGATACAGCCTGGATCACTCCCACAAAAGAGCACCTGGAAAAGCTGTACACCCAAACCAGCATCCTGGGCTCAGCTGGCCAACGGTGACTTCCTAAAGTGCAGTGATGACAAAAATTGGCTTGACAGCTGAAAAACTGAGTAAGAATAATCCTCTCTGCTTGGCACTCCCCTGAACCTGATAAAAGATGTCACACACATGTAAAAAGTTTCTGCCCCACAGTTTTTATCACAAGGAAGAAACGGGTCAACACAAACACAATTTATTTGTATCAGTGACACCCAGGAAAGCATCCAGCTACAGATTGTGTGGTTAATGCTGCTCAAATTCAGATCTGAAATCCAGCCTCTGTTTCCAAAATCTGGAGGGATCCCAGCTCAACAGGCACACTACAAACCAAATACACTGAGAAACTCCAGATTCAACAGCTCCACGTGTTGCTTCACACAGATTTTCCCCAGCCAAACACAAAAGACAAGCATCCTGCCCAACTTACTTGTTCCTCAAGCTGATGTTCTCTGGTTTGAACACGTCCTGATATGCTGCCTTGTTGCTGAGGATGAGATCCAGTCGATGCACGGCCTCGACCACTGCCCTGCATGGGAACACAGAACCAAGAGTTTCAGGACAGTGGGTGAGCTGGGATCACTGCGGGTGTCTGAGTTAGTTCCACTGTTAGCACACCACCCTGTACCACCACACCACAGTCACTGACTGCCTTTCTGCGCTCTATTCGAAGAAGGTTATGGGAAGCAGAATAAAGCAGTTACACACACTGTAAGCAGAACAGCTCTTTAATCACCACTTACTGCTGCCTGTCCAATCAAAAATGTCGATTAGTTCCAAAGTTGCAAAGTCAGAAATGTCTCTGGATACATTAGCAACTTCTGACCTCAGCAATTACACCTGCTATGCCTATTCAGATTAATTTAATTAACCTGCTATGCCTACTCAGATTAATTTAAATGTCTAAAACTCTGTGATTAAAACAATGGATTGAATTCTAACAACCACTGGTTTGATAGGAAGAATCAAATCTCCACCAATTCCTGCTTCCTTACTAACTTGCCTATGAAGGCAGGCAACTCAAATCACTCATTTCCCAAAACTTCCCTGTCTTTGTTACAGGGATTCATTGTTTAAACCCCTTAAAGATCTCTCAGTGACAGGCAACAGAGATATTCAAACCCAGCCCAAAAGAGGAAATTTGTTTTGAGGTTTTTTTCCCCCCAAAAGCCAGCTGAAACAGAGCAAGAGACCTCCAAACCTTCTGAGTCATGCAGAAATACTTCTGTGAATCGCTGCCCAAGACTTTCCTCTTGGAGGAGGAATCCCGCACCACATGCAAAACTCAAGCACTCAAAAGTTTGTAAGTTGTGAACAAATCAGATCACAATTCCAAATGCTGCAGTGAAACGGTCCCAGAGACTTTCAGCAGCATTAGTGCTGACAGAAAGAACCTCATCAATAGCTCATGGACGGCTCAATAAAGCACAATCGACTGTCAGGCCTTCTGACATGAGAGGCCACCTCCAACCTCTGCCTGTGCTCTGCCCCTATCCAAGGTCACTAACCACACTCCTGAAGTCAACTCTTCCCAGCTGTTGCCTCTACCTGCTCCTCTTTAAGCAAGCCACCCCTCGAGCCATCAGCCGCAAACTCCACCAATCCTTGTTCTCCCCCTCAGCCCGTTGTCATTCCTTGTTTGCCCCGACACCTGAGCTGCTGAGCCCACCACAACGTGAGAGCTATTGGAACAAGGAGCTGAAGAAACCACGATGTGCCTGTCAAACACAGAATGGGGCAGCATCAGAGCAAACTCCTGAGGTGCTGTGGCCAGACTGCTCCCCCCTCCCAAAATCTCTGTGTCTGCTTAACGGGAACTGCCCCATCACACTTGCAGCACCGTGTGGTGACTGAACCTGCTGCTAGTGCACTGATGGCCAGACGGAGCACGGGGCCAGAGTAAGCCAGAGCCTGCAAGCCCACGTGCCGGGGAGGCTGAAACCACCACCACTTCCTTGAAAACTACAGATATTACTGCAAAGTAACTGACAATTTGCTACGCCAGCCCCTTCCCAGCAAAGTCAATCTTCCCTCAGAAACCCACCATAACAAAAGGAATCTCCCTGAAAAACACCCGGGACATTCTGGAGCTCACAGAGCCGAATGTCCCCCTGCCACAAGAAGCCTCTCACCCAAGGTAACTGGAAATGTCATTTCAGTAACCACAGAATATCACAGAAGAAGGAAGCATGGGGAACAGAAGTGTCTTATGCAATGCCTTGGGAGATCAAAACACCACAGAGTTGAACCAACTTCTTCCTGAATAATCATGAAGGAAACCAAGGATGGAGTAAGAATAACACACAAAATCCTGCTACGTCCTCGACATCCAGCTCCTCCTGCTCACTGACCTCTTTCTCACATGGCCTGAAGGGCCCTTGCAATCTCTGACAGACCAATAGCAAGGAAGTGAATAAAAACCACTTTGGTTGACGGGTAACAGGCACCGCGTATGCAGCATCCAGACAAGCTCGTAGTGGGGTGGGGGCACGCCAACAAGCCCCCCCAGTTTAGTTTCCCCGAAACAGATCCCCACAAAGCACAGGCAGTGCACATCTCCTCACAGCAGCCTGGGACTGCTGTCCTGGCTGCAGCTCTCAGAGCCCCTCCCGGCGCACCAGGAGCTGACTGACTTCCTGTGCAGAAGGGTGACCAGGGGAAAGGGGAACTGCTGGTTCATTTGATTCCCAGCGAGAACTACAGGAAAACTACAGTCATTGATTTCCGACATGGGCAGACTCCACCTCTTCAAAGCAGCCCTAAAACCACATTCACAGGTGTGAGCACCAGTGTTCAAACCCTCACGGGCAAGTTAACTGTATTTGGAGCCTCAATACTGTCTCCTTCTCCTGACATTTATTCCACTCAAATTCCCTTATGGGCACACAGTCCAGGTTCTCTCACAGTCAAGTAAGGCTCTGATTTTTTTCTATCCTAAGGAAAGGTCACAAAACCCCATCTAAGAATCCTCCTGAGTTCAGCAGTGTCAGAAATGCAATGGCAGGAATTTCTCAAAGAGCAGTTGCCAGACCCCCTTCCCAGTGACCAACAACCAGACAGCTATTTATCTGCCAACAGTATCCATGGGCAAGAAACGTGATCGAGCCATGAAGGAAAGCCTACCCATACACACCACGACTCAAAGCCCTGCCAAACTAGAAGTACAGAAAAGTTTCCTTCCAGGGATGGGCTGAGCAGGGACACTGGAAGGTATTTCACTTTCCCCTCAAGGTGGCCCGAAGGGCATCTCCTGTACAACCTTGTTTCCTGCAACAGCCCAGGATGGGCACGTGCAGACACTCAGTGCTTCTGCTGTTCTTCCAGGGTTTGTAAAGGAAGAAGTTGGTGACTGGAGAGCAGCAACATTTGCATGCCGGGATGTGGTTCCTGAGCCCTAAGACAGGCCCCACACTAAAACGTAGACTTGTTCACATGGGCCTCGTGATGCTGCTTGAAGAGGAGGAGGCAGGAGCAAAGCAGAATCTGTGACAGCTGGTGATGACCTGCCAGGATCTGAGACACTGAGGAAAGGGGACTCAGAGAGGACAAAAGGCACAGGAACCAGCCTCACTGCAGAAATGTTGGGAAACAGCAATGCAGGCCCTATGGACTGGTAAAAATGTCCTTCTGTGCCTGGACTGGCCTGAGACCATAGGCTGAACTTAGTTGGCAGTTAAGAGACCAAATCCTGTCCCAGGACCCGTTTTCCTACCTGCTGGGTTTAAACGTTGCTTTCAGACAGCACACCAGAGCCACAAAGGAGGCAAATCAGATGCCAGTCTATTAAAAGAATCAAATACAGCACATGGTGCCAGGCAGGGTGGAAACGGGCCAGTGCCAAGTCCTCTCCAGACATGCAGACACCGATCTGTCCCCTTCCTTCTGTGCCATTAACAGTCTGGGATGGGGCAGCACAGCAGGCAGAATTATTTGTCCCCTCTCTGTTTCTTTATTTAGTACATCACTAAGAGCCACAGCCTCTGAGGAGTAAGACATTCCTCAGGGAAAAGACTTGCAGCCATTCATCTCTGCTCTGCCATGTGTCAGTCACAAATCACAGCGCCCAGAACAGGCTCCAGACAGCAACAGTAACACCAAGTCCACAAGCTAATGGTTACCCAGAAACCTGTCAAATAAACCTGGTCACCCAAAGCTACAATATGCATTGTAAAAGAGCACCCAGGATAATCTAGTTGCTGTGTTCCAAGGTGAAACTTGGGAACTATCAATACAGGAAGATTCGGAAGAAAGATCAAGGAGCACCCTATAAGAGCAATGGACACCCAAACACGCTGCCAAGGACTGTGGGGACCTGAGCTCAACTCCCACAGGCAAACACACCACCGATCCCACGGGATCACAGCGCAGAGCTGGGACTGTGACAATTCACACCTGTGACTCAAAAGTGCCACTTGATGTGATGGCCACAAGTTTCCAGAGACCACACTGACCACACAACCCAGTGGGCTGCTCCCAGGGCAGGAAGGTCCTGCTTCACCCAACCCCACTCCAGGCTCAAACAGAAGGACTGACAGGAGACTGCTGAGGTGGGAACTTGCTCACAGAGCTCTCAGCTACGGAGAAAGAAATTTGGGGCCACTGCAGGTACTACAAATCCTGCACTGGAATCACAATGCTTCCTTCCTCCCAGCTAAAGAAGAGCCGTCCCTGCAGGAGAAGGCGCTTCTTTTTGTGCTGTAAAAATGCTCCGAAGCAACAACACACCTTATTCTGCCACAAAAATTCAAACAGAAGCAACCCTTCCTTGGCTGGATGACAACTCCTCATCTGGCCACGGGCCATTCCAGTGCCAAAAAATGCACCCTTTGCACCTCCAAAGTGCAGGAAAGTGCTTGCACTGAACACATGATGGAAACAGAGAAAGTCCAGTAACCAGCACTCAAACCTGCAGTTACTGCCTGGGATTCCTGCGATGGACCCTGCCAGCGGCCCCAGCAGGAGGCAGAGCCCTGCCCTGCTGCAGGAGGGCAGTGAGGTCCCACGAGGTGAAAGGACACGGCCAATGTCACCGAGACAAAAAGAAACAGACCCTGATGTAAAATCCATGTCTTGTCTTCATCACTTGGCTCATCTTTGAAACCCACTGTTTCTGCTGGAACTCTACCGCGGGTCTGCTGTACTGAGAGAGAGCTGGAGCCAGAAGAGGGCAATTTCTGGGCCACCCTCACAACACAAGGCATGAGCGGAGCAGAGGCATCTCAGCAGGACAGTTCATCCCATGGGACACCTCATCCCACTGAGGGCTGGGCTCACCAAGGCTAGCAGGACTGGCCCAGTCCTGTCCTCTGATGCCATTTCCAATGCACGGTGTGGGGACACAGGAGCAGAGTCCCAGGGAATGTTTTATTGAGAAGATCTGCAGCTGGAGCAGTCTTGCCCTCCAGACAGCACCGAAGTGCTCTGGCTCAGGCTCCTGCTCATCCCACCCTCTTCTCCAGCACCTACCACATAATCCCTGCCTACTGCCAAAGCCAGGGACACCATCTCCAGCCGCCCTCTCCCTGGATGACCCTTCATCTCACCCTTATCCCACTGTATCCCAACACCTCCTCTCCCCTCAGCCCCCACCATCTCCCACCCCACCTCCCTGAATCCCACAGAACTCCTTTCTCCATCCCCCATGTGTGACCCATCCCCTTTCCCCTGACCCCCGTCTTACTCTGCCACCTGCCTCCTTTCCCGTCTCTCCGTTCTCCCACTTTGCCTGGATCCCCATCGCCCCTTGGTTGGACCCATCTCCCCTGGAGCCCCCAGGCCCCTTTGCACCAGTGCTCCCCTCCGACGTGTTGCTCTGGATCCCACACAATCCCCTTATCCCCCTTCCCTGCTCCCCGGTCTTCCCTAAACCTTCCGCTCCTCCTTTCCCTTTGCACTGCACGCTTTCCCCGGATTCCCCACCCAACTTCTTCACTTCAATCTTCCCTAAATTCCACCATCCCTTCCCCCTGTTTCCCACAATCTTCTCTAAATCCTGCTACCTCCTTCGCCCGTCTTCCCCGAACATGCCTCCGATCGCCCTCTCCCCGTTTCCCCAAGCCTCCCCTGGATTCCTCCCGCCGCCTCCTTACTCCCCGCTGTTCCCTCCATTCCGCAGTCTCCTTCCGCAGCCCCCCACGAACCCTTCCCTGACAACTCCCCCACCTTCTTCCCTTCCATCCTCCCGAAATCCCCCTGCGCCAACCCCTCTCTCAGACGCCGCCGGACCCTGCCCAACTCCGTTCTCCCCCGCGGTTCCCTCCCCTCAGACCCGTCCCCTGTTCCCCCAGTGCCCCCC
>VZRE01003987.1:11256-40164 GCA_013396775.1 Cephalopterus ornatus | reverse complement strand
TGTTTTATCAGTTCTTCTTTTGCAGCTGTGGAGTTTAAAATTCTTTTTGAAATGTTTTAATAGGTGGGTGGTGTTGGGTTTTAAGATATATGACTTATGAGAGACTGGTGCTTAAAGTCATAAAGTGCTGATGGCTCTTTTTGTTGTGGTATAAAGGAAGCAAAAAAAAAAAGATGAAGGTATTTGGGGGCAAGATAGCTGAAAAGGTGAGAAACATGGGGGAGTGGTGGCAAATGAGCTCTGCTTTGAAATCTAGACAGGAATCTGTTTTAGCATTTGGTTTATGGAGCTAAGTAAAGTTTTACTTATACTTTCCTATCTAAAAAGGATGCTCTCATCAGACTTTCCAGCTGAAAGATTGTCCAGCTTCAGCCAGGGAGCAGTGGGATGAATACCTTGCCCTCCTGTACAAATGTATCTAAGCCGATTAATTTGCATTTTTCAGAAGTGAACTACAAGTATATCAAGGGTTAAAGCTCAAGTGTTCAGCTATACAAACACCTGGTTACCCTTGCCATAGGTTTCTTTACTGAGTACCTTAAATTTCAAGTGGGAACCAGGGATGAATGCAAGACTTTTTTCTTAACCAATAACATGTACAGTCTTGAACTAGAAAAAGAGAAATTTCTTTTTTCTTTTCTGATCAAACAGCTCTGGAAGTGACTTTCAGGAAAAGCAAAAAATCCCCAACCACATGCAAGCTACAAAAAAGGTCTTCCAAAATTACTAAGTGTTTATGAAAATAACTGATTATAGGATGACAACTCGTATAGCCAGGAAAGATGAATTCATTATTGCCTGGCATAGGAACTTCCGTATTAGGCACAGTTTACAGTGTTTTATTGTAACAACTGTGTATATCTCAATATATTCTTTTTATATTTTTTTATATATTTTTGATTTTAGAGGGCGGTGCTTGTATACTGAGTGACAAACTTCCTTTGTGAGGCCATGCTGCCTTGCTAGTGGCTCTGTATAATTAATTGCACCTGGACTGTTAATGATCCCATTTTTTTTAATAGCCTTGCAATCCTGAGGAAGAGAGCTGGGGGTGAATGGAGCAGATGAACCACTGCACTAAACTGCTAATTGGATTTTCATTGTTACCTCAGGAAACTTTTACTAGAATGTAATAATGCTGTAGTTATGGCTCAGTCATTGTAAAGCTGTTATTCAGGCCATATAACAAAAATGCTTCGGATGACTTTCATGTTGGGTTTCAGGTTTTGTGCTTAGTACATGACAGGGAGGGGCAGGGCAAATTGTATCTGATGTATTTTGTTCTGGACTAGCTAACAGAATAGGTTGTTTACTAAAGGTCACAGGGAAATCCTGTAGCTCAATTGGATCTTTATACTTTTGATGAGTAGATGGATAATGTAAAGCTTCTGAGTGTGTTCTAACTTATCAGAGTTTCCTTCCCCTTCCCATTTGTTCAAATACTCATGGTGTTAACACATTACCCTAGTGGAAAACATGTTCCAGAGTTAAAGATGGCATTGATTTCCTTGGAGCAGCTCTGCAACAAGCAGAATACTGCATAACGAATTGGCTGTACATACATTTAGAAAATGTGGTTCTAAGTTACAGACTGATTAGCTGAAGCAGCAAAGAGGTAACCTTGGGCATATGACTTATTCTCTATTGAGGAGCATGGACAGTCATTGACTTTCTTGAGTTTCATTGAGTTCTTGAGTTTACCGAACCACAGACTGTGTGCTGGAATTATGGTGTGGGCTCAGGGTTGCTGAATTATGCTGAGAGGATGTATGTACACTCACACTGACTATGTGTTAAGGTAGTTGCATGCATCTGTATAAAAGATGTGTAGATGTAGTACAGAGGCATGTAGTTTAGGGGTGCAGTTGACTTAATGGTTGGCCTTGATGATCTTAAAGGTCTTTTCCAACTTCAGTGATTCTATGGTTCTGTGAAAGAAGACATAAATTAGAGAGTATCACAGAATCACAGAGTATGCTGTGTTGGAAGGGACCCACAAGGATCCAATTCCTGGCCCTGCAGAGGAGCATTCCCAAGGGTCACACCATGTGCCTGAGAGTATTGTCCAAATGCTTCTTGAACTCTGTAAGGCTTAATGCTGTGACCAGCCCTCTGGGGAGGCCATTCCAGTGCCCAGCTACTCTTTGGGTGAAGAACCTTTTTGTAATATCCAACCTAAACCTTCCCTGACACAACTTCAGGCCATTCCTTTAGGTTCTGTCACTGGTCAGCACAGACAAGAGCGCCATTCCCTTCATGAGGAAGTTGTAGATTGCAGTGAAGTCTCCCGTCAGTCTTCTCTTCTCCAGGCTGAACACATCAAGTGACCTCAGCCACTCCTCACACAGCTTCCCCTCAAGGCGCTTCATCATCGTCGTTGCCCTCCTTTGGACACTCTCTGATGACTTAGTATGTTTCTTATATTGTGGTGCCCAAAACTGCATACAATATTTGAGGTGAGGCCACACCAGTGCAGAGCAGAGAGGGACAATCCCCTCTCTCGACCGGCTGGCGCTGCTTTGCCTGATGCCCCCGAGGACACGGTTGGCCCTCCTGGCTGCCAGGGCACTGCTGACTCCTTCAACTTGCCATTGACCAGGACTCCCAGGTCCCTTTCCATGGCACTGATTTCCAGCATCTTACTCCCCAGTCTGTACGTACATCCAGGGTTGCTCCATCCCAGAGGCTGGATCTGGCATTTTTCCCTTGTTGAACTTCATGTAGTTGGTGATTGCCCAGTGCTCTAATTTGTCAAGGTCTCTGCAAGCCCTCCATGCCTTCAAGGGAGTCAAACAGCTCCTCCAATATCCATAGTAGTTTACAATACTATCACTATGCTGAGTATTACCTTCCCTCCTGGCAATTATTTTTGTGGTCTCCCCTGGTTTGCTTCCACCCAGACTCAACATGCATAGTTTTACGCTCTCATGAGATGTAATAACTAGTGACGGAAAATTGAAGCAACTGGAACTTTAAGGGTTGCATTCAAACAGCAGTGGTCCTAGAGTTAAAGTAGGGTAAAGATGTGAGAGGAGGAGGAGGAAGAGAGAGATTAGATTAAGGAAGGTATAATGAGATGCACTAGAGAAAAAGATTCTCCATGGTTTTCAGTAATCTGTATGCTTCTGTAACTATTACCATTGTGTTAACAGGACCGTCAAACACAAATTGGAGGAAGAAATATGTTCAAAATAGTCAAGAACCTAAAGTCACACCATCAGGTGCGTTAGATGTTAAGCTTATTTGAGGGTGAGGAAAAATACATCTGAACTTTGGTGTGTCAGTAGCCACTCAAACAGCAGGGAGGTGCAAGCCCTGCTGTTACAGCCCTGTGTTACCTCACCTGCATGCTGCCCAAGAGAGCAGCTGTGCCAGGAACTGTGGCATCATATAACTTGTGCACAGCAGAGGAATAGCCTCGCACTTATACGTGCCCTGGTGACTTAAAAGCAGGTAGAGACAGGTTTTATAGCGATAGGAGCTAAAGCACTTTCATTCCAGGTGTGCTTTCCCAGTAAGGCTCTCGTAAGTAGTGCGTTTTTTTTGACGTGGTAATTAAATTAAGAAAATTGCAGAAACTGCAGATGAAAAATGTAGATATATTAAGTCATGAATCAGTCAGTCAAAAACAAAGACAGAATTGGAATTAGCAAACTAAACATCTCTGAGGACCTGGGCTTTAAGCCAGGACAAGTTGGGAGTGTTTTTCAAGGTAAGGGTGTGCTAGTATCTCACCTATATCTTGTTGCAGTTAGTGAAATCTTCCATGCTTTTTGAATTTCTTTTAAAAAAACACCCTTCTGCTAGTGTAAAAAAAAAAAATATTTCCGTGCTAATGATCTACTTGTTATTAATGCTTATCCTTTAATTCTTTCCTTTTGGGAGCTTTAATAAATTGTGTTGCAGAAAAGTAATTTTGGCACTAAAACTTTGTATGTCCAGCTTCTGGAAAAAGGATCCTACAGTTGTCTGATGAGCCTTATATGAAGGTAGGCTTTTTGCAGAAGTCTAGTTCGCACAAAACAAATGAGGAAACAGAAAGAACCTTGCCTACATAACCAACTACCTCAAAGCAAGGGGAATGGATGTGTGATGTTTGAAGGAAATTACTGCAGATCAACACTAGCCTGATCCCGGGGCTTGATGACCCAGAACACTGTCAGTTGTACAGGGGCTAGGTAAGGCTCAGGGTTTGTTAGGGGCTGGTAGAAGCCTTGCTGACTTGGGTATGGATGGTATTGCCCCATTTAGCCGCCTGAAGTTTGTGATTGGTGCCTGGCCTAATTAAGTGCTGAGTTTCAGGCAGCGGTTGATTCAGGGACAGTTTTTTCTGCATAAACTTGAGTGTGTTTGCAAGAGCTGCTGTTACAGCTTCGGTTATCCTGTAGACACAAAATCATTTCAGTTGAAATTTCTGACTGGGTGTGGTGTTTTTCATTAGTCATTTATCCCACTGTCCTCATTGGTTATTGCTGAGGTAAAGTGCTTTCATGAGAGATTTAACAGGTGATTAGTCTGTTATTCCTTTCTGTTTAGATTTGAGTTAGGTAATCCACCTCCTAGATGCCTTGCCTATCTAAGGCTATGTTTTCTGTCTGCCTTAATTTTTTTGAACAGGAACTTTCTTCCTAAATGTGGTTAGTCTTTGGCAGCTTCTTCCCTATGTTTAGGTTTTCGCCTTTAAATAGATTTGCCTAGTCTCCTAGGAGACAAAGCAATACCACTGTGGACAATTCTAATTCTTAAAGATGTTATATGTACGTAAACAAACATGGAAAAATAGATAGTCTTCCCTATACATTAGCAAGTGTGGAAAGTAGAATGGCTTGACCTGTTTTCACTTCTGATAGTACTGCTAACAGATGCCTCCTGCAGTTTGGTGTAGATAACTGTGCAATGTCTCTACTTGTTCTGATAGTAACAAAATAAAGCCAGTTAAGCTGCTTCAATAAACCTGCGGGCAAAAGACATCCCATAACAATAGATGTTTGTTTACCCTAAGTATAAAGCTACATCCTAAGATTGGAGGACTCCCCTGAAACTGCACAGTTTTAGTGCATGCATGTAAGAGATCATTGGTCTTCAGTGGGTTAATGATACTTATATACTAGAAACCTTCAGAATAAGCTCTTTTTTTTATATTACTGGGCATATATGGACAGATGTACGTAAAGATAAATGGTAGGGCTGTATTCATTTCCCGTAGTGCTTGAACAATTATATCTCTTCCTGCAGTATTTTTATAAGTGTAAGCATCTACTTTTAAGATCCAGATGATGTAAGTGAAAGTGGTGGTGGGGGAAATGACTTCGAAGGTTTTATCCTACAGACACAGCACTTAAAATAATTCTGGTGACTGCATTTGCAGAAGATGTAGTAGAAGGCCTTCTGAAGTTTGAGTGGTGTCCTGTACATTGGGGATCCCTTCAGCACAGCTCCTGAGGTTTTGGAGTTATAGCTGAGCACTATACAACTAACCACTAAAGCAATTGGAAGGTTTTTATAGCAAGACTTTATCAAAACTGTCATTGTCTGGTTTACTTTATTGTTCTCATCATGCATTCTGGAGTGTTCTTGCCTGTTGGCTCTTGCTTAAGTGTTTCTTTGTGGATGTGTGGGCACGAAATGTAGTTTTGAGGCTTCCTAGTATCTGGCTGAAATTGTCACAGGGAATGAAGTTCTGGTTTTCCTCTCTACTTTCATGTCCTGTGCTGTTAGTGACTGAAAGGTGTCTTTGCAGAGTTCAGTCTTGATGGCTACAGGCAAGGATTGTTGGGAGTTTCTATAAACAGAAATAAAAATCTCTCTTGCCTGGCAAAAGCCTTCCTCAGGTCTCTAAAGCTGTAATACAGGTTTGGGGCTCATGAATACCTGTGTAAATCCATTGTGTTTGGTGAGCTTCAGTGAGGACATGAAGTCCTCAAGTTATTGTTTCTCTTCAAAAAGTGCAGTTGTACTGGGTGTGGGTGGCAAGGTGCTGGCAGTGGGGTCTGCAGGGGTGCCCTCTATGATGAGCAGGGCAAAACTGTGAGGAGGCAGGAGTGGCAGAGAGGAGCTGTTATTGAATGACTCCAACATCCATTCTTGATTCCCTTCATTGCTTGGGAGGGAAGAGCTAGAGGAGTCGGAAATGAAGGAGTGAAGTTGAGCTTTGGAAAAGGTAGGGGTTGATTTTAATTAGCCTTTGTTTCTCATTACCAGCTATCTTTTAATTTGGAATAAACGAAATTAGGTTCCCCGAAGTTGAACCTGTTTTGCCTTATGATGGTAATCGGTAAAGTATCCCTGTCTATATTTTGACTCAGGAACTCCATCTTGTTTTCTCCCCTGTCTTGTTGAGGAGGGGAGTGAGGGAATGGCTGGATTGGTGGCTGGCCAAAGCCTCCAGTTCTTAGTTCACGTATATATTGCATTTCAAGAACTTTCTAAAAGGAAATTGTCTGAAAAACAGTTGTTATGTGCATTGAGGTAGATGTAGCTTCATGCACTTTTAGCTGACACGGGTTGGCAGTGGAAACTCTGCTCAGTTTGCAAATATATGTGTGTGTATATATATATATATAGGTATATGTATTCTTTCCTGAATGCAGCCCTATAAGCTCATGCTGGGTTTACAGTGACATGTGTTTAACTCTTCAAACATCACCTTGATAACCAGTACTGGGCTCTTGGCTTCCCAGTTATAAACTTTTTTTTTTCTCTAAGTGTGCTTGGTGGTCTTGCCATGTAAAAATGCCAAGAAATTACTTCAAAGTTGTAGTAATATCTCCATATCTTATGAATAGTAAAGTCTGCAGAGCTGTTGGAAGTGGCCATTGATGTTGGTTTCCAAATGATGCCAGTACTGCTCTTGAAATAAGGAGTGGGTCCGTAAGTGTTCTGTTATTTGCAATAGGCATGCAATTATGTCACTGCTCCTTTAGGAAAGAGCTGTTCATGAAATAGTATGTTTGGAATGTCACTTAAGTTATGTGTAAAATGCTTTTCTAGGTTTTTCTCCCCCTGAAATCCCCAACTGTATATAGGAAAGTGGATACTGCTGAGTTCTGTAGAGCTGAACACAAGTGTGTTCAAATATGGGACTTTAACAGCTATCCATGTAGCACTACAGGGTATGTCTGTCTGTCATTTGTCATCTTGTAAGAAGAAAAATCTGTCTTTTGAAAATTGCTAATTGTAAACAGTGACACCAATACTGATTTTATAATACAGAGTGTTACGTTTGAACCGGGTGCATCTCCAAAGTGAGATGTACTTTTACTGTGTCAAAAGGTAAGACTGTTCTATTTTATTTAGGGAGAAGTTAAAATAATACTATGGATAATGTGGAATAGATGAGAGTTTGAAAAAAATTGATTATCTCTTACAATCTCTCAGTTATTCCTTCAGCCTCAGTGCTGCCTGTTGGTTCATCTACGTGGCTATCTACATTGGGTGTTATAAGTATCTTAAGAGTAGTAGTGTGTGGCAGGGGAACATAGCATTAATTAAAACCTTTTTTTTACGGTATTTTTAGCTTTATAAAGAAAAATTGCCATAAAAAGCCTTTAATATGGCAAAAGTTGAGGGTTTGCTTGTTCTGAAGCTGGATTTCATTGACCGTCTTATTGCCAAGGATTTAAAACTTCTTGCCATCTTAAATCAGTCAACCTCATTAATGGATACTTGTGTACGGGTTTAGAATTTGAGTTGCATGGAGGCCAGAATCACATTGTAATTTTATATGGAGACTGAGAATGCTGTGATTAGTTGGGTTAAGGTATTTTTTTCTCTTAACAGGTGTGCTCTCAGGAGAGGTACCAGAAAGCCATCTGTTTTTCCATGGTTCTCTTGATTATAAACTGGCTTTCTGCAGGAGGGCAAGGGCAGGTTTGGAAGAATGTTGCAGTGGTAAGCTGAGGAACCTGGAGTGAGGGCCTTGTGTTGAGGTTATCTGTGGTGGTGTGCAGCACGCTGCCCTGAGGCTGTCCAGTTTGATGACTTGATTCCATGTTCATGTGGCATGATGAATATATGCAGCCATGCACCTGGAGTTGTGAATTGCTGCCTTCATTTTGTTACTCTGTGCCTGGCTTCAGCCTTGAGCACTTACTAGCGTGTGGCTGATTTATCAGCTGTGTTACAGCCCTGGTATAGGTTTAAGTCTGTACAGAATTGGTTTTGTAGAGATGGCTTTTTTCCTTCCCTGTATTTTTAGTTTATTTTTCTCCACACTAGTTGTTGCTACTTTTATCTCCTATGTGTGGTGGTTCTTGCCATAGTTCAGCCACCAGTGCTTGTTTTCTTAGATAAATTATGTAAGCTTTTTTCTATGCAGTAGAATTCTTTCAATGATGCTTCAGTTCCAGAGGTATATGTGTTCAGTTGGAGGCTGAAGTTGGTTGTCTTTGTTTAAAAGACAATGTACAGGTGGAGAGGTAAGTACTTTTTACAACTGAAGCAAGAGGTATCTTGACTACTTAAAAACAAAGAGGAAGAAGAATAGTTGTCTTACTTTCATTGACCTAATTTAATGATTTTGATGGAACACGGCTAGTTTAGCTGCAATGTCAGTAGCAAGTTCTTACATACATACCCATAGGTAAATTTTTGAGCAGAAGATACGCAGGTGCTAGCAGACATTTTGCTTTCAAACTGTTTAAGTCTGTGAGTCTGTGTGGTTGTATAAGAGACCTGAAAAAAAAAAATGAAGTATGGCAGTCTAGAAAGGATTATGGGTTTAGCTTTTTTGGCGGTTGTTTGGTTTTGGGGTTTTTTTGGTTAATTTTTGGAGCTATCTTGTCCACTGTATAATTACTTTCCAGGATGTGGATTAGCATATCACCTCTGTATTGGTAATTTCATCTGCTAAAGAGCTGCCATGCATTTGAAGTGTTTGCATAGTGGCATTATGCTTCTAGTGAGACCTTGTTCATTCTCCTCTAGTCTCACAGTCTGAATCAAAACAGTTTCTCCTTTCCACCTAGCGATGGTTTTGTAGTGTGTAGACCAAGGAGGAATGCATTTATTATCTATATTCGCTGTGCTATAAGAGGATGTTGAATTTTGAATGCACGTCAGTCAAGTTTTAGTTCTTGGTAACAATACAGACATTGAAATCTCTGCTGCTGTTTTTTTCCTTTGACAAGCTATGCTTTCATTGAAAATAGGGCATAGGAGAGCAAAGGAAGCTTCTGGTAAAATTTGGCTGACAGCTGATAACTAATTTTCTTCAGTTAATGTGGTTAAGGAAGGCTGCTGAGAGAAGGGCCAGTTGGTACCAGTGTGTAAATGCAACATCCAACTGGTATGCAAATTTTTTTAGCATACCAGTAATTGGCTTGTTACTGTAAGGACATAGTGTTATCAAGAGTAAGAATGATGTATGGTAAAAAAACCGTGTGCCCACTGCATGAGTGATATTATGCTGAACTTGAATAATGACATTGGTGGGCTGCCCTTCAAGAACCTGCTGAAGTTAACCTTTGCTACTGCTGACTACCAGTACTCTGGTATAGCTGCTGTTTTGGGTTTCAATTCCTTGAAGATTATTTCCTATTGTCACTGGTTTTTGACTGCAATAATTAAAGAGAAGTGGGGAAAAGAATCTGTCCGTTTTATGTGACCAAACTGCAGGAATTCCCAAAATTCTCTTGCAAGGATTGTTGGCCAGGCATCTGTGCAGTGGCC
The DNA here is from genome assembly GCA_013396775.1 of Cephalopterus ornatus. Classification (NCBI taxonomy): domain Eukaryota; kingdom Metazoa; phylum Chordata; class Aves; order Passeriformes; family Cotingidae; genus Cephalopterus; species Cephalopterus ornatus. Next base: position 30,495 of record VZRE01003987.1, on the reverse strand, counting down.
TCAAGATTGTCAGTAAAAAGGAAAAGCAGTTTGATGCACAGTTTCAGCTGTTCAAGCTGTTTTTAGTTTAGGAGGCACTTCAGGTATTTGAGATACTGGGCATCTGTGAAGCCAACCACTGAATTGAAGATTTTTTGCAGAAACTTCTCTTTTGCATTGGAAAGAGAATATGTATAAAAGAAGAAGCAGGAAAAAAAAAGACATTGCTTGTAAAATTTTTGAGTTTTCAGATTGATTACTGTACCAAATTTGAGTCTCACCGTTTGAGAAGGTATACTGATGTCAGTTGACTGAGCTTTTATTCCTCATCTGTCAGTTCTCTGCTTGCCCAAACACATTAGTTGTCTTTTTAAGTTGTCTTTATTCAGTGTGCTCAGAGTAAGGCTAGGCCACTGTGTATGTCACCTGAGGTTTTGGATGGTGATGCTTGTTCCCAAATATGCATACTAAAGGGAAATGTGTGGCTGTATGTGGAATGCATGTTTAAGCATCCCTGTTTATCTAACAGATAGTAAGTGGACCAGCTTCACAGTGGGGCCAAACTGCTGTTTATGCAAACAACTGCTATCTGTTTTACCCCTACTGCTAACCTCTTTTCATGAGTGACGCACAGCAGATGGAACAGATTCATATACGTTCATATGCACAAGTGGCTAATAGAGCAGTGATATTCCTCGAATAAAACTCTCTTATCCATTTGCTTGTGGTTAAATGTTCAAGTTGTCTCTTGCTTGACCACAGTTGAGAATTCTTAAAATGAGCAAATATTTGAAGTTCAAAAGCCTCAGGACAGGTTCCTAACCTACCATTACCTAGGAGAGAACTGAGCCAAATTACTGTGTTACAAATTTCTCTGAACAATCAAGTCGCTTTATCTGAGACACTGTGGTTCAAATTGTCTATCCCTTGATGAAATGCTGATTGACTAGAAAATTGAAGGTGTTTCCAGGGTGGTCAGGATAGCTAGATTCAGAAAAGTGAAAGGAAAAAGGAACATCTTTAATCTCTCTTATCTTTACAGTCTGTTGTGAATACTGCTGAGAAATTCAAGTTCAGGTTTTGGAGGGCTCAGGAATGCATGTGAAAATCCTGGAGCTTGGAAACATGATTAATCTCTGCATGCCACCCTCTCGTTTTAAGGTATGTCAGTGTGTATCCTGGTAGAGAAAATGACTCTAATGCACCCTCTCCAATACAGAGGAAGTTGAACTGTGGACAGCATGCCATTAGCATGTCATTAACCTACCCTCTGACAGTAACAGTGATGGCATGTCCAGGCTGTCACCACTAGTTAATAGCCTTAGCTGTCATAAAATCTCTACTGGATACTCAATTTCTCTGCATGTATATGTTGGAGAAGGTGTGTGATAAACTTGCAGGAATCTGGGCCTGCTCTCCACTGGCTTCCTTTCTGAAGGCAGAAACTATATTTCATGTAGCCTCCTATTGGTAGTATTCATTACAGCCTGTTACAGCCTCACGAGTAAATTTCTGTTCACCTTTCAAACTTCTCCCTGATTAGAGGTGTCATGATCAGAAACTTCATTCAGAGCTGGTAACATCCTAAATTGAGATGCAGGGATTTTAAGTCAGGATAGGAGCCTCTTGACTGCATGCTTTAGATCTACATAAAGGCATTAGGTTGGTATTGAATCAGTGAAGGAGAAGCTGATTTTTGAATACCGGAAAGGGCTTTAAACTGGAAGCCTGTAAACATGCCTAGATGTGGCTGCTGAAAAGATTTGGTCCCATGTGACCCTGTGAAGCAATTTATGCTGACAAGATTTTAAAGCCATGATTACTTTCCTTTTATATTGGGGTAGAGGGAGGTCAAGATAGCATGGTTAGCATCCAGTCATCTGTTTTTTTAGAGACAAATGTTAGCAAAATAACTTTTTAAATATTTGTCTAGCTTAATTGGAAGGCCATAGAAAATTGTGTGACTTGCTATTCTTAGTTTTCCTTGTCTCTTTTGATGATACACAACATTAGATTGCTATTTAGTATTCTAAGCCATTGTTGCCATATTGCATTTGCCTGTGAGGAATTTGTTTGATCATTAAGACACTGGAGGAGGGGAGGGGAGATACAGCTCTATGCCCTTTTTTTAAATTTATTTCTGAAGTAAATAACTTCGAAGCTGAAGTGTTTCAATGTATGTTGCTAGTGCCAGGCTTTTCAAACATAGCAATGACAGCATTAAAATATTCTTTGAAAGTCCTTAGAGCAGGCATCACTAAGACTTCAGTCTTGCACCATTAATTGTCTGGTTAGACCTGGAATTTCCCTATGCAGGAAACTTGGAAATTTTGGTCCCGCCCCCGCCTCCCTTGCAATGTTATGTTTTTTCCACATAATGTTATTATGAAGTTAAAATTTGATGAAAAGGTTTCTAGATATTTATTCACTAGAGGATGGATGAGTTACCTGGAAAAGAGGATGTGTAGGTTTTGGGCACCGAGAAACAGTTTAGTCCACATTATATGTGCAATAGTCCTGCAGGCAGTGTAACCAAATGGAAGCGAACTGGATTGCTTGCATGATGGATTACAATAGATGAACAAAGGCAAGAGGTGTGGGAGTTCATGTTAACAGCAAGTATTTAAAATCTGTTTTTAAGATGTGCCAATTTTGAGCTGCAAGACTTGAAAATTGGCTTCTCTTGATCGGACAAGGTGAAGTTCATGCTTTGTTGATCTCCCTGGTGCACGACATGACACCAGAAATGTCATGACCACTTTGTTAACAGATTTGTCTTCTTTAGTTAGGAAAAAATATGGATAATTCAAGTGATGCAACCACACAAATGTGCTCCCCTTCTTGTTGATTAATGTCAAAAGGTAAATTGGTTATCCTGTTTCTCTTTGCATTCTATGTGAACTCTTAATGATTTGTTAGGTTATTATAGTGTTAGAATTAACGATTAAACATGTTGCACACATGCATCATATTAATGTTAGGAAACGCTTGGTGCATGTTTGATATAAAAGAAAGCTAAATCCACATACAGAAAGCTGTGTGTATTCAAAGTTAGATTAGGAGATTGTTTCCCTGGTTTTAAGTAGCATGTGGATAGATGTTGTGGGGTTTTTTTTTTCCTTCTTTTGCTGATGATTTTTTAATAATTACTTTGTGTATTTGTTATTCTAATGATGGGAAGCCTCATAGGGGAGAGAAGACAATAAGAAAAAAACCTGCTATTAAGAAAGAAACTTACTGAGATTTCAGTGTGCTAAGAGTGAATATCCAAGAATGGGTAGAAGAAGCATCAAAGCATGCAATTCTTATAAAGTAATGCAGCTTAGTTGTCTCAGTGACTTCTAATGTCTTTAACCCATGCTATTCCACAGACATGTCCTTCCTTCACTGGCTGGCTACTGCTCCAAAGCAGTTGAATGTTATGTGCATATTTCTATAACCTCTTCATACATGTATTTATATGTTAACCATTTAATTTTTAAGCAAGCTGCAAGTCTACCTTAACAAGCAGAGAGCTGTTTTGAGACAATCTAATACCCTAAAAAAGTAATACTTTTCAATATAGTAGACAACTCTCACTTCTAATCTAGCAAAAGCTAGGAGCAATAGATTTTATTTCAAATTATATTCGCTTGACCATTGTCTAGGAGAAAATATGGTCACAACACAGAAATAGAGAAAATTGCTGTGAATGCTTACTTATTATGCTGCAAGGCAACACTGGATGAGAAACCGTAGAGAAAGAGATGAAGCATAACATGCCTAGGTAATATATGACATAGCTTTTCACTTAATAGTATGGTATAAATAAGCTAAAGATGAATGCTAGTCAAATAATTTACTTAGAACCCTTTTTGTGGGCCGTGTAAGAGTTTGGTTTGTTGTTTGGTTCTTTTTTTTTTCCCCCAGTTTTTGAAGACTCACACATAAAAGATAACAGTAGGAAGCAGAATTTTAAAAGGTTTGTACCTGCAATGTCGTTGCTGCTGATCTGGCAGTATAAATGGAAAATAAGCTCTCTGCTTTAAATTTATGTACTCCAACTTGATTCAGTTCTCCGCCTCCTCGCAAGTGAATTTGTAACAGCAGATGTTTAGCTTGGGTCTTCATAATTGAGATGTATTGTTGCACATGCCTTGTGAGTTGTTTTTGTAGTAAAAATGTAGTGACACCTTATTACAGTACTAATGAAAATGTTTGTCAGATAACTTGCTTCACTTTCGCTTTATTTTAAAAAAATGAGTTCTCACACAGTGAAATATTTCAGTATAAATTAAGATTTTTAACTATAATTTCTTCAGGACTTTCAGTCTGATCTATACTAAATTCTGCATTTGAGACTCTGCTTTTAGAATAGTATGTCAATGTCGCTTTTTAGTTACTTTTTAGGATATTCCATTAACACACTTGCATGTGTTGTTAAAGTAACCAGGAGTAGCTGGATCTCTTTAACATAATATTCATGTGGTTCACACTGCTGCTTACATCAATTCTAATTCACTGTGCATGTTCCATGCAGACTATCTCAAGTGTTATTCAACACCTGAAGTTGTTCCCTTATTGTGTATCTTAGTCCTGAATTTGATTTTGTTCTGTGCTGTTCCTTAGACTGGCCTGTGCTTGTGATTCGAGTTGCCGTGACACTGCACTCTCAGCCTTTTGGGTGCTTGTTCCTGTAGTGTGTAAGCATCCATTGCTTCCTTTGTTTTCACTAAGGAGATGGGAAAAGGTGAGCGAGACTTGTGGATGTTTACAGCTTTCATCTGCTTGGTTGTGCTTGGGATTGTGCTGGTTGAAGGGAAGGTCCTCTTTGGAAGCAATCTTTATTAGTGTGTGTTTTTTCTTGTCATAACGATAAAACAAAAATGGCTCTATACATGACTTTATGAATTTGTTTTCCTGTCTGTATCTTCTTCCAAATGAATGCATGCTAGTGCACTACAAGTCATGTCATCTTATTTAGAGAATTTCAGATCAGAAAAAAACCCCTATATCTGTGCTGGAGGATAGTGTTGTCATATTTGGGGAAAAATAATTACTGCAGTGACAGGTCTAACATAGAAATTAATCTGCTGCATTGTGCTTGGAGGTGTAGTTGCCATGAAGTTCTAACTCTCTCTCTCTCTCTGAGGTGATATTGCATGTTTATTGCTTAAGTAGACAGTTGGGCTTGTGCTTTTTGAGATGAAAGAAAATGATCGCTCTTTTAATATTTTAGAAATAAGAAGCCTCTGCTTAAAGAAGAAAACAGTAGATACACAGTATAACATCTGATTATTGAGTTGTCATAAAACTGGACCTCTCTTTAAATTAACGGTACAGCTGTCTCTAATCCAAAAATTGAAGCATATAGCCATTGGGATTGATAAAAGAATAATAACACAGAAGGACTCATTTTTATGGCAGGGACAACCAGAGAATCAACTGGTATTTTAATCTCTTTTGCCTCCAGTATTTGACAGTGTTGTCATGTGATTTAAAGATTTCTTAAATATAAAATTTACACACACACTGGAAATGTTGAATTTGGTTGGCTGATGTTGCCTAAAGATACCCTGTGTAAGGAGTGCATACTGCAAGCTTGTGGAGTTTCAGTTAGTAATGTTTATATTGAATTGTGAACATCCTTAATGAAGGGAATGCTGCAGTAATTGCTCCTTCAGTTGGAGCAGACTAAATGCAAGAGGAATGATGCTAACTTGTGGATATTATTTTGTGTATGTCCTATTGCACCAATAAATTCTATGTTCTGTTTTGGAGTCTTTTTCAAAACTGGTCTTCTGATAAATGAAGCCTAGATGTTTGCAGCAGCAGACTTCTAATAATAATAGTGTTAATGAACTTTCCCCTACCCCCGTCCCAAATCAGGAAGATTCTCTTCTTTCATAAACATCTGATGCACCTCTGTCCAGCTGAGCACTGTGGTTGTGTGTGGTAGGGTGGTGACAGGTCTGGTACTGCATTGATTTCCTTTGTTTAATTCAGATGAGACTGAAATCCTAAATGTTCTGCTTGGTCCTCTGGGACATTTCCCTGTGCTGGGAGAAGGCACTGTTTGTTTGTAGATGTTTCATGTGCAACATCCAGTTGAGTGTCCACAAGGTCAGGCAGAGGGGGACTTCCTGTGTTCTGGTATTCTGAAGCATTTAGTGCAAGCCTTGAAGGCCTTTAAATGTGAAATTCAGTCTTAGTTTAGTTTTGAACTTTTAGACTATCAGCTTAAATTGCGCAGTGGCTGGAAGTTGTCAAAAAGACAACTCAGCCTGGCAGGGCTGAGGTCATAGTTTTCAGAGGTGGGTTTCCCTGCCTTTAGAAGGGGAGTAGTCTTTGATCAAACTGCAAGAGAGAAGTACCGTGAGGGCATTTTCTGATAATACAAAGGGCTAAGAAACCCTCGGTCTGAAGAACCACTGTAATTTGTGGCTGGGAGGGTGCGACAGCGAGTCAGAGCGTAGGGCAGTGTGGACTTTGCAACAGGACTGAATGCCCACGTTGTAAAGCTGCTGCCATGGCTTCATCATGTTATTTCCAGGCAGTTAACATTGAGAAGCTGTACCCCCAAATCTACAGTGACTCAAAGCCGAGGTTTATAAGCCAGTAAATCTGTAGTTTACATCAGCCAGTACATCAGCATGGGAAGTGCACACTGCCCCTGCACTACTGGATGCATGCAAAGGCTTAGGCATGCTTCTGCTACTCTTTTTTCCATCTTGAAGTAAGGTCACTCAGTCTGAAGTAATTGGGTTGCTCAAAAGATTTCATCTGTGTAATCTGCTAATGCCTTGTTTTGCAGGTAATTTGTATTTTGTAAAAAAACCCACAACACTGAGTAATATTTATATTTCTTCTATCAATCTGAATTGGTCTGTGAATGTGTCGCATACCTGTTGCACAACTGAAGTGTCCATGCAGCTTAAAGGCTTATATAAAATTAACAAGCAGAATTGTTTCACCTTAGGGGTAATTATTTTTTCGGATAATAATTATGGTGCAGGGCTAAGCATATTATCATGGCAATGCTTTAATCATGTACTGCAGCTCTTACCTAGGCACCTTTTAGTTTCTAGTAACTCTGGAAGTACAGAGCAACTTGGGGGAGGCCAAATAAACTAATTTGTAAATTCTTATTAAAAGACCTGAATGGAGTCTAGGATCTTGTTCATGTAAACTACTACTAATAAAAAAATAAATTCCTAGCTAGGTTAACTTTCATGCATCTTTAATTCTCTCCTATATGATTCAATCCAGTTATCTTCCTTTTTAATCAAATATTCTGCTTTCAGGCTAAGGGGATGAGATCAGGGGAATTGTACAAGAGTTGAACTGTAATCTAGTGATAAAACCTCATTGGAATTGTGAATGAAACGGAACTTCTGGACCCACTTCATACTGTACATGATTTCTTACCTTTAACTCTTATTAATTTATATTAAGGCACGTTCATGGTAGAATAAATTGTTGATTTAATATAATTCTTGGGAAAAAATATTTTTTACGTATTTCCAAGAATGACTGCAGAGGGGAGTGGCAACTGGCAAATTGGCAATTACTATTACTGCCATCATGGGGTTTCAGGTGCTGTCATTTCTGTGGTTTAGACAAATTAAAATTATGTCAGGAAACTATTCAGTCCAGTTGTGTCTGTCTCTTCGTTCTGTGGAAAATCCATGTAGAAACAAGTCTGATAGAGCTGATCAGAAAATTGATCTCTTGAGATCCATTTCGTCATGCATGTATTCCGCAGACAACCTGTATAAGCTCTAGTTATGTTCTCTTGCGCATCATCAAGATTGGAGCAGACTAAATTTTGTGAACTAGCTTTTCAATTTTTCGATGAAGTAGCTTGTATACCAAATCTAAATCTTCCTTGTAGAAATGTTGTATGTGAAGTTTCTTAAGGAAGAAGTAAAAGCTACCTTAGTAAACTTTATGCTTGTACTCAGACTATTTTCAGGTCTGTTGCTGTCTCATCTGTAGGATTTAATTGCAACACCGAAACTTAATGTGGTTTAATGTTTTTCTTCCTTCACCACAATGTACCAAAGTTAAGTTGCCTTGGTAAAATGAGTACTACTTTCAGTTCTTTCTTGGTATATAGTGTTTGCCTAGTGCGTGGGAGATGAGGAATGGGAGAAAGAAAAGATACTTTGCTGCAGTGTGATGCTGTCCTGTCATGCCTAATATGGAATAAGACCAGAGACAGTGATTTGCATTATCATTGCAAATTATTTTCTAGCATTAAAGAGAAAATAACCCCTGGAAATGTCTGGGTTTTTTTCCTTTTCAAATGAATTCTGTCTTCCCGCTAATAAAATGAAAGGTTTTGATTCCATCTCGTGGATAGACTTGTTAAAGAAGGCATGAAGAATTGAGTTTGTAGTAAATTCTTTTAATCTATTTATTGCCTACTGATTCTATAAAGAGATACTTAGGATTAAGCATTTCCCTGAAACTGGAGGAAGTCCTGCTTTGATTCTGAAGTTTCTAATGAAGCTGTCATTCAGATTAGCTGTTGGAAACTCAACTACACCCACTTTGACAATTCTGGTCAAATTGTTTTGTCATCTTTATTTGTAGAGATATAATAGTGGTTGCTACAGTAATAAAGATATTTAATACTGTGAACATGTAAAAAGGCAAACAGCAAAGCCTGATATATATTTAGTGACAATGAAAGAGAAAGGCTGTTTTAAATGTCACCGTATGTATGGCTGTGAAACGTACTCCATGTTCTTTTGTGGACACGTAGATAGAAAGGACCATGCTTTCGTGAGATTTAGACATGTGAAGAAACATCAAAATGTTAGTACTTGTTAGGACATAGACCTGCGCTGATGCCGTTGGCTTTGGTGCTTGTAGCCTAAAGGAGGTAAAACTTAGAAGTCAGTGATTTAAGTTTGACTGGAATATTATACAGGACATGAAAACATAGAATCCTGAAATGATTTTGGGTTGGAAGGGACCATAAAGATCATCTGGTTCCACCTATATGTTGAAGTTGCTTTGTCCTTATGTTGCCAGCAATGTCTCTTGCTATTTTAATTGTGTTTGGAAAGTGTACATAGTTAAAGAGTTGCAGTGCGTGTCCAATATTAAATTCAGGAAATTGGAAGTGTTTCTATGGGATGACTTCTGTCAGTGGATAGTTTGTTCTGTGTGAAGCTTTTAATGCTCAGGACTTCTATGAGTTTGAGTTACTCTGTGTAAAATTCCTTTGTTTTTAAATACCGATGTTGCTTGAGGTGATCATGGAATGCTGATCTTAAGGAATTACCCACTCTTTCAGTTTTGTCAGATTTTCTAACATCATGTTGGTTACAGAACTGCGTGTTGACTTTAGGTGTTATTTGGCTGTGTAACATTTGAGCTACTGCTATAATTTGCTTCAGGCATAGCAGATAAAAGATTTGTCATGTTTTTCTGTTCAGATAAATAAAGCTAAGGATTTCATCTGTTCTTTTTCAAGGAATATTAATAGAGTAGTTAACATCAGTCTCCTGTTTATTTAGGTGACTTAATGATGTATGAAGATCTGGCTGTGTCCTCTCCTCTTGCTGTTTTTCTAATGTGAAGGAACTCTGAGCCAAGCAAGGATTATCTATGAAATAATTGGATCCATCTTGTAAAATGGAAGGGAATGCTAAATATAGTCATTTCTGGAACATTATGCTTGGGGGCACAAACACCGGAGTAGAGTGATTTGGAGAGACTCTTTTCTGTTGGAAGGAGTCTGATTTAAGTATGTGCACTGCTTGGAGTTGTGGTCTCACCTATCACCTGCCTTTATATTCTGCGTCACTGGGGCACACAGCTAGTACTGATGGGTCATTGAATGAGCAGAATGAGAAAGTGGCTTGCCTGCGTGCAATTCCTGATATGATAAAGCTGAGCAGCCTTGCAGGTGTTTCTTGGAAAGCTTCTCTGGGGAGGCGCGCAAAGAAAATGACAGCGAGAGAACAGAGCTGGGCTTTTACTGTGGTGCTAGATGGGGAAGGGAATAAACCAAAGCTGAAAAGGGAAAGCATCAAACTTGGGCTCTAAATAGAAAAGGAGAGAAGGAAGATGAGAGAAGCCTCCAGGTTCTCAAAGGCTAAATGCTGAAGAAAACTTTAACGGGGAGAGAGCAGAGACATGCAAATAGGGATTTTCTATATATTCCCTGTGCTGTTTAGACTAGAGAGAAGTGATAACTTGCAAAAAATTTTAAACATATGCTTCAGTGACTGGTTAGTTGAAGGAATAGATGGTAAATGAGACTGCTTCATCCTTAAAATTGCCAATATACCAACTCAATATCCTGGTACATGTTCCAGGTAACATTGTGCCGTAGCTATGTGTTATACATTTGGTTTAGTTACTGTAAAAATTTCAGAAAGTTCGGAAGGCCTTTACAAAAGGCACAATGATAAGACTTTATTTTGTGTAATTAAGACACCGCTCTGGGCAATGGACATACTTTAATGTTGAGAGCCGTTGAAGTGATGCAATAAAAAAGCAATTTTTGTTTTCTTCCGCTGATCACCACTCTTGTCTTAGGCCACTTATCTAACAGAGCAATTTTGGAATATCTGTCTTTAGTATGAACATGTTCAGGTGTCTTCAAGTGTTTTATGAGCTCATACAGATGATTAATTTCTTTTGTTACAGCCTCTTATTCTAGCACTGAGCATGTTTTTTTTTCTTCAGAGAAACCCATCATGTTTTAATATAGCTAGCAAAAATTCACTCCGAGTTATAACTTCATATTGAGTCAAGCAAGACTATTTCTGAGATGCTTTGTTGGTCTCTGTGACTGGTCACATGCCAAAATACTGTTCAGCATGTACTGTGCAGTAGTTCCATGTAACTTTTTGAATTTTTAGCAGTGCTAACTAATTTACAAGCAGTGTTGGAGGTAAATAATGCAGGACGCGGAATTTCTATAAGGAAATGGTTATTGTGCTCAGTAAAAATATTCATCTGTTTTTTTACCTAGAAGGCACAATGCTCACTAAATTACTGAAACTAAAAAAAAAAACCATGCAGGATGTTTTTAGGATTTCCTACATGTATCTCCCAAGGATTATAAAATAAAGATAAAAGGTACTGTGGTGACCAATGTACAATCCACATATGTTGACAGAGTTTCAGGAAAACATTTGGTTGCAATTTTGTAACACAGTGATTCATGCTAGAAAATGATACAGTGATTCACACATGCAAATGTCTTTTTTTGGCTTGAAAGTATATTTATGTACATAGCATAAAGCATGGTTACAAGGTTTCCTGGAGTTTGACAGTTAAAGTGAAAACTGCCCCTTTAGAAATACTATCCTACATGAGCATTATGCAAAGAATAATCCCTAGAAACGACTAGAAATTAGTCTGTATAAATTTAGTTCTCAGTAAAATATTAGTGCTGATTATAGCTGAACATGGAGTCATATCAAAAGCTTAGGTAAAGGAGTTTGAAGAATTTATCCTCAAAACACATCCTTTCCCCCCCTTTACTCAGAAGTTCAGAAATCGCATTGTGGATTTCTGAATGGAAGAAGTGGGAGCAGTCTCCTATGGAGTGGCCGTGCTTTCATTGTATTTCCCTTCTATCCCAAATTCAAAACTTGGCAACAGAGTGGCTTTTTACTGTCAAACATAGAATGACCTCAGTCTCTCTTTGTTTGTAATCCAAAAATAACTGAGATTTCTCTCCTCTCATCCTGGAGGATACATCTAGTCTAAAAGTCAACTGATGCTGCTGTAATTCAATTGCCAAATTTCAGTTCAAAGTAGATGCAGTTTTAGAGCATGTCCCTCTTCTTGATGGCACTGTACTGACTGTCCTGTCATTCCCCGTCTAGTTTCATAGGCTTTTGTGTTCTCCTGTGTCTGCACAGAGGACCTTTAACAGGGATTAGAGTGATATTTAAACTTGTCATCTTTTTTTGGGACGTGAACTGAGAACAGGCTGGCGAGTAAATCCATTAGGTAGCTGTGCTGGTGGGGCCTTGTGTTCAAATGGTTGTCAGCTAATGACTGATCAAATGAGTTGCTGTGTTTCTTTGTTGAACTAAAAAGTGCTACTCTTGTGCAATCTTCCTATGTCAGTGCTCTCTGGTGGGGCACCAGTAACTGCAGAGCTCCTAAGTAATGGTGTCCAATCTGAAATTAAAAAAAAATAGTTAGAAAAGATGTAAGTATTGAACAATTTCTTGTTGCTCTAAGTAGAAGCTGATGAATGTTTCTCAGAAGTAGTAGGAGAGGAAGAGGAATCGCCTCACAGGATACTTGCTCCTTAAGATAGGAAGCCAGCTTGATGTCTTGAACTCTAGACATTTCAATGTTTTATCTAATTAAATATATTTTCACTTAATAGCCAGGATGGCTGTGCTTTTTTCTCCTCCTTATCAGGAGAATTATTTTTTAAAAATAATTGTGAGCGTAGTGGGTAATTACTTCTGTGCCTGGTCAAGTGCGATTTCGTGCTGTGCCTCCTGCCCAGACACTACCCAGTGGCTTCCACCACTCTGCAGCAGGTGGTTTGCCAGGAGTGCTGCTGTTTTCCTGATTTTTTTTTTTTTTTTAAATGAACAGCTAGGAAAAAGCATATTTGTGCCTACATTGTTGAGTAGTACCAAGTGGCATACCTTCTTCTGAGGTGTGGTATGTAGTGTTATCCAAGTGAACTGCTGAGGAACTGTAGTGGCAGCAGAAGGTACTGATGGTGCTGCTTCTCAGAAAATGGACTGAGGCTCCAAGGATGTGTATTTGGTGAGGAGATGAATGCTGAGTTTATGCATATGCCTGGGTCTCGGGTTTTCTTAAGTTTTCGTTGTGCATTTCTTTGCCTGGGGAACTTTTCCAAAGAATAGGAGTAACTCACACCTTTCTGGCAATGAGGTAAAATTCTGTGTCTTGTGTTAGGACAGTTAAGATATTGTTAGACCTGTGGAATGGTCCTTTGGCCACTAACATCCTTTTTTGTGTGTTCATCACAGACTTTGGCAATCTCAGTTGAGATGTTTCTCAGCCAGCAGAGCTGAAATGCCAGCTCCTCTTATCCAGTGGGCTTTAGTTGAAAAAAGAGAAATAAAAAACCCCACAATGATACCAGCTGTACCTTGGTCATTCTTGTTTCAGAGCTCGGCTCTGTAATGAAGGCTGATGTATTTTTGAAGCAAGGGCTGGCAACTGCCAAAGAAAGATGTCTGTTCTTCAGGATTTTTTGGGTAAGTGACGAGTGGCCTCAGATTTGGAATAACATCGAGTGCTTGTTGTGCTGACTGCAGGTAAGGTAATTGCGCTGGTGAGTGGGATAATAGCCTTTTTTTAAACACAGGAAAGCTGAAATAACTGTAGGCATCTAAAGAACATAACATATAACGTGGTAGAATAGTTTCTGCTTACTGGTCTAGAACACTGCTTATGCAGACATACTGTGTGCTTTGCACCATTGGCGTTAAGCAGTTGTGTTCTTTGCTGTGTGGCTTCATGGAATATCTCCGGCTGATTCTTGGCTGTCTAATGGGTTAATAGGGAAGCAGTTCTTGGCTGCAGTTACACATGTGAGCAGAGGTACCTTTAAAGAATTCTTGCTTACTCTTTAGCTTCTTTAGAAGTCTCAGTATGGATTCTTGTGCCTGTAGCCCTTCTGAAAATCTTTAACATTTCAGAGAAGGCAAGTCCCAGAATACCGTCATCCTCAAGCTTATTTCTGTGGGCTCTTTAGAGGAAACCTTCCAGCAGAACTTCAGGTGGATGATAATGAAAAAGGCAGCGCGGCAGGAGAATTCTACAGAGTGTCTTGAAAAAAGCAAGTTTATCTTCCAGCTACATTGGAAGCCTTTTCTCTTTTTATTTTATATCCTGTTCTTGGGGATTGCTGGTTAATAATTCACATGTACTACAGTTACCAATTAAAGAAAAATTGAATTTGAAACAGCAGTAGGTTCAATTAAATATATTTGGGAATCAGTTGTTTCTTTTATTGCTCAGGAAGGGAGTTTAATTATTTAAAATGTCCTTTCTTTATACGTTTTTGTTTTACATGAGCAAAAATTACCAATGGCTAATTACCATTCCTGAGGAATTTAACATTTTCAGGCTTTAAATCTTGGGACTTAAAACCAGGAAAAGATCAAGCCAATTAAGGATGAAATAAATGTTACTTAGTTGGTTTGAGAACATGCATGAAGCTGATGACAATCCTTACGAAACACAGTCAAACTCCTGTCAGAAATCAAATATTTATCTTCAGTGTGTGGTGTAGAATAGTGTAGTAGACAGTGTGTACAGCAAAATGAAGTAATTAAATATGAATGGAGAGAGTTGGAATTCTTGCCCAGTCACGAAGAATGGAAAGTGCATCTGTTCCTTCTAGAGTACCTTTATTTCCCATTCGCTGCCACACACCTCAAAAGAAAATATGCAAGAACACCAAAAGGTCCTTCATTGCATGGTAGATATTACCAGAGTGGATTCAGTTTACTTTTTCCTATTAATTTGTGTTCCATAGTTGACTGCATTAATAAGCCTTATTAGTCATGTTGTGGCTATTTGCCATACTCTACAGGGAAAAAAAATGCTTGTTTCTAAATGTCAGCTCGCAGAATTTCCTGTTATGATGAGAAGATACATCTCATTACCATGCATTGCTCTTTCTAATAAAATTCTCGTAAGACAATTGTGAATTTGGTTTTTTTTGTTTGTTTGTTTGTTTTCCAGCAAAGCTATACTAATCAGGGAGTGAACAGTATTAAAAATATTTATCTGTTTGTTTTTAAAAGGAAATGAGCTTCTCACCTATGGTAATAAAATACAATAAACTGAAGTTGGCTGTGTTAAAAACAGCACAAGGAGAGATCTGAGTTAAACTATATTGATTTTTTTAGTGGGCTGTAACAAGGTTAAGATGATTATTGTTAGCTTTTTCTCTTTAAGTCTGGTTTTCCTTCAAGTAGGAACCTTTGACTTCCTTCATGAACACAACTTGATGCCATCCTCGTTACAGAGTACCTTTCATAGCAAGAGTGATACTCTAAAGTGTTGCTGGTTTCAGCAGTGCACAGAACGTAGGTGTCCAACAACAGAGGTTTGCTTGTTAGTCATGACTTCCTTTATATTTTAAATGATCTTGGATGCTTCCAGATGAATGTTTGTTAATTGATTCCACAGACTTGTGCAGGTAGCTTGATGACTTGAATAAATCTGTGGACCTAGCATGTGCCCTTCTGCTATGATTGGATTTATTCTGCTTTGCAATTACCCTCTTGAATGCCAATACTATATATATAGGTATCTAAATGTCCTCTTAAGTTTCAGCTGGACTGTAAGATTTGCTCTCAGTATTTAGTCACATGTAATAAATTTGCTTTTGAGGACCTAGATTTGTTGGACATAAAATCTAACCAGGGAATATGTCCTTTTTTGTGAATTAGGGTCTTGATGAATTAATTTGCATTGAATGCTTTTTTATTTTTTTGGAATGAAATTTTAGAAGCATTTTAATCCTAGTCCTCCTGATAAAAAATAGTAATTTCAGGAGATTAAGAAAATTCACACACTCAAAATTTTAAGTATTTGAGTTTTACTGCATTGGTGGAAATGAATATCAAATACATAATTAAATTAATATTTACACATATAGCTGACAATTTTTTCATTAATTAAAAAAAAAAGAGTTTTCTTCTATGTTACAGTTGATGGGAAGTTGCAAGGGGGATCAGATTATAACATCAGAGATTTTGTTAAAAAATCCAATACTTTGCCCTGGAATACTGGCGGAGGGCTTGTGCTTGAAATAATTTTGACTTTCCAAATGTTACGAGAGGGGAAAACTAATTTTCAACATTGTGATATCTGCATTTTCACACCATTCCCCATGTTGGCTGTTGAATTGTGTACGTGATTAAAAACAAATATCAGTCGAATCACAGAGTGTTGATTTGATATCTCTCAACACAAGTTGAGTTTTAGTTTTGATTTTAGCATAGTTTGTTATATGTTAGAGAACAGAAACTGCCTTTTTATTGTGATTGGATCTCAAGAGAGCCTGGAAGCTGCATCTGATAAACTCACATAATTTGTGTGACATTTTAGTAGTAAATTCAAAGAAAATAGTGGACTCTGGTATTCAGAAATGCAAACTAGTTGTCTTTCTGGTGAAATTAATGAAATTACCTGGATGCTTTATAGTGTTCATAAGCTGAACTTTCAGTGGATTTTTTTTTTTCTACATGATACACTCTGAGTTTATTCAGAAACAAATTCCTTTAAACATGCATCTGGCTTCAGATTATTTTTTTCACAGTAGGTATTTCTTTGCCTTGGCTGCAAACATGTCATGCTTCTTACTCTTGTTGTTAGGCCTCTCTTTTCATCTTGGGTAACCTTGGTAAGTAATGTAGTTTTTCTGTAGAAAGTAGTTATGTGTCTTCAGATATCTCAAATTAGCTGTCATTAAACATGATTGTTGTCTTTACGGAAAACTTTTAAATATTGCATGAAAGGAGGAAAAAAAGTACTGAATATAGCCTTTATTATCTTAGTACCAGCTTTTCTTGATTTTTAGTGCATTAGTGAGTAAAAGGGGTCTTGCAAAATCCTCTAATGATTCAGTCAATGTAGACACAGTGCATGACTTGAAAAAAGAGATTTTTCTCACTGCTTATATTCTGCATCTCTGTTCTGTAAAATAAACAGATTGCCAAAGGATAATGCAATGGGCCACTAGCTGACATAAAGTAACACTCCTGATTAGCCCAAAGTTTATAAGTAGTTGATGTTTGAGTAAGTAGTATGTAACCAAGGAGTTGAAAAAACCTTTGGTTGAAAGGTCGTGGTAGGTTTTAGTGCTTTCTTTGATCAAATCAGGGATTTTTTTTTTTTCCTACTGACACACTGACTTTTGCTTTATACATTTCTTTATTTCCCTTTGTGCTGCTGTGCCCCTTTACAGAAGGAAAACCAAGCCAAAAAAACACTGCGAAACTCCCACCAAAACAAAAAGCCAAATAAAAGAAAACT
Organism: Cephalopterus ornatus; assembly: GCA_013396775.1. Classification (NCBI taxonomy): domain Eukaryota; kingdom Metazoa; phylum Chordata; class Aves; order Passeriformes; family Cotingidae; genus Cephalopterus; species Cephalopterus ornatus. Next base: position 13,515 of record VZRE01003987.1, on the reverse strand, counting down.
CCAGAAAACCAAAACTGAAGTTACTGCAGTTTCTGACATGAGGCAAATTTTGACATTTTTAGTGGTTATTTCACGTCTTTTCCTAAGTGCGTGTTTGGAAGAACTACTTCCGAATTCTAAAACCATTACTGTAAAACAGTAAGAGTCTGCCTGCGAAGGTGCTTGTTCATGGTCCTCCCCCTCAGCTAAGCCTTCCACACAAAACATTCATTATGCTTTGGTTTCCTGATCACCTGCACATTTTCCATTATTTATTTGAACTCAGCCAACATCTCTGTCCTGAATCTTGTTTCGCTAGGAAGCAGGAACTGTGACGGCTTTGTGGGCAGAGAGGGCTCCCATGAGCCCTTGAAGGAATTTTTGTAGTACTCTACTGAGGGTGTGCTGCACTGTGCACTGGAGAAATTGCCTTAGGGGAAATGGTTCACCTAAGCCTCCAAAATTTCTCTGCTCAAGGGGTCCTTTAGATCTGCAGTCGCTGTATAGTGTGGAAAAGGGGATGGTCAGTTTTAGTTAACACTCGGTCTGGAGTGTGTTTTTTGAGAGCTGCTTTTGCTGACCTGTGGTTGAGTGACGATTGGAGCAGACGGCTGGGCTGGATGCCCTGAGACATATTTCTAACCTGATTTTTCTGTTTTCCTCCTGCTGTCACTGCTCTGCTGTCCTCATGCCATATCAGCTGTGCTGCCTTCACATTTCCTTGACACAAAGAGGAAATGCAGGTTTTATTATGAGTAATAGGATGAGGGCAGAGCTGGGGCAAAGAAATAAGCGGTGGAGAAAGGTTTTGGTCATCCTTGCGCTCCCACCTTCCGCTTCTAAAGCGAGGCAGGGGAAGATGACATTTTCTATTAGACTTCATAATAACTAGAGTGGGACAGTCCATGCAATACACAAGAAGACCTCATATTCTGACCTGTAGTACCTGATCACCATTCAGAAAATTGAAATAAATTCACTCTAAGTAATGCAGCCATCATATGTAATGAATTAAAGTAATAGGGATATTAATGTGCAACAGTAAACCAGGTAATTTTAAAACGTAGTGGTGTTATTCTCTTGAGACTCTGGGAACAAATTGGACTTTGTCCAAAACATACTTATAACAGTGGTCTGTACAGACTTCAGAAAACTGAAACATCATAAGTGCATGTAAGGAAGACCTAATTATACATTCTCTGTGGATATCACTTAAAAAATTGGATGTAACTGCACTCTCATTTGCTTGTTAATGATGCAGGCATTTGAAAATCAACCAACAGGTTGCATAAGTGATCAAAATCTAGGGAAAGCAGTGCAGTTGGTGCAGAACTGCCATATGGGCATGTAAAGTGTCTTATCACTCCTGGGTTTTGTGAGTGTACATAGGCTTGCTGTGTATTGAGAGTTGTCTGTAAAGCAGGGTTTCTAGGATTGTGTTTCTAGGATTAAACTACACAAACTTATTTAACGAAGCTCGTTGTCGTATCTGCTTTGGTACCTACCACCTGTGTATTTTTACTCTGATTCTCCTGCTATTTTTTGCTGATTCAGCTGGATTCCCCATGTTGCTTCTGGGAGAGGTAACCACCAGGTGAATATTCCTGCTTTTGTCATGACTTCTGACATTTGCTTCTTGTGTCTCTTTTGGCTTTGACTGTTTTTCTGGGAAATTCAGGATTTGCTAGGGTTCAGTCGGTGCTGCTTTGCAGTCTTATACCTCCAATTAAGCTCTGCATTGGCTCTGCTTTGTCTCTTGATCAAGAAAGTTTCTTCTTCCATGAGCTGGTGCTTTGGTTTCAAGCTGCCTCTGTGTGAGTCAATAGGATTTGTCTCTGGGAAGTTGTTTTCATTTCCCTGTTTGCTTCTTAGGAGGCTCCCTTACTTCAGGTCAAACTTCTTCCTGGAGAAGGCAACTTTTATGAATAGTAAGCTTTTATCTGGGGAAAAAAATAGCTTTTGGTGATAAAGAAATTAGTGTTTTATAGTGAAGCCCTTTCCTTAGCATTTGTGTGAGTGTCTGTGTGATGAGATTGAAATCTTGGATCATATTTGGTGAACTTATGCATGTATTGATTACATGGGCAAAATTAGAAATTGAGTATGAATAGTCAAAGACAATTTCATAGTAATTTGTTGTTGTGGAGCTATTTCTTGGTAGATGTTCCTAGTGGTTTCATACTCCCCTAGTTAACTCTTGTGCCACCAGTCCTGTCAGTGTAGCAGTTTTATCTTGCAGTGTATGGATTTTTTGTAACCAAGTCAGAAAAGAGCACTATT
>VZRE01003987.1:0-11199 GCA_013396775.1 Cephalopterus ornatus | reverse complement strand
TTTTTTTTTGTTCGTTTGGTTTGGTTTGTTTTCTTTTTCATTTTGGTGGTTACCAATCCAAGCACATAGGTTCCATTGGTGATTTTTTTCCCTACTCCCTCAGTTTGAGCACACAAGATGAAACAGTCTTGACACCAGAACTATAGGACTACTTATTTAAAAAACAACATGACAAGTAGTTCTTTTTTCTTCTCTTATTATTCTGATTTCCAATATTCCCCCCCCCAAAAAAAAAAAAAGGAAACAAAAACCTAGTTGCTCACACTTGTGATCATGCAGTGAAGTTTTTGTATTTCTCTTTTTTAGAGAAACTTTTTTAGCCAGAGTATATTGGTTAATTTTCAATCTCTAGCTTTCTCTGCCATCATGCCTTCTAGATACTATGATCAAATCTTAAGTAGAAATAATAAATCTTACATAGAATGCCCCCAGAGTGTTCAACAACAGCTTTATAATATTTTGGCTCTGAGTCACAGTTTAGATATTTCAAAATAAATACTCAAAAATTGTATATGATATAAATTTATATTTCCCATTCAGGAAACTGAGTTCATGGCATATAATCTGCAAAATAAGTCAAGTAACTTGTGGGTTAATGGTCTAAAAAAAGCTGGATGTTAGTTAGCTTTAAGCACTTCCACTGTATTTATCCTTAGATGTCATTTCAAAGACATTACAGAATGCCAGTATCAAGAACCACCAGTTTTAATCAGAGTAAATAGTTCTGTTTTCCTTTCATTAGCAAATCTTAATTTGTTTGAGAAAGGGCAAAGTGGCTCTTATTAATTTGGTCAGTTCTCAGTGTCAAGCTTGCCAACTGAATAAACATGAAGAGAGAAATAAATTTATCTTGGAATTTGAGTGAGGATGTTGCACTACTCATTCCAGAGCAAAACAGGTCAACTTTCTTAAGCATCCATTTCTTTCCCATAATTTCAGTATTACTGAGAAATCATGTACCTGAAAATTAAATTAAGTACTGTATTTGCAATTAGTTGTGAAACAAGCTTAAGTCTGCAAAAATAAAATAAGCTCTACCTTCTGAATTTGTCTTGTAATCGAGTACTACTATTCCAGTTAATGAAAAGTTAAAAAACTTCAAAGTGGTAAATTCTTGTGGCTTTTAAAATCTGATCTCCCTTGCAGAAGTAAGTAAACCAAGAGATCAAAGAGAACTGTCATACATTGATCTTTTTCTGAGGCTCTGCTTTTATAAATCCATAATGTTATAGAATGGCAAATGCAAAGCAGAATGTATCCCCCAGATGCACATTAGCTTCAGTTGTGGTAGTAACAGTGATTTGAAACTGGTCTCTCTCTGATTCATTGTCTTATGTGATCTGGAAAGGTGGGATTTTAATTTTTTTTTTTCTTCTTAACCCGTTCTTGCTCAATATGTGTTGGTATGTATTTGAGGTTTATACATATATAATTGAAATCTTCCCTGGTCTTTCACTGTGCCCTCCACTAATTAGCAAAGAATGCCTTGTTAACTGTAGATTTACTGTTTTTAACCAGTGTATATACATACATACATACATACATACATATATATATATATGAAGGAGTAGGTAAGGGGTGATTAACTAACTACATTAATCTGCAAGTGTGGCCATTTTTTCAAATAATTATTAACTTTACCATTTTCATGATTAAAATTCAGAGCAGATGATGTAATAATAAAGATGTGCTGAAGATACTTGAACACCGTGCAAAATCTAGGGCATTTTTAAGGGAGTTTATGATGTAAATGATTGTTTTTTTCAGTGTGTATGCAAATTAGCTGTTTCCAGGGGCTGTTTTTCTTCTTTGACTTTGATCTGAAACAAGGAAAGTGAAAGTAGAAGAAAAATATTTTGTGAAACTTACGTACTTAATTCTGTTTTATGCTATGCATCAACAAGGTATAGCACAGATTCTTTTTAAAGATTTAAAAATAATAGTTTCCATGCTCATTTCCCATCTTTCTGTGTAAGACTTCAGGCTATAGTTTCTTGAGCAAAAGGTTGTCCTGGTAATTCGGGGAGGCATGTGGGATTTTTTTTTTTTTGTTTGCTTGAGGCTTCAGTATCAACTGGATTTTTAGTTTAAGAATATATATTTGTAAGTGTTTAGATCTATATCAGAATCCTTTCACCTTGGGCATTTCAGGTTTTTTGTATTAGCTCTTAAATTTTGAAGGACTAAACTCAAATTTGAATCATGGTCAAATTTGAATGCCGCCTCTTTGCAGCACGAAAAGAGAAGGATTTTGAAGGATGGAAGAAAATTCTGTGTGTGCAGCTTAGTGTTTTTTCACTTTCCACTTTCTTTGTGTAAGTATTCCAGCCTCTTTTCTTGTAAGGAATATTTTTTTGTCGTCTTTGCTGTAGTATCTGCGCAGATGCTTCCCCTACCCTGTGTGGTCACACGTTTCAGTAGGTGTGCTCTTAATAGAAAAGCTAATGACAGCAGGAGTCACTGTTACAAATCACCTTTGTAACTTCAGCGGTGCTGTCTAACCCAATAACTCTGGCCCTAAGCTCAGGCAATTTCAGTGGTCCTGTTGTCCAAGAATGTTGATGTAAGATCCTGGCATATAGTTCCTGTGTATTTGCTTGTCTAATTTTTTGCCTAAGTCAGACTGAAGCCAAATGAGAAAGTGTCGGAACTTTTCCTATTCTACCGGTTAACGTACTGAGAGGAGATCAGGGTAGTAAATGGGGTACTGATTCTTTAGTGTGTCCTGTTCTGAGAGCAGTCTCTGGGCATCATGTTAAAATATCTGCAGTATGGGCTTTTATATACAAATTTTGGGAGCTTTGTGTCATCTGTAGGATATGGGCTTTCCTCTCTAAGTTTTTTGAGCAGGAGTTGATATGAGCGGGTGACTTTAGTATTCACCTGGAAAGCAAACAGCTTAGGCTTGACTCATGAACGAGTTTGCAGTTGTTAGCAAAAGAGAGCTTTCATCTTCTCTGCTTTTTTAGACAAGTTGCTATTAAAGGTAGGATAGGAACTATTAGGGAATTCATTTTTCCTAATGCAAAAGAGGGAGCAATGGAAACCTTTTCCAAAAATTATTGACTCTGGTGCATAAATCTTCTACTTCAAGACTTGAAACAAGTGATCAAATAATTTCAAGAAAAAGTTGTATCTTAGTATTTACAGTTGATTGGTAAAATTTTTATGTTTGCACTTTACAAGATAGCATACTGATCTTCAGTTTTCCATGTTTATGCCATGTCTTAGCAACTGTAACTTGTTCTATGCTTTATGCTAACTAAACTCTATTTCTGGTTTCTGAATATGTAGAGGTAAACCATTGGCACTCTTTAAGCAGGTATGATAGTGAAACTAACAAACGGTCATGTTACTAGACCAGGCCACTTGATGAATTTAAGTTTTCTTTTCCTGGCTGTAACATGAAGTTGTAAAAACCTCCCACTGTAGTTTTTGGTTAGTGGTGTCCCTAACAGTAAAGCTTGGTCTCTCCAGAAACTTTGTACTGCAGTACTTTGTATGCCTGATAGCAAATCTGAAATTGCTAGCTGAGCTATTTCTTAATGAATAGAATGTTGTGGCCTTGAAACTGTTGTGAACTTGGGATGGAGACTGACCACAGATTTTGCTGTCTAAATGCCAGGATTTCAGCCAAGTCTTCAGATAGCATGGAAGAGGAAAGTGCAGTAGTTCCTCTTTCATAGAGAAACTTCAAAGGAACCCTCACAAAAGTGGGTGAGAATAAAATTTAAGAAACAATTCCCTGCCCCCCAATGTCTTGCAAACTTCTTTTGACTTGGATTTGGGACTTTGGTAATGAAAGTAAGAGGGAGCCTTGCTGAATTTTAAGGATCTTCTTTTCATGTACCCCTGATTACTTTTGATAATATTCTTAAGTATTATCTTTCACTTACTGTGATATCTGACTTTCCCTGACATCATCTTCTGAAGACTCATGGTAGGACCTCATAGCAATGGTCTATGCAAAAATCTCCATTCTGTTTGCACTACATGTCCCTTGGGAGGGATTTGGGCGTGTCCCACAAAGATCTGGTAGAGTAGTCTCTAGCACGGTCCAGAGACTGGGGATAAGTATGTGCCTTCTTGAGCTGGATTTTTGACACAGCTTACAGTGTAGATTTCTCCTGAAGTTAAATATTGGTTTGAAATGAGAGGAGGAAGTGAGTAGATAGATTGAGCATTTTGTCCTTTTTTTTTATTTCATTGCTTCAAGCCTGTACATCTTGGGGGATGCAGCTGCCCAGTCAGTTACTGCGTGGGCTTGGTTTCCCTGCTCTGCTCTCAGACAGGTAGAAGGAGGGTCTGCCTTTCTTCAGTAACCTCAGTTACAGTAGGCTGCTCAGTGTGTTGGTGAACATGTATAGGCTGGTAAGGTGTCACCCACGTCCAGTCTTCTAAATTTCATGACTCTTTGATCTTGTCTGGAGAAGATGCAATCCTTTCCTTCTCTGAAGTCAGATGGCTTTGCAAGACAGAAGCAACTGGAAGAGCATGCAGCTGTTTAAGCAGTTGTCTTTCAGATTAATCAGGCAGAGGAGAATTCTTATCAACTGAGACCCTCAGGACCCTTAAGCTCTTGATTTAGGAAAGGTTACAGTGCTGAGTCTAATGCAGACATTCTGCTGATCAGGGACTTTTGAGATTTTTCTGTCAACATCACCACATTTCATCTCAACATTTTTTTGATTGGGCTGTTGTCTGTCTTAGAAGACTGTTCTCTCCATAGTGATGTTAACATACTGCTGTTGGCTGGCAGGGACCACAGCACTACATGTTGAACATCTCAAGATATGTTTCAGCAGTCTGTTCCTGAATATTTCTAGAACTTTAACTAAATGAGGAGAATGGAACAGAAATCTGAAATCAGACTTTTATTTTATGCTTCATTATAAAAATAAGTGGTTTACAGGCAGTGCGGAAGGAGCTGCTTACCCTGAGGTCTTGTTCTGGAGACAAAACACTCAGCAGTGCCAGTTGTCTTATGAGAACATTAAGAGAAGCACATCTGCAATACAAGCTAGAGGATAATGAAGACTCAAATGATAATATGAAAGGATAAAAAAAGATATCAAACATTAGGAAGTTTGCATTGCTTCATTTCTGATTCTTCTTTGCCTAACAGTGGCCTCAAGCTGCTTCGTTTTTTGTACTTAGACCACTTCCAGTAAATTAATTTAATTCCTGTAGTCACTGAAAATAGCATTCACCGTGGAAGCATAGCAGGTATTTGTGAAAATGTGCCAGAGAGCTTGGGTGCTGTAAAGGATCCTGACAGAAGCTAAGCTGCCTGAAAAGGGAGATAAGTGGGCTTGAATCAGGCAGGCAGATAAGGATGGAATTGCCTTTTCCCTCTTCTAATTGATTCCTCTTCACTTCCTCCAGGCACCTGTGCAGTTTCTTCCCTCCCTGCCACTTTGGGGAAGATGTGAGTAAGAAAACTCCGAACCAGGAGCCTGAGCTGAGGTGTTAGGAGATTCTAAAGGTTTCTGTTTTCATGAAATGTTGTTACAGTGAACATATTGTGTTAGTTTTGGCTTGCCGTTTGAGTCAGGATTTCTAACAATGATGTATTTCTTAGTGAGGCTACACAGTGTGTGTTTGCAACTACAGCATGGTAGTAGCTTGCAAGAGATATATGTTCTTTCACATTCTTCAGCAGTCATTTATGGAGGGTCCATTGTTTCATGTTGTTCTTGTGTGACCTCCTGGTATGCTGGCAATGTAAGATGTGAAGCTGTAGGACAAGCAGGTTAACTGATGGTCACTGTATGAACAAACATGGTGTAGCACTCTGAGCCTTGCTGCATCCATACAGTTCTGCACCTTTACTACTACAAAAATAGATGCAGCAGTAGTATTACTGGGGAGATGATTTGGTAGTCTAGATTGCCTAAATATAAAGGACAATTTAGAGTGGTTACATTTATTATTAAATAGACAGAGTACTTGCAATAGTTTGCTGCATGATTTTGTAAAATGAGAGTTTGCATGTAAACTGCATTTTCTTTGTTGGAAGATCGCTCATTTTATTGTCTTTGAACAGCATAGTGTGTACTTATTAGAGGAAAGAATTCTGGATCCTATATCCCCTTGATGGGCAGGAGTTCTAGGCATTATGGAGTAGTAGTCCTACAGAGTAGATTACTCGCTGAGATCTGGATACATTGGTTTATGGCACAGTTGGGATTCATAAAAGAGGCCTTGAAGCGCTTGATATTGCCCTTTCTGGGGAGGAACATGCTGCAGAAATGTTGTGTGGAGTTACTCCCCTCTGAGTAACTTTGGTAGGTTATGCTGCTGATTGATTAGGTGCTGGTAGTCTTCAGGAAAACCAAATATTAAACCTACAATATGCCAAGTCTTTATTGAAATGACATACTAAAACATTATTGTATTTTTCTTTATTCTATTGAAATTACTTGAACACTACTGTTATTGTTATTGGTCTGTCTTTCCCAAATGGTCCTTGGCTTAGAAACCACTAATTAGTGTGTGTAAGGTAATATTCAAGTCATGGCAAAAGGAAGGAGGTGAAGTAAAAATCACTGTGGCATAGCTTTGAGATTCAAAGTTGTTTGTCCTCCTGTCCATATGCTGCTTACTGAGGCTTTGTGTTACCAGTCATTTTTTTGGAGTTGTGCAAATAAAGACAAGGTCACTGAGAAACAAATTTGTGTATCCCAGTTGCCCTACTTTAACTATATTCTATTCTAAATTCCGAGAGGGAAATTCATCTCTCATGGTTTGACCCCAGCTGGCCACTAAATTGCCATGCAGCTGCTTGCTTATTCCCCACCATCCCAGTGGGATGGTGTAGAGAATTGGAAAAAAGTAAAACCCATAGGTAGAGATAAGAAGAGTTTAGTAGTTAAACTAAAATATAGTAGTAACCATCGTCATGTTGGCTTAAGATGATTCAGTATTTTTCTTTTTTGTGAAACAGTTTTATTAAATAACTTTTAAATTCAGTATTAAATGTGTCCAGTTAATACAGCCATAGAATATCACTAAAAAAATAGTTTAACTCCCACAGTGGTACATAGCCACACAGGTTATAAATTTCAAAGCTTTTAGCAATGCATGTTTTTCCTTGTGGAATCTCATTAGTATGGCTTAACAAGATTGTTTTATTTGCATTTTAGGCTATAGTTTAGCACATTACAGTCTGCTATCTCTCAGAATCAAAGAAACCAACTAAAGTGAAGTGAAACTGTACTGCAGGTGATAAAGATATATCCAAAGAATATCTTATTTGTATATATAGGAGAAACTAATGAAGTGTTTGTGATTTCATGTTACATTCTTCCAGACTGCTTGTCCCTATACTTGAGAGAGCCTGAAAAATTAGAGTGGTTTAAGAAAGAAGTTCTCTCGGGCCTTTTTTGCGTGGATGATGTGTTTAGTGCCAACATGTTAACTATTTGAATGGAAAATGGTTTGCTTCCAGACATTTTTGACACTGGATCTCATTATTTTATTAGACTTTTTATTCCTTACTCTGATTTTCAGTACTTTTAAATAAAATTTCCATTTTCAAATCTGTGCTGTTATGTCTTTTAGACACTTTAGATTTCTATAAACTGATTTCTAAACCATATAAAAGGCAATATTTTTGCCCTCTAATAGCTACAATTTGTTTTCAGATTTTGAAATGGTAAAATGGTAGAACGCTAAATGGTAAAAATGCTTCTGCATTTTGAAGCTAGTAGTGTACGATTACTCTAGTTGATAATGTTTGCCTGTAACTGTAGACAGATTAAAGGGACTATGTGTGATTTGTAACTTTTGACATTGACTTGACAGCTTCTTTTGTTTTATGAAAAGTATGGGCTTCCATTATTTTGCCTAAGGAAATTAACCCTGAGAACACAGGATGAAGTATGGTGCCTACTTGAAGTGAGGGTGCAAAGCTGATTTACAAATCAGATAAAAGTCCACCTGCCTTACTCGCATGAGATATCCTAGTAAACCCTGATAACAGGTTGTGGTGGTGGTCCTGCTTTTGATGATGCTCCCCTTTACTAATGGAAAGTGAGAGAAAGGCTCTAACACAGTGTGAAACATCATGGGTAGAATTGTACTTTATTTTTTATTAAATCTGGTTACTTTAGGAAAATATTATTAAAAACCCCTTCTCATTACTGCCAGGTTGCAGACTTATAGTGCTTCTGTCCTGCGCTCCCGACTTTTTAACACAAGTTTCATTAAATGACTTGTGAGATTCATGGTGATACCAATCAAGTGCTACAATTTACTATACAATTAATCCTTGTAATTTAGAGAGTTTTAAGTCATACTCAACTTCTAAGAAACTGTGTGTAAATCTCTGAGGTGATATGATCTATAAATAAATCTCTAAAAGCCATGCATTTTCTTTTGCTGTTAATTTTAGATTTTCTATACGAGGGTGAAGAAACCATATCAGCTCATTTTTTACAGTGAAAAATGCAGTTGTTGTTTAGATTTGGGTGCTTTTTACATTCCGATTTTGTGATCCTTGGCACATATGTACTAACGTCTGTCTTTCAGATACAGTGTGTGATATGTTCTGCTATAATTTCCTTGCCTAATGGGACTTAGTATAGGAATTTCTTTAATCTATGTAGGGTTTTTTCCTTCTCTTAGCCATCGATGTCATTGTATTAAATAGCTGCTTATTTAATTGGAAAAGTCTGGGTAAAAAAGACCAGGATGAGTGAGGATTAGTCTGCTTAATGAGTGTAGATTTTACAGTGGTGCTATTTAGAATGTACGGACAGTTACTTGCTTAGATTACACAAAGAATTGAATAGAGGGCTGGAGTATTTAAAATCATCCTTTGTTACATTTATGGTTAGGTTCTCACATGGTCTTCATGGTTTTTCCTAATTGTAGTGCTACTTAAAGTCTTCAGGCTAAAAAGAATAAAAATCTTCCCCAGGCCAGATAGTGTTAATAATCCCTTCTGGTAATGATAGACCTGGGTAAATTGTCTGAGACTGACGAATGGCAGCTTAAGGATGATGTGAAATTGCAGTGGAGACACTTAAAATTACAAACGGGGTTTTTGATCATTGTGCTTAACTCCAAATCTCTGCCAAATGCAAATTGGATTGTACCTCCACCTTTCCCCAGCTATGCTTCCCCTTCTGATATTTTTTTGCTAATTTTGTTGGTGAGGCTGAAGGAGAAGCGTCCCAATCTATGAATTCTGTGTTAGATGTCCAGGGCAAACTATGAAGCTATCAGATAAATGCCTTATTCTAGTTCACTTTCAAGCCAGTTCAGAAAAAGGGTATTTCACGGTAGCTATTGTTCAGTAACTGCATGCTATCTTTCTCAGCACTGAACAGGAAGAAAGAGATCAAAAAGCCCTTGTCTGCAAGGTCTCTTGTGGCGAGGCTGCATTATTTAAAAATTTAGGAGTGTGTTAAAAGCAAACTCAGGGAAAACCTGCATTTTCTGGATCTGTCTCTGCTGCTTGTTAAGGTTAATTAAAAAATATGAGGATATACACCTACTGGTAATTATAACTAATTTGTACTCAAGTTCACAGATGCGCATCACTGGTACATTGATCAAGTAAAGCATTTCTTTTCTCAATCACACTGTAAATTAACAATGCATCGCTTCACATAAATAATCTTGCTTTCAACTTGCATTGATTTATGGATCAACTTCAGCTCCTTTACATGCTGAGACCCTTTTACTCCAAGCTCATTTCATCATAGGTTTCTCTCTTTTGTTTTGTACCTGCCTTGCATAAATGCATTGTGATTCCCTTTGATACGTTATTCCTAATGAAAGTGATGCTGAATTTGAAGCTTTATGTGGCAAAATGGATGATTTAATATTTTAATGGTCTAAATAAGGAGCAATACTTGAGAATAATTTTTTTACTTATTGTGTGTAAAGATTATGAAGTACTTATGAATTGCTGTGGCTGGAATGCCTGGTTACACTTAACATTGCTTGGTAGTTCTTACTGGTAAGCTGCATTTCAAAGTTGTTTTCCATTACTCAGAGGACTACTAAGTTAAGGAGTAGGAATTCTTTAGGTTGCTAAGTAGGTCCTGCAAATGCTGCACTATGGTCAAGAAGCTCTCACTGCACTTGGAGCAATGTTTGTTCAGAGTGGCTTTGTTATGGGGAGCTGGTCAGTGGAACAAGGAATGTTTCAGCTTGCATTTTTATTTTTAATTTTGCTGTAACTGAGGGAAAAGTGAGACCTAATTGAGCATGGATGGAGCAGATAGACTTGAATAAACAATTAGTTTTCTGAGGCTTCCAATCTGATAGAATAAATGAAACCTTTATAGGTAGGCTAGCAGCTCATTGGTAAATGTGAATGGAAATAGATTTTATAAAGAACTAAACTGCTTTCACAGCATTAGTATTCATGGTATAACAAAAAAAAAGAACAACCAACTCTCTTTCCAGAGTATATAAATTCTCTTCTGAATTATTTTTTAACATGAGACGAATGATGATGGTGTCAACAGCTGATGAAGATGAATAGCTTTCTTTCTTCTGTATTTCATTTTTTTTTTTTTTTAAATTGAAAGTGACTTTGAAGGTTAGTTTTACTAAATTTTCGTCCTCGTTAAAGAGCCAGGAAAAATCTTTCTTAAAAATCTATGTATGAGCAGCAGCATTAGAAAGGTTTAAAAAATGGTGTGCATGTGGATGCCTTCACATTCATGGAGCATAAATACCTATTTCCATGCATTTGTCATGGATTTCTTGAGCTGTAAAATGAATCATTAAAATAATTAAGGATGAAAATTCTGCCTGTGGTGTCTAGAAATATCAAAGTTCTTTTCAGTTTGCTGTGTAGCTAATTTCTGCTTTCATTGAGAAATTAAGGAAATAGTGTGGCTAGTTTAATATTTTTATCTACAGCATAATATAGTGCACAGCATTGCTAATGCTACTAATAGTTCTGCATCGATAGTAAGAAAATGAATACAGCCTTAGAAAATTAAAGAACAAAAGCTGCCAAAGAGGTGGCTTTATCCAAGGGAGGATAAAAAAATAGTACTTTATCATGTAATTTTTTTTCAGTGATGCACAATGTTGATAATTTTTATTTTAACTTGTTGACATTTGGTTCTTAGTGTTTCAGCTGAAAACTTGGTTGTCTTTGTTCTCTTCCGCTTCTTAAAGTAGATAAACCAGGGAAAATAAAGCAGCCCTTTGAAGTGAGTGCTTTGTGTT
>VZRE01003984.1:110567-387093 GCA_013396775.1 Cephalopterus ornatus | reverse complement strand
TTGTCCCTCCTTTTGCTATTAATGTATTTCATAAAAGAGTTCTGCTACTATCTTCTTTCTTACTTCCTTGTCTTTAAGTAATATGGCCTTCATAATTTGCTGTAAAACCTAGTGTGCTGTTTAGGTCAAAATACCAGTTCAAGGCTTAGTGTGGTTACTTTTTCTCCCTCTTACTTCTGGTAAATAAATGGGTGACGTTTTGTCATATTGCTGAATTATAAGACTTTTTTAAACTGCATTTTCATGCATGGATTGTTTTTGAGGTCTGGATATGAACTTTTCTGCTGCAGTTACTTTAAGTGATCCAAATTCTTTCCCTTATTGTCTTTCCTGTTAACATCTTGTTTGTGCCCACAAAAATGCTTTCTGTGATTAAAAATGAGCAAAGCATTCTTTTACGTTTGGCCATGTCTGAGTTTCAGATGTTAAAAATTTTTCTTTTCCCCTAATATTTATCACAATCTAATGTTGCAATATCTTTATAGTTGTAAATGTTGTCAAAGTGGTAAGCTGATTGAGCTGTGGTCTTGTTCATATGTCTTTTGACTTGTAGTAGTGAATTTAAGATCGTAAAATGTATTGCTATTTTTGATACCAGATTACTGCTACCCTAATTAGAGAGGTTAATACAACAAGGGTACTGTAGAGTATTAGGCATAGGTGGCTGATGAGAGTAGCAACCATTTGAAAATTCTTTTTAATGTATTTTGAACAGATGTATTTTCATACTGGGTTTTGAAAAAAACAGTTATTCCCCAAATTGATCAAACTGCAGACAATTAACATCTCCTTAAGATGTTACATTAGGAAAACCTTTTCTTTAGGACCTGATAGTTTACAAGCACCAATTGCTTTGCTTAGCAGTTATTGCTGTTTCCGGGTCAATGGAATATGTGTTTTATACCATAAGATGATCTAAAAAATACTAGAAATGACAAAAATATATCTATTTCATGGAGAATAAAGTCAAATATGACTTAATAAGACCAAAGCATTCTGAAAGCCTGAAACAAATAAGTCAGGTGTGTAAGACACCTAAATTAACTAATATCTCAATCTATGTTATGTTGCCTGCTCTCCTGTCTCTCCTGAAATACAAATTATTGTATTTTCCTGTCTTTCTCTTCCCTTTTCCTCTTCCCAGCCTCTCCACCTGTGTATTGTAGGTGACTTTTTTTGGTTATTATTCTGAGTTTGAAAGTAAAGCATAGCTTTAGAAAGGAAGCAGCACTCACAGTTTCTGAAAATACAAAAATGTAATCAATGAAAAACAAGACACAATACATATTACTCACTGTGATTTTACTGTGTTAATTTTATCAGATTTGCCTCACTAGTCTGGCTGTGGCAACTTTCAGTACCATTACCATGTTGGAGCTGAGTTGTTTTCTCAGTGTAGAGACTGGAGAAAACTTTGAAGACTAGTATAGTGCTCTTTATTGAGAGATGAGAGTCCTCTTTTCTGAGGTGAGTTTGGGTCAGACTAGTCGGTCTTAAAATAGTAAGAAATACTTTGTTAAAAATAATTATTTCCTCTTCTGAAATGTGTTTGTCTGATACTGTTGAGCGACAGTGTCTGGGAGCAGCACAAGCAGGGTTTCTCCATGAGGGAGGACAAGAAGGGACCTGAGGATGCCACCAGCGCAGGTGGTGCCCACACCAACAGGACACCTGATGCCATGGGGCCTGAGCAGTTTGGGCAAAGCTGAGTTCTGGTAGTGGGACCTGTCAGCAGTGCCAGACATGGCAAATCACAGAATCACAGAATATGCTGAGTTAAAAGGGACCCACAAGGATCATCAAGTCCAACACTTAGCCCTGCACAGGACATCCCTAAGAGTCACACCATGTGCCGGGGTGATGAATTATCACCCAGGGCCTGGCTCTATCCAGAGGCTCCAGTCAGGATCAAAAGGATATGAGCTGGAGAAAGGTACAAACAAGACAGGTCTGAGGTCCATCCTGGAAATGAGCGCAGGGCTGGAAGCAGGCATGTAAATTAAGCTCAAGCTAGGACTGGGAACACAGGCCTTAACTTAACCGGGGCTCCTGGCACAGTGCAGGCTGATGGATACAGCAGGTGAGACTGGACAGGTCAGCACTGTGAGAGGCGATGGTGTATTAGTGTTTCCACATGGGGTCTTAGTGGACTCTTGTCCTCTTCTGTAAATTCTGCAGGGGAAGAAAAAGCTTGTTGGAGCATGTATATCCCTTATCCCCCAAAGCACTGGAGTCTTTGAGGGCTCACGCTAGCCCCTTTCCCTCTCCAGTAGTAGGAATACCTTTACGTACAAGGACATCTGCCAGCTGGAACTATTCCTCTGAGAATTCAGTAGGACCACTTTTTTTTCGGAGTCTCCAAAAATGCTGACTGTTAAGACATGTCTCATTCTCATACAGCTGTGTCTGAGAACATGAGTGCAATTGAAATGCAACACTGTAGAATAAGGTTTGTTTCTTAACTCAGGATGGTGTCAAATTTGGTCATTGATGTGAGACTTCTTGTTATTGATTCCTTCTTCTCTCAGACACGGAGGGAAAAAAAAATCCTGTCTTGAAGGCTTCTTTCCTTGTATAACCATGAACTTTTTCCATACTTATCCATGCACAAATGCAGGCCTACAGATGAACACATCCCTCCATGTTTGTTTTTCCTAGACTTGTGCTGTACATGAGCCTCCTCAGAGCTTCCTCAGCTGTTCCTTTGCATGAATCAAGACTGTCCTATTGAGGGACAAACATATTGTGTCTCCACTACAGTATACAGTCTGTAATAATAATTTAAAATAAACCAAAACGAAAAGCCACTGGCTGTGGAATATCTGTGAAGATTAAGTGCTACTTCTATCTGTTGTGAGCCAGCTCAGAGTTTTCACACGTATGTCCCTAAAAGGGTGTTTCTCTGTCCTTGGAGAGGTGTGGGTCTTGTCCAGTGTTTGGCTTTTTTTTTTTTTTTTTTTTTAAAAGTAATGGACAGTTTTTTCTGCTGTTAATTTTGGTTGCACTGAGGTTTGCTGTTTTCTCCTTTAGAAATCCAAGCTATCTTTTTTAATTTACATGTTTCAGTTTGCAAGTATGTTTGCAGAGACTATGGTGAGTTACCAGAATGGGGGCACAAGAGACTTACCAGACATCACCGACACACAAAGATATGTTAGTGACTTTTCATTTTAACATGTTCCAGATACCTAAGGAGTCCTTACCATCCCAATATCCCATACAAGCTGTAGATTGACCTCTTGAATAAGAGACCATTTCTTCCTGTATTGTTCACTTTCTCTGATATTGCTTAGAAAACTTTTCAACATTGTTCAAATCAATTCCTCTTTTTTTTTTTTTCCTATAGAATAGGCAGTTAATAAAAACCAATGATTCCAACAGTGCTTGGATAGTTGTCTTAGTAAGTTTCGCAGTGGTATTAGGAGATCTGAACCTAGAAACATTGATTTGTTCCTGTACTCCCAAATAATTTTCTGCTTTGAATTAAGGGCATTTGGTTAAATCTCTTTCACTTTTATTTATGTCGTTAGCATATATTGTACAGGTCATCCTCCTGGAACAAGCAAGTAGTAGAATAGCAGGTTAAATGCTTCTTGGAGAAAAGGCATGAATATTGTAACTAATCTCCTAATGTGATTATTCCATCTATTAGTTTGACTTAAGGAAGAGAAGTGTTCTCAAATTCATTTTGCATTTACAGCTTCATTTCAGTCTAGGGAAAAATCTTTTCTCCTTGTGGTCTAATCATCGTTAGTGCCAGTTTCATAACCCGTGTAGCCACTTAGCTCTCTTTAATAAGATCAAGACTTGGTCTTCCACATGTTAATTAATTCTGTATCCTGAGCTCTCCGCTCTGTAGCTTGGACTATTACTAATGTATCTGTGTTGTTTGCATGACTTGAGCTCCCTTATTACCAATCCCATACATTTCAAATACAACGTTGTGCTTTTTCTGGATGCCTTGGGAAGCATGAGAGGAGTGTAGTATCACCTAAATATGTGCCCACACCAGAATTTACTGATGGGTGGGTTTCCCAAAGTGCTTTCAGTTTTCTTTCTGAAGTTTCTACCTCTCTCTTTCCTTCTGGAGCAGACAAGTTACTGTACTGCTGATGTGACTGACTAGAGAAGAATGAACACACATTAAACAGGGAATTCAAAATCAAAAGACACATAGCAGTGTATATGCAGGTATTAGACTGTCTTGAGAGTGACAATCTGTTGCAACTCATGTCAAATTTGCAGTGTGAACATATCCGAAAGGCCAAGTGTCTGTCCAGGTTTTTCTGTTTTTCTCCCTTATGTGAGGACACTGCATATATTCTCGAGTCTCATTCTCTTGTTACTTTTCTAGATTTCCCTATTAAGAAGCTATTCAGAGGACAAGAAGATGTTTGGAATTCAGCCCAGCAAACATGAGCATTTGGGTTTGAATGTATTTCTGAGAACAACAGTCGTGTTTAGACAACTCTGTAATTCAGTGGAAGCTCTGTCCACTTACCAATCTTCACATCTGTGTATGTTTTCTTTTGGGAGAAAGGCTTTTAAAAGCATTATTAAAGTGAAAGGTAAATTAGAATTACCCATCCAACCAAGCTTGATAGATTATTCCTGTAATGCTAGAGCAGCTTAGAGAATATCTAATACCTAATATCAGAAAGATTTTCAGATCTGCCTTCATGTCTTAAATATAACACTTCAAACTTAGTACTCTCAGTGTTGAGGAACTGCAACCTTTCTTCTTCCAGGAAAGTCCTTGCTAGCAAACTTTATATTAAGAATGAACATACATAGTAGTGCTTAAAAGCTTGATGTGTCTTCCTAATTTTGTAGGGTTTTTTTAAGCCAAGCTTTGAAGTTCTTGAGTGGTGGTTGTTCAAAATGTTTCTAAGCTGCCAAAGGAACTGAATCTACCACAAGAATTAAAAAAAAAAAAAAAAAGAAAAAGTAATTCTACCTACAGTATTTGGTTTGTTTCATGAATCAAGTAACAAAAAATTCAGCACTGAAAAAATAAGCTATAAAGTTACTATTGTCAATCCTGATTTTCCCAGGCAGGAATATTTCCCTGGTTATGAATTGTGACAGGTTAAAATTCTATTATTTCATAATTTTCTGTTGTAAGCAGCTTTTTCAGTTTTATGATGAATTGGGGAGTATGAGGATTTTATGATGAATTAGGGAGTATGAGGATTTAATTTTCTTGAAGAGTTGCATTTTAATTTTGTATGAGGTCAAGTACTAGTTTTTCTATAGATTTTAGTTCAGCATTTGCTTAGGTTTGAATATGTAAAATACCCTGGAGTTGTATGTCCGTGAAAGTGTAGGTGATTCTGTTTTGGGTTTTTTTTTTTTTTTAAATTGTGCCCAAAAAAAGGGATCATAAACTTAAATGAAATGCTTTCAACTCTATAATTTTTTTCATGTAGTTGTCTCAAATATTTGATTTAGTTAACTTTTGTCACATTTAAAACTTCACAGCACTAGCTGGTTTTCTTCTTCCTTACTTTTGATGATTAATAAGTAGGTAACTGTGAGGTGTTAGGTTGCCAAAAAAAAATTGTAAAATGATGCTGGTAAGAGATCTGGAAAGTTTTTGGTGGTATTCAAGGATTCATTTTGCTATAGATAGTTGTCATTGAATCATCACCTATTTCCAGCTGGTTTTGGTGTTAAAAGTAGGTCACATTCCCATATTGTTGCTGCAGTTGGTGAGATGACTCAAGAACAACTATCAGTAGGTTCCCCACATGGCAGTACCTAAGGAGGGCAGTGACATCATCTCAAAAATGAGGAGATTGCAAACAGAAAGATCAAGAAGAGAAGCACAGGGCTCTGTTTGCTTGCTCTGATGGAGGGATAGTTACTGCCTCCAAATCATTTGATGCCAGTACACTGACAAATGTGTAAAGTCCAATCAGAACAGTATTTATTCCTTTGCCAGCATAAGATACTGTAGAGAGAGAGACTGATGTCCTTGAGAACACTTGAAGATGCCACTGCAGTTTTTGTCAGTGAAATATACAGTAGTTATTAATCTGACAGGACTGCAGGGAGTCAAGGTGGCAGGCTCAGGTGCAGAAGCAGAGGCCCAGGAGCACATGACACGAAATTGCACTATTGAAGACAGAGCTCGGAGACAAGTCTAATGAAGTTTAGGGTCCAGTGTTTCTTGGTTTTGTTTTACCTTGGCTCTCGTCCAGCTATATCAGAGAGTTGCTGCATGGCTGCACTGGCTTGGGCTTGCAGTGCTGAGCCTGTAATATTCTGCTCCTGCTCTACCAGTTCAGAGTGTCTCTTCTCCAGATGTCAGGTCTGCTCCTCCCCTTGTGTTACAATACGTCTTTCCACTTTAATACGGAGACCTGTGTACCGTGGAGTGACTGCAGATGCACACTAGTGTTTGGCACTGAGGAGCTCTCTGCAAGAAAGAGAACTGAACATCGTGGACATGATCATAAACAAGCAGCACTCAGTGCTGCTTAACTGAATACAGCCTAGCCATTCTGAAGTTATTTAAAATTAATATTTAGCAAAGTAGTATAAAGATCAACAAGGATGCACTAGATTTTTTCTAATTACAGTAACAAGTTACTGTTTGTAAGTCCATAAAAAGAGGCCCTTATTATGATTGTTAAATCCCTGAGCTCTTGCAGTGGCCTGTGTTGCCTGTCCAATTTTTTGGCTAATTGAACTGTTTGACCTAGATTTCTATCTTTTTGTGGCATTCAACAAACATCATCTATGCCTGTAGATCCACCTTTGAAAATGCTTTGTGAATTCTTACCACCTCTGACTCCTTTTGTAACAGGGATGAGTTTTCTGGAGTCACCATCTTAAAACCATACCAAAATATCTTTGATTTCTCAGAAAAGGACATTGCGGCTTAAGTTTGACAACTTGTGAATCCAGTGCATTTCTGCGCTGGAATTAGTGGGATATTTCAGTAATAATCTCATCAGTTCAGCAGAAGAACTGCTATTTTTTTGGCTTTCTGTGTTTACTCTTGTGAACTCAAATCTGTTCCTTAGTACAATGTTATCTCTAGATAAAAATATAGAGAGTGATGGAAAATGAAAATCTTTCTAGTACGTGAAAAATCACCTAGTATTTGACAGTGATAGGCTTGTTTTTTTGGTAACTGATTATATATTTTCGTGTATCTGGCTATGACACGATGTTTTCGTCATTTCCATCTTCTAAAATACCACTGTCCCCATTTTGAATGAATAGTCTGAATTATAAATCTGATCATACTTGGCAAACATGTCTGACTGAATACTTACAGGGTTGAATTCCATATCTTCAATTTACCTGATTTAGTTTCTTCATTAATGACATACAGATTTTCTATATTTGAATGTTTTACTTTTAAATGTAAGTGACAATGCAGTTGAAAGAAGATTTTAATTTTTAGAATAAAAGATCAAAACATGTTTTGATTTACATTCAATATTATGCTTGGAGAGGCAAAATAGTATTTTTCTGAATATTATAATAATGTATTTAGTATATAATTACATACTACATTACCACATGTTGTATTTACTTTTACTTTAGTTCAAGATAAATGGTTAGAGTGAACTCCCCAGGAAAAATGAAGTTATACAATTACTTTGGCCCTACCTTAGCTTATATTTAAATGGGTATTTTGCATAAATATTTAGCTCAAACATGTATGACATGCTAGAGCCTATTGTGTCAGTTACCTTCAGAAAACAGGGAAGGTAGAAAGTCTAGAAAGATAGTGTATGTGTTTTTGAAAGGAAACCTCTGCTTTTTTGTTTATATTTTAATCAGTATTTGCATGTACATATATTTAGATTTTAGCTATAGCATACCAAGTGTGTGTTTCAACACATTTGTGTTGTACATTTATGTACCACATATCAATTTGTTCTCCTTTGGCACAATTCACAAAATCCTTGACATAATGAAAATGAGAGATGACATAGTTGTGTGTATCTAGGCATTTTAATTTTAATAATAAAATCTGAAAAGCTAGCAGTCCAAAACTTGCAGAAACCACACTGCTGTAACTGAGGGAAAAGGCGAAGCAGTTGTTTACAACAGAAAGTTTTAACAGTCTACTTTTTTGCCTAAGGTCTCTTTCCACTGCAACTTACTGTAGCTCACAGCCAAGGTCATTATTTCCTAATTAGATATTTAAATAGCATATTGATGACACTTTCTGAAAGATTGGTCTTTTTTCAGTTATTACTAATTCACATTTGTTGAAAGCATATAAAATTATATGGAACAGTCTGCTACAAAGAACGCTACAAAGTCTCTAAGTGCTTGATGGTAACAATTTCACTGAAAACATGGGAAAAAAGTATTGTGTGTCATAAAGAGGTGGATATATCAGCGTGGCTCACCTTCTGATCTTGCCAGCTATGGTGCTCTTAGTCATTTCTGTTCTCTCTGTGTCTGTCTTGTTTCTTTGTCCCCATTGCTGAGAATGTGCCTGCTCACGTTCGCTTCCTCATGCAAAGTATTGCATTTTGCTGGTTAGTTTCCTTGAGCAGCTTATGTAGAAAGGTAATTTAAGAAAGCAGAAAAGAAAGTAGATGGATTGGGCCGGGAAAGGGCTGTTTCCTCTGTCCTGAGTAGCTTGATTTCTGTCTTCTCCCAAGCATCAAAGCAGCTGATTTTGTGGGGTGCACTTGTACTTCCTTCCGTGCCAAGAAATCCAGCTGCTGGTGCAACTTACTGTTAATCATTCACTGAAATCAACAGCTGATGGCAGAGGAGTTACGCCTTGTCTCTATTGGTGGAGGTGGCTGTGGTCCTCCTCATTCCACAGTAGTATTCGGCCTAGTCAACTTTTTTGGACTATGTGGAGTTTAGTATGATAAATTCCCTTCTGCTGCATGGAAGGTGGGAGCTGTTGATGTATTCAGTTTCTCTTACTGTTGCCCATGGTAGTTCTGATATCTGCATTGGTCTGTATTATACAAAATTGCTTTGATGAATAGTGAAAACGATGTAGATGTTTTGTGGATCCTTCTAGAGTAAATGTCTGTTAGCATGCTAACCTGAAAGGAAGATGATCTTGAATTCAAGATGATACCTCACAAAAAGAAAGATTTTTATACATAAAAAGTTTATTAAACACCTGTATGAAATACATAATTAGGATATAATTTTTTCACTATTTGCCTGAAACAAGCTAATTATTTCTCTTATGCTTTAAGACTGTTGTTTTTCAGCTTTGTACATGTCTTCATGATTTCTGCCACCTTTACTCTCTTTACAATGCTATTTTCTCATTTTTAGGGTATTCAATGCTTGAACTCACTTTTTTGAATTTCAGTTTTATCCCTGGGATTTCAAGTACAGAACGGGTGAAACCCCTTAGCTATAGCATCAGAATTTCCCTGATGTCATGCTGTCAGTGACAAAGTAATCTTAAACTGGGCTGCTTTACTTTCCCTGTACGGATTAGAGCATGATCCCCTGCCAAGAATAATTTTGAGAGGAAAGAAATTTGTAGAGTTCAAAGGGTCTTTAAAAGACTAGTACATCAAATATCTGCAGTTGTGACATCATTTGTGGTATGACTTTACGACTTGTATTAATTTCTGAGATTGTATTTTTCATTGCTCTTGTTAAATGCTGTTTGAATGGGTCTACAAGCATCTGTTTAATGAATGTCTTATTACAAGAAGTGTTCAGGCAATCCTTCATTAAGTTTGCTCACGTGTGACACCTAAGAATTATTCCTGTAAATAGTTGTTTCTTTGGCTTTATTCTGCTATTCAAATTGACATACAATGGCAACTCCATACTATATTCTAATACTGCCAGTTGTACTGTGACACGTATTTTTAATTTCACTGTTGTTATGATGGTGGATTTCTTCAGTGGTGCTACTTGGTGACATGTCAAAGTAAACTGGTACCTAATCTACATCATCCACTTGGCTCTTTACGTAGTCCAATCACGTGCAGTTCATGTGCAGTGAAGTTTTTCAGTGAAGTCAGAAGGTACATGTTGGTAAAGTTCTTTGCCATAGGCAAAAAACATAATGACACATTGTTTGTACACAAGCATTACTGGCCTTAAAATCTTGCTCATGCTATTTTTTGAGCTCTCAGTTTTTGAGAAATGCTGTTTAAGTACACGTAAATTCTACAAGTATTTTTTTCTGGGTCGTGAAATCTTCCTCTTTTGAGTCTGCTGAGTGACTTCTGCATTGAGTTAGAAGAAAATAGTTTGATTGTTTCCATTTTTGCACATTTTCCTCCCTTAGGTTATTTCTTCCCAGCCTCACAAATTTGAACATTTTCTGCATATAGTGCCATCATTAGTTTAAAATTTGCATCAAATCTTCTCCTTATACATTTTGATGCATTTCCTTTTGCTCATGTGTACATCCCATTTTGAGAAAATTTACTATTTCACACTTCATTTAGAAGACTTAGTAAGACTCATAAAAGTTGCCAGAAATCACCGCGCAGTTCTCTGAACTCCAGTACACCACACAACTTGCAGGTCAGTGAGAAAAACAGCAGTAATCACATGCTCCAACTGCGTCATCTCATTAAAACTTTGGGCAGCTCCAGGCATATTTGTGCTCCTCCGTCACTAGGTGGCTTCCCACACTGCGCAGTTCTGTGACACTGTTAACCCCAGGGGAAGATCACCAGAATTTAACACAATTCCCAGTTTTCAAGTTAAGCTACATTGGGCGAAAGGGGTGGGGGTAACGAAACTTGATTTTGCTTTGTGTAAATATGATGTGTGGTTTCCTGCAGTTTCAGCTCATTCCTTTCAGTGCTACATTCCTAATTATTTTGAAGATAGATTCAGAAGACGAGACAGCTTTAACATCCTGGAACCTGACTGCAGGTTTGCACACAGGCGACTCTCTGCCTGCCTCCTGGGCAGATGCTTACTGACAGTGGTTTGGATCACAGAGCAAGCTACATTTTATAGTCTGCTTGAATGAGATCATGTTGAAGTTGTTTTCAATTTCATATATCCATAATTCTGACATCAGTATGCTCTCTGAGGTTGGAGAGAAATTCCTCCTGGCTGAGCGTCCCTTCTCTTAACACCCACATACGTATTTCCTAAGGGAAATCTGGACAAAATCCTGAGAAACATTTTATTCATTTCTCAGATTACATTAAATACTGAGAAATAAACTCCTGTGTCATACTTATAATTGATAGTGTGTTGCCCTTTAGCCCCAGCTTTTCACATTAAAAAAACAAACTAGAAAAAAAAGACAAGCAGTAGAGAAGCCATTGTTTCGCAAAAATACTATTTTGCTGAATGTTAGTATGAGAGATGCCTGTGTTTTATGTTCTCATTATTCTGGGGGTTTTAATGTCCTGTTTTAAGGTGTTGTACAATTTAAGTGTTTCAAGCTAAGTGCTCATGCCTTTACTGCTCATCAGGAGAATTGGGTTACTTTCAGTTGCCTAACAATAATAACAATCTATTTTGCAAGCATCTGTATGACTTCTTAAATGTCACTAAAAATGAAAACAGCTTGTCAAATGGTCTGATTGAAGTGTCTCTTGTGCCCTTTCAGGTCAAGGTGGAATTTGTTTTGGAGACCAGACAGGGAAATGTGTTCAGGGAAGTGTAAAAATAAAAATCAGATTTGGGAAATGTCTTGTGCTTGAATTTGTTCTTAGACTTGACCTGGAGATAATTTTAATGGAAAAATAGTTTTCCCTGAATAAGATGTGTGGTCTTCAATAAAATGTGTATTTGGCATTATCTGTCAAGTACACGAAGACATGTTTTTATGATAATCTCATTGACATGTGTGAATTTATAAGATTTGAAACATAGGGAGGAGTATGGGCATTTAAACTGTGATATCAGTATGGGGCATAAGAGCAAAATCACTGAAGTAAAGGTGCTTTTAGAAAAACCCAAACAAATAATAATTGAAAAGGTGAATATAAAGATTGTGCATGGCAGGTAATGGGTGGCATAAAATCCAATGTAACATGTTCCAAGATTATTAATATTATTTCATATGTTTTGTATGTGATAGTATCTTTCTTTGTTTGACTTCTTTATGTGGGAAAGAAAAAATTAAAACTTAACACCCTTTAATCTTGATATTTATTGTATATAAGCTGCAAGTTTTTAACCTGTTAGCTTACAAGGCCCTTTCTTTCAAGATAATTTACTTTATCTCTGTTATTTCTCTATCTGTAATATTATTGCAAAGTCTCACAATTTGCATATCTTCTGCATTATTATTCTTGACTGTCCTTGAAATGAACAATTTTTTGGAAAAAACAAGATTCCTAATTGTAAAAGCAAGTTACACTGAGTTCAGTGATAGTTTTGTTTGTGCTTCAGATACTCAAAAGAAAAGTAAAATGCTTAGAGCACATTTCTGTGTTCCTCCAAGATGCATGTTAGAAGAGCTAGTATTTGTACCAAGAATAAATAATTTTAAGAGAGTCACTTGAAGGGTCCCCTATATCCCCAATTATGCAATTTAGGCAATAAATGGTAAATTTTTGTGGACACATAACTTTTTTTCCCAACAGGGTGTCTTAATAAAAACCTGTTGAAATATTTACTTTAAATTTTCTTTTGACTAGTTGTTTTAATTTTTTTCCATTGCACCAAGATGAATCATATCTAATAAATCACATGTTTTTTTTACTAATTATCTGCCAGTACAAATGAGATTGAACTCTTGAGTTTTGAGTCCCTTCAGGATCAACTTATATCTCTGCAAGTTGCTACTTTAGGAACTGAGAGTACGCAGCAGATCACAAAAAATACTCTGAAGTGTTTCTGCACTCCTATGCTGCAGAGCACTCTGCATAGTACTGCACAAAATGGGGAGAAGGGAAAGTCATGACAAACAAAAGGTAATTACTTCCTTTGTCAGCTTGATACCAGTTATGGGATGGCATGGAAAACCATGTCTGTTTTGCAATTTTTGTCTAGGAGATGGTTTCTTTTCAAGTAAAAGAATACAAATGCAGAAGTGAAGATTTGAGAAGTGCCTGGAGACAGTCCCACCCCAACTGATTCATAGTTGTGTTTGGGATTAACTGAACTGGATTAATTCACTGACTAGAGAAGATCTTTTATGTGCTCCCTCTCTCTTTACAGAGATCACCCATTAGTTCCCTTATTCAAGCTGTCATCTTTGTTTTTCCTTGAGTCCAGACTCAACTGAGAGGAAGAAAAAAAGGTGGCAAAGTAAGATCTTAGATTCATATTTAGACTATAATAAAAAATAGTAGTACAATTTTTGCAGTGTGCTAGTACCTGTTACCTCACGTGAGTGAGGCTTGTACAAGTGCTCTGTATTCCCTTCTGCTCTGATAGTAATAGTGTAGAAGTGTACAGTAATAGTGTGTAGTTAATAGTGTAAGGTGTAAAGAAGGCTTCAGTCAAATGAGCACCGACTGCTGTGTCTAGAAAATTATGATCCGGTGTTTCTCTCCATCCATATGAAGTCTATTGGTAGATGAAATTCCCAAAAGTTGGCATCAGTATACCAGGTATTGTTCTTGCAGTGTTTCATAGATTTGATGGAGCTTCTGACTAATCATTACACAAACCATCTTTCCAAACACAAAAGATCTATATGGACTGAGCCTAAATTTGACAGTTATAGTCAGCAGTGTAACGTTAACTCGTGTATATCATTGTGTGGAGGCAGCAGCTCTTTACATCTCTGTTTAATCTGTTCTTTTTCCTTTGACTTATTTCCATCTTTAGGGACCCACCTTGTTGTCCTGTATAGCAAGAATGAATCCAAATGAAACAGCCCTGGCAGCATGAGCTTGCATGATGAAAGTGGAAATTTTGTGTTTGTAAGAAAGGACATTAACAGCAATCAAACACAACTGCAAGTCTGAAAGCTGCTGCTTTCCTGTTTGCTTATCATTGTCAAGGAGTTAAAAAACTAGGCTACCTGTTGGTGGGATTGTGTCAGTGTTACTTAAAACAGGCTTTATCCTTACAAAAGGAGTTCAGTTGTCTGACTTTTAGAGAGAAATTTTCTCTGCTGTTGCCATATTTGGTTTTGACTTCAGGATAAGGAATGGTTGGTTGCTCTTGGAGAGGTGGTGGTAAGAAGTGAAAATCCAATTTTTTAATTTTTTACCTCTTTTGGTCATGATTAATTACAATGATTTATTACTCTTTCCAGAATCACTGTTGGTTGCCTATTTTTGGGGATGTTCTCAGTCTCTACATCAGGAGTGGTTACAGACTTTAAGTCTTTACTCTATATCTTGAATACACTGAATGAAAGTGGAGGAAAAATGCATTATGCTACTAGGAGTATGGTTAACATCTTTGCCCCTGAAACTTAATATCACCACTGACATCATACATGTTTAGGTAAAACACAAAACTTACTGCGAGGTTAGCCTAAAATATCTGTCCCATACATCTCATTACCTTCTGTTTAAAATGTGCAAAGTGCGTTTTTAAAGCTTGTTTTCACAAATAAAAACATGTGATGAACATGAGCCAGCAAAGGAGGCCAACAGCCTCTTGGGCTGCACTCAGCAGAGTGTCTCCAGTGGGTGGGGGGAGGTCATCCTTCCACTCTGCTCAGCCCTGGTGAGGCACACCTGAAGTACTGGGTCAAGGTCTGGGCTCTCTATGGGGCAGGGGAGGCATAGAGACACTGGGGCATTGAAGGAAGGGCCATGAAGGTGATCTCAGTGTGTGGGGGTGTAAAGAGGACGGAGCCAGGCTCTGCTTAGGGGCGTCCAGGGACAGAGCAAGAGGTAGTGGGCACAAATTGAAATACAAGAAATTTTATTTAAATGTAAGAAAAAGCTTGTTTTACGGTAGAGGTGATTGAACAGTGGCAGAGGCTGCCCAGAGAGGGTGTGGAGTGTCCATTCTTGGTCATAATCAAAGCTGTCTGGTCATGATACTGAGTAACCTGCTCTAGTTGCCCCTACTTTGAGCAGTGAGGTACTGGATGGAATGATCTCCAGAGGTCCCTTCCCACCTCAGCCACTCTGTGTTTCTGTGATATTTTAGATAAATATGAACAGCAACAGGGAAACCCACAAGGATTTCTCTTAGATACAAATGCTGTGGATGTTAATCGATTTGCTTAATGCTGGTGGAGACCCTTGCTCCAGAGGTAGATGTTGTGGTTTGACACTTCAGAAAGTAATAGCCTAAATTAAGAGTTCCCTGTCCCATGCAGAATGCATCCTCATTTCCTGACTTAAAAGTATTTCCTGTGCAATTCTGCAGGCCTGGTCAGCCTCAGGAAAGAGGAACTCTATTTCCAAATTCCTTGCCTGCTAGGCAGAGTGAAATATTCCCACTGGAAATAAACACCCCAAGCTTCTGTCTCTGTAACTTAACATGCTGAATTTCATCAGCTTGATTTACAAGAAGAGCTCAATGCTTTTTAAAGAAAAATTTTTTTTTTAATTTGTCCTTAAAAACATATGCTTTTTATTTTTCCTAAAGTAACTATGTAGAATTTTGGGTTTAGGGTTTATTTTGAACACACTGAATGAGGTGTAGAGTTTTAGCTTTTTGTTTTTTGGGGTTTTTTTCAAGGAAGTTTGTTGATGTCTGTGTGGACTTTGTGAAAAGGAGCTATTTAAGCAAAGGTCAAGTACAAAATTGTCACTCATCACATGCTTATCTAGCTTATTTTTAAACTAATACACAAGTGTCTAAGTATCACATGGTCTTTCTTGTATTGCAGACTGGTGCCAGACCTGGTGTCTTTTCTGTTTTTAAGAGATAAATGTCTAGTGGTTTTTGTTTTCAGTGACTATGTTTGTGAGTCATGTATGTCATGTAATGTTGCTTTCTTTCTGAAGTGTATAATTTTGCAGAAGATGCATTGGGTCTCCACATTTTAACTTGGTATTAGGCTGAAAACTGCAGCTGGGGAATGTTTACTGAAGGGTTTGTTTAGTCGTTCACATTCTTCTGTTCCTACAGTTTGGTTTAGATCATTTGTTAAAGAGCTTAAAGAAGAACTCCCTTTATTATTGGTGTAGAGTTGTGGTTTTTTTTCTGCAAGTTAGGGTTTTAAACTGGGGTTTTTTTTTAATTTATTTTTCCTTTCCAAAACTATTCATCAGTTACTTTTCTAAATAGCAAGTATGGGTAAAATAATATAGTGATTTATATCTACTCAAATACATATTGCAACTTGTTGTTTGCTTTAGGTATATTATAATTATTTGGTAAAATAAAATGCAATTACTTTTGAGATTTTGTTTTTAATTTACCACCTGAGTGAGGAAGAGTGTAAAGGAAAGTTTAAAGCAATAGAGAGAAAATATTACAGATTAAACTATTTATGTAAGTATCAATATCTTTAGGAAAGCTCAGCTGTGTAGTTGGTCCATGTTTAGTGAAGTAACTTAGAATTCTGTAATTCACAATAATACAGTGATGTCTGTCTACCAAGCACTGTAGAGGTGTAAATAATCCTTGATTCTGACTTAAAGATTAGGAGTGATGTCTTTACTAGGCTTGGCCATTTTGCTTGAACAGAAGACATAAGGTAGTGTTGTGCCTGTTGGCCTGTATCTGCAGTTTGTAGGGAAATAGTAGGTTTGCAAGAGAGTCTTGCTGTAT
The DNA here is from genome assembly GCA_013396775.1 of Cephalopterus ornatus. Taxonomy (NCBI): domain Eukaryota; kingdom Metazoa; phylum Chordata; class Aves; order Passeriformes; family Cotingidae; genus Cephalopterus; species Cephalopterus ornatus. The sequence goes on along the minus strand of VZRE01003984.1, from coordinate 370,515 downwards.
CTGCAGCTCTCAGAAGTGTTTCTTGGACATGTTAAAATCCTAATCTAGCAATATTTTTTGGAAACAAAAAATTCTCAAAGTTTGTTCTCAAAGTGTAGAGATACGTGTATGTGAAAGCATCAAAGGAATACAGAAGTTACTCTGAATGCTGTCTAGTTCCTATGGTTGTTTGTTACAGGTTCCCTTGTTGCATCAATGTTACACTCACGTGCTGGGTATACAGGCCTTGCAACCGTACTGAAAGCCAAGCTAGTGCTGACACTTTATAACCAGCTAATATACAACATACCCGTTTTTGTGTTTCAGACAGGTGCTGAACTTATTGCAGAGACTCTAATGGAAATTTTCATCATTGAATTTAAACTAGGCCCTATTCCTATACTGACAGTTCATTCTAGCAGCTTATGTGCTTTTCAGCTGTTGCTTCTTTGAGTGGAAGTGAGGGCCCACAGTTTGTAGTGTTTAAGTTAAATATGGGAGTGAAGCAATATCTCTTAATAAAAGTCAGTTAAACAGAACAGAAAATTAAGATCACAGAATGGGTTGCATTGGAAGGGGCCTGAAAGATCATCTAGTTCCAACAACCCTGCTCTGGACAGGGACACCTTCCTCTAGACCAGGTTGTTTGAAGTCCATCCAAGCTGGCCTTGAATGCTACCAGGAATGGGGCATCCACAGCTTCTCTGGGCATCCCGTTCCAGTACACCACCACGCTCCTAGTGAAGAATTTCTTCCTAATATCTAATCTAAAACCTACTGTCTTTCAGTTTGAATCTGTTCCCCCTTGTCCTATAACTATGTGCCCTTGCTCTGTCTGACAGCTATTAAAATACTAGGAATGGGATCTTTCAGTGCTAACCAGTTTTGTTTCTTCAGCTATATTTCAGATTTCTTGGATGTTTGTGTTTATTAAGAACACATTTTGTGCTTAGGATATTCAGCTGCATAGGTTGTTCCAGTTTATGATACCCTCTGCAAAATAAGGAAGAATAAGACTTGATGTTCTCTATGATTTTAATAAAATGAATTTAATACATAATGCTTACAAGATTTAAATACAAATATAATCTTGACAAAGGAATATGTACCTGATTTATGTATATCCTTTTAAATAGCTCTTACTGGTAGTTATGTGTCAAAGATAATATTGCTATACTGATTTCCACTTAGAAGTCTGGTCTCTGCTGTCCTCCTGCTCTTCTCTCTTTAGGAGTTTATAGTTTATCGTATATCTATGTTGAATATTTTATGAACATTGCTGAATATTGTATGTTGATTTATTTTCTTGTGCAATCAGTGTGTGGGTAAAAGCAAGAATCCCTTTTGAAATGAAATTATGAAAATAATAGCATAAATATGTAATAAATACAGCAACTTTTTTTATGTTAGTCTAGATTAGCTGAGTGGCTTTATTTTCCAAAGGGATGAATGTGCTTGTGTAAAGGAAAGCATAGAGAGAGACCTGTCTCCATCAAGTCTAATGAGACTCGAAAGTTGTATTCTGTAGTTTCTATAAAGTGCCTAAGACATGAGGACACACAACAGCTTATTGCACACCTGCTCATTGGGGAACCTCTCTTTGTTGTTTATATAATACATTCAGGTCTATTTCCCCCTCACCCATTTCTTTTACAAGGGATAATGGCGTGTTTCCTGTAGAGAGTTTAGGATTTTAAACTGAGTTCAAGTTATGTGAATTCAGAAGATTAAATATGGCCATATGTAACTCATAACAAAACTGACAAATTTAACTTGTTTTTAGTAACAGAAGCACCAATATACTTCACTTGGGGAACTAAATTTTAGGCCTTGCAGTTACCAGCTATATGACTCTTTAAAGCTTAGACACATGTTCATTAATGTTGTATAAAGGTAAAGTATGGCAGGAAAAAAGGTGCAAATCTAAATGGCAATTCACAACTCCATGGACATCAAAGAATGTCCATACACCCACTTTCACAATGTTTCAGGTATGGACACAGTGCCCCTGCTCCTTATTCTTTTATCCTGTGGAGGAACATGATTTTTTTTTTTTTTTTTTTGGTGAACTCATATATGGGGGAAGCTCCAGTAACATATTTGGAAATAGTTTGTTCATGATTGGCTACTGGCTCTCTGCTCCAAAAGAACTGCCATACTTCTTTGTCTGTTAATGTTAGCCTTCAAAGTGCTGTGGTGTATTTATAGTCAATATGTTTCAGTATCATACTCTGATTGTATTTAAATACAAATGGAACAAAAATGATTAAATGTTGGTACTGCTTGTGGTGTCTTTCATTTAATGTTTCTGTCTAGTGCTTCTTATACAGACCAGATTTGTTCCTTCTCTGCATTAGTTTCTCAGCTTCTAGCTTTTCTTACCCCAGTAGTTGAGTCTAAGCTTCTGGTGGTGTTGGAAGCATGCTTGGCTTCTCATGTATGTGTCACTCATATATGTGCTCACCTTCATACATGCAGACACACATGTAAACCTGGAGCAGAGAAAATATTTGGTTTCTAGAAAGAAATAGTGTCCTTGTTGGGGTCGAGGATCCCAAAGAGATGAGATCAGCTCTGGGGCAGCCTGTTCCAGTACTTGACCTCTGTCACAATAAAATGCTGTTTGGTCTTAATCACATTTTCTTGTATTACAACATGTATCAATTGCTTCTAATCCTGTGACCTTTAACCTCCAAGAACAGCCTAGCTGTGCCTTCACTGCTCCCGGCAGCTGTTTGTAGGGAGCAGTAAGATCTCCTCATACTAACAATGAACAGGACAATTCTCTTCATGAAGTTCCTGCTAGCCCATTTCTCCGAGCTGTTGATATTTCACTGAATAGAAAACATGCCCTTCAGCACATTAAGTGCTCTCCCCACCTCCACCTTGGGATTTGCTGCAGATGCATTACATCCCTTCACCTGTGCTGTTAATAAAGTCAGGAAATTACAGTGGCATCGTCATCAGTCAGTCCCTGGGGAACACCAGTACTAATCAGCCATCAATTAGACTTTGCACTGCTCACCATACCCCAGCAGTCCAGCCAGTAAACCCACCTTATTGTCCACTTAATCTGTATCACAGCAGTTTAACTTCACAGATTCTATAGGAGACTGTTGCAAAGACCTGCCTAAAATTAAGGCATATGACATTCCCAGTCCTCTCCATCCCACAGGGTCAAGTCACCTCTTAGTAGAAGGCAAGGTTCATGTTTCTTTCTTCAGACAACTCAGCTTCTCAAGGAAAATGTCAATTTAACCCATGTTTATAAAAGCAATAAACATCTTGTAGTATGTCATCAGCCATATTTGTGTTCCTGCAGGGAAGTCATTGGATAGTGTTCCTTGCTACATTGGCTTGTCAGGTCTGTTCCATAGTCAGATTGTGCAATACCTCCCTCATCCAAAAGCCTGTGTCTTTGTTAAAGTAGAAAAAATATTTCAAGTCAGCCATTGCAAAGATAATGTTGTACCAGATGTAGATGTGGAAATATGAAGAAAGCTTCCATTTAAGTATTGACTAAGGCCTGTAAACAACTGAATTGCTGAGCTACTTTGTGTTTTGTCTGTCCATTCCTTTTTACTGTTAAGTCTTGCATTTGACGACTAGAGCTGCCTCTTGTGTATTTGCCGGCCTGTAATATCTAGAAGGCTGTTTAGATCGTGAATCCCCAAGAGGTTCTGTGGCCTGTTTTTAATGTTCTGATTTATGCATTAAGTGCTTTAGTCATGGTCTTTTCTTTTAAATGACTGACCATAGCTGTCTGAGTGGCAATGGACGTGAGAGGACAAAAAAACTCCATCATCTTAAGTCTAAAGCTAGTTGTTCATATTTGTGCTTTTTTTTTAAAAAAAAAAAAAAAAGACTAGCAAGTTATGGTTTCTGTCAGAGCTGGCAGCAGTTGAAGTGGAAGAGTTTCAGGCTCACCACAGACTTGAGCAGTTAAAGAGGAAATCAAAGCATACAAACACTTGCCAGCTAGCTTGGAAGAATGTCATACCATTCCAGTCACTGGGACATGAGGACGCTGCGGGAGAGTTACAAGCGTGGCATTACATGGCATTAACAGTCACCAAATGCAAGACAAGAGGAAAAGGTTAAGAAAATGGCAGGAAAAAAAGCAAGTAGAAGAAAAGATCTGAGGAATCATTAGAGAAGTAAAGCAGATGGAGAAGTTGAGGATCATTAGTAATGAATTCCTGTTTTTCTGCACTGTCACTAATTTTAAAGTCTGAAAATATAGTTAAATGTATTCAAACAATGACATTACAAAGTAATGGAAATAAAATAATTCATTACTGTTTGTTTCCCTAGTTATTCAAAAGTGAGTACCTTAACTTGCATTTTATTTAAGAGGTACATGGGCAGTAAGGAAGTTGTGTCCATGGTCTAACTGACTTAGCTCTATAACTGTGTAAAGAGGGGATTAATTTGGTTCTGAAAATCCCCTTGGAGACTCTTGAAGGCAAACATCAGCACCCTGGTATAAATTTCTATTTTTAGAAGAAATCAGTCATTGGATTCTTGTAAGAATAACAGTAAATCAGTCCATTAAATTGCTTGGAAAATTTTAGATTTAGGATTGGGCAATTATGTTGAAATGTGTGGTCTTCTTTCATTTTAAGTTTACAAAGTAATGCATAGCAAAGAGTATGTACTTGAAGCATGTGTCTACTGCTGCACAGACAGTTTTTTTTCCCCAACAAGACTCACCACTTTCCTACGAGGTAGAAATGACATTTAGGAGCAACAGCATACTATTACTTGCTGATAATGCTTATATCCATGTCCACATTGGAGCTTCTAAAATTTCTACAGCTACCACAACCATTTGGGGGCAGAAAGCTTTGTGTTGATGCAATCATTGAGAAGGGATTCTTTCTAGATTATAAATGGTGAGTTTGTTTTCATTATGCATTTATTTCCATTATTTTACCCAGACAATTCAGATCCACTTTCCCACAGACATTTTACAAATGCTTTTTTGGTAATTGCACTGATGGCAATCTCAGATAAATTCTAAATTAAGCCTGGTAGTTTTAGTGCTGCTGAAATGTAACTTTTTTTTTCCCCCAGGATGTTTTGACCAGTACAAAAACAATGCCTTTTATGCCGAGAATCTGAGTGGTACCTGCTGTAGGTTACAGAATTAACTGCAGCCTAATGTTTCCTGTGAGGTTTCACCACTCTAAAAGAGTCTGTCCCAGAAGCCATTCAGGAAGTAAAAACAATAGCCCTTATCACGGGCAGTGGTCTACTTTTCAACCATGTTTTTTGTGGGGGTGATTCAGGAGCTGCTAATGTTGTGAAGATGGATGGTAAATGAAGTGGATTGCTTGTAGAAAGACACTTGACTCCCTTAACCCTTCTCCTTCCAGTCATGGAGAGCTGCTGTGATGCTTCATTCCTGAAACAGAACTTTAAATATGCTCATTACACACCCCTACACCCCTAGAAATCACAATTTTAATTAAATCTGTAGTCTTTTGTTAAAAAAAACTTTCAAAGTTTTTTTTTAAAAGCTGAATTTTTAAAAACTTATGACATTGTTCATTACTATCTCAATTATGTTTTACAGCAGAATCTCTGTAAGTTATGCTAAGTTATCTGCCTCCAGCAGAATTTTAATAAAATTATGCTATTTGTTTCTTTAAATACTAAGGCAGTTGTCAAGTCACAGCCCTCTAAAACTTTATAAATTAAAGCAAATCTCCAAGAATCCTGTCCACACAGGTCATTTTCCAACCACTGCTGTTCATTAGAAAGGGTCTGAGAGTAATAGTTCCTTATGCATGATGAAATAGTGATTCTGCCATTGTGTCTCTGGGATGAGCTGTGAACAGATTTCTAAGAAAGTATCTTTTCTATCTAAGATTTTTCTGTCATAACTCTTAATTTTACCACCTTCATTACTACTATTTGACTGAGACCAGGAGTCATCATCTTTCAAATATTGTTGTTCTTTATGAAATGCTGGAAGAATTGATTACTTGTAGTTACAATGCTGTGGCATTTTCTGCTCCATGCAATCACAGAACCTGATTTATCTGCCTGTGCTATTTCAGCTTGTTATTAATGCCTGTCATAATCTACCCCCAAAGTTGTGGTCTGCATAGCCAAGCAGATGTTTGGAAATGCTTCTAGAATGACTTATGTCTCTATGAATCATAGAACTTTAGTTTGAATGTAGTGAAAAAAAAAAATTGCAGTTTCCAGTAAGCATCTAGCAATGCACCATTTTGGGTTAGGATGGGGAACACAGATGTGTGCATCTTAGCAATGGAATGTTTTATCTTGTAGTATCAATTTAGTTTGAATTAATTCATTAGGGCATTCAGTTACAGAACTGTGCAGCCAGAAGAATTATTCAAGGAGTTCTTCAGACAAACATTGGAAGCGCCATCGATGTACTTGATTTTGCTGATATTTAAATCATTGGCCTTGAAGTGAGCAAGGTGAATATATGATAATATAACTACACAGCTGTGACCTTTGAATTACCTGCACTTGACTGTAGGAATTCAGTTTCATGAAATGTAAATATTTAAAGTACAAAATTAAAACATATTATGGCTTATCAAACCAATGGAGCTGCCTTTTCTCCAAATTCCTCTTGATTAGTAACTAGTGGGACATTACCTAATAAAGCACTGACTTCAAAGCTCTTCAGAGAACAAAATTATAATACACTTTCTTGCCATTTTGCTGAGCATGGTGTGGGTTGTAGAATTAAAAAATAGCATCTTGTGGTTACATTCTACTTTGAGTAAAGTTTGTACAGTCCCATGCACTGTATAGTATTGCTTGAAGTGCCATCCTATTTTCTGCTAAAACTTTTTTGAGAAACTTTTTAGGCTGGCATTGCACTTTCAGAGCAGAATTTTTATCAACCATATTTCTAAAATAGTTGCCTGCAAAGGTTCAGACGAGTTCTGCTTTTATCAAATCGAAAGTGTTGTAACCTTGAGTGTGTCTATGTAGCATAGCACCTGTGGCTGGTGTCCAAGCTCAGTCTGAACAATATGGGATCCTACAAATAGTTTTTTGTAACAATGTTGTTTTCTGCTTAGACTGATTAACCTTCATGAGATATAGCTTACCACTGTTTCAAAAATATTTTAAATCCTGAATATTTTTTAGGTGCAAACATCCTCTCGTGCCCCAAATATTTGACAGGAAATTATATTCTCTGTCATTGTGGGTTGAAAAGCTTTATTGTAAAATGCGCAAACTTCAAGCAAAAGAACAGTTTCCTAAAAAAAAGTAAGTCAAATTGGGCATGCCTCTTTTTTTTTATTATTTTTTTTTTTTTAACTTTTTTTAAAATTTTTTTTTATTTTCCTGTGAATTACTTTTTTTTCTCCTCCCGATCCATTGCAGCTATGTTTAAGGGAATTCAGAAATTTTGGAAGTACAAAGTAGACTTCATAGAGGCAGAATACTATGAAATATTAATGGCATTTAATTCTATAAATATAGTATGATATTTAACTATAAATATAGTATAAGTGCTGTTCTTAGGTTTTCAAAACTTTGTATCCTAAGGAGAAAAATGTTTGTAGAATTCTATTAGCTCTTGTTTAGTAACTTGTGACTAATACCCATCTTCTTTTCATCTGCTGGGAGTATATATTTCTCATCTTTCTTTTGCTCAGTCAAGCCTGCAAGGGGAGTTTTCCCTTTATTCACACTATAGAGAATTTTTACCAAAATTACGTTGATACAAACTCTAAAAGTATCTTACAAAAGCATAAATCTCTTCTGTAAACTGTATTTTGAAACAAGCAAATGACACTCCCCTTTCAGGAAAACCACGGTTTACTAATACAAAATATTCTTGGCCTGGAATTATTGAGGCCGCCTAAGGAAGTCTGATGGTAGGTGCGGAGGGATGTTGTGGGAGACAGTGATGAGCAATCTTTCCATGTTTGTATTGATGTGATGATCATGGGCACTGCACTACTGGCAGAATTTTGTTATTATTTTTTTTTAATAAGGTGAACTTCATAAAATCTTGAATATGTATAACTAGTCTGATCTCATAAAGGCAGATATTAGTGTTTTGTCTGAATTGTGATTAATGATTATATGCAAATTTCTAATTTGTTAAACTCGTGACTGAGGTTTGCTTGGTTTTGGTTCTGTTTTTTTTTTACCAGAATGATGCCAAACAAGAATTTTACTAGGTTGTTACCAAGCAAGAATCTACTGGATTATTCCAGATATTTAAGGAATACTTCCCCAAAATTAACCACCTGAAGAGCAGCAGAGATCTTCTCTGTCATATGACACTGTTGCAGCATTCAGCTCTCCCATCTTGCTCACAGATGTCTGGTCTTGATCAATCACTTTCAGTTTGAGTGACATGCACACTAATGGCTCGTTAAGGTCTTAATTGAGTTATTTTCTGATCCTTGAATGAAAGATGTTTTATACTTTTCATATCTGAGGGTGGAATCCTGTCTTCACTACATGTAGTGGCACAAGTCCCATTAAGAGGAACCAGGATTTTGCTCCTCATGTCTGTACCCCATTCTGATCTGCTGCTGAAATCCACTGATTAGTCCTGCTGAAGGAAAGTCTTTATTTGTCTGCTGTGTCATAAGCATTCTTACTCATAATTAGTTCCATCTGCAAGGGATAGCCTTTCATGTTAAGTATGTGTTTTGTGAGCAATATTACTGTTTTGAAAATGAAGAGTGTGGTTAATCTAATGCACAACTTGAGCACATACTAGCTTAACAATGTGAAGACCACTGTTACCCATGTCTACAAGAAAATTTCAGACACTTGACCAAAATGTTGATGATACACAGTTTGGTAACATGTCCAGAAAGTTTTTAATTAGCTGCATGGTTGTAATTTATCTGTGAATAATATTTTGCTTTGCTGTGAATAGTTCTGTGTATTGGGCACATAGCTGATTAAAGGTTAATAATTCAAAGCAAAAGGTTAATAATTCAAAGTGCCTTAATCAGTTTAGTATGTTGGAAAACCAGGACTCAGGGTTTTTTTCTGGAATCACTATGAAATTTATCCAAAACATACTGGTAAGTACAAGCACAATGATCATTAATTATTTTTTCTAGAAATGTCTGTGATTTCGTTGTGCAGAAGAAACGTTTGACCTGTATTAATATGAAGGAACATTTATAAACCAGCCTTAAATGCTGGTTTAAACACAAATACTCTCTTGCAACTACTGGTCCTATGTGTTTGAGCAATGGCCATGGTAAAGGCTGATTTTTAGGGAGAGCTTTGCCTATTGGGCTGATTTTAGATGATCCACTTGCTGGTGAATGTCACTTAGTAAGAGGCAATGCTCAGATTCTCAAAGTTCCCAGGAGCCTTTTTCCACTGTCTGTGGTCTGAGTATGTGTCAGCATGGGAATATGAGTAATTTGTTGTGCTGGAAACTTGCAGTGGAGGCTGGCTTACTAGGGAAAAAACCACTACAGATACTTTCTTATACTTACGATTTGGTTTAAATTTCTATTTTCAAGAAATGCCAATTCTCAAATCTGTGAAAAGTGGTTAGTTCAGCATTTTTACAAATAGTTGAAGCCTGCATCTTTTTGTTGGTCAGCTGTAGCCCAAAAGATTATTTCTTTTTCCAGGTTGGAATTAACAAATATGGACAATAGAATTTAAAAGTTTTGCCTCTTTCGATTTGCTTCCTAAAATTGATCTTTTTCTGTGTTACATCTAAGTCTGCCTCATTTTAGTTTTGTTATGTAGTCTTTGTAAATACCAGAGAAGATAAAAACTAAGTTATGAAGGCATTCCACAATACTTTTTTTTAATAGTAGGAATAAGGTAACTGGGGCAGCAAAACTTGGGAAAAAAAAATCTGCCTCCAAATCCCAGCTTTCAGCTCCTACCCAAAAATAAATCAACAAATCCCCTGAAGTTGTAGTTGAACACCAAACTCTTGGAAGTAACAAAACCCTTGGAAACAATCCCACATAATACTGTGAATATTTGGAAAATAGTATAATAATACCATGAAAATGTGGATAAATAATAAAGTAATACTGTGGACATTTGGAAAATATCTTCCCCTTCTTTCTTCATACTTCTTGCTCCACATTTCCGTTCTCTCTTTGTGACGAAGCTTATTGAAGTACTGGAGAAGAACTGCTGTTACCCTGTGTTTTCAGGTAACCCAGTCTTGTAGGAAAGGAGCATTGATGGAAGATGTGAAACTTATCCTGAAGGTATAAGTTTCAGTACTTAGTACTGTTACCTAGTACTTAATACTTCCGGTGTTTAATACTATTGCTGTAGAGCTTTTCAAATACTGCTACACAAATACAAAGCAAAATACATATTAAGGAAATATATGGTTTGTGCATAAATTGTAAGGAGAAGAGAGGAAGAGGTAACATGCTGTGTTTTATAAATGCACTATATATGATAAGGAAACAAAAATACCATGTGAATAGCATAAGTAATCCTTTCTATTGTACATCAGTACCAGTTTAGATTTTGTATTTATTCAGATCTAATATACAGGAATAAATTTAGAAGTTTATTTTAAATAACTTACTAAAATTATAGTTTTTATGAATCTTATGATCAATTGACACACTTGAAAGTCTAAAAAAACCCAGTGTTTTCCTGCAAGATGACAAAAAAAATTGTAATAATATTTTTGTTGAAACTCACTTTTACACCAAACTTGTAGTAAGTCAGAATTTTAAAATTTCAGTAAATTATAAAAGTTGTTAGTGGTGTTTTTTTGGTTTGTGGTTGGTTTTGTTTGTTTGTTTGTGGTTTTGTTTGTTTTGTTTGTTGTTTGTTTTTTCCCCCCAATCTCAGCTTAAATTTAAGTCTAATAAATTTACTTCATGCTAAGAAATAAAATCTTGATGCATACCTACACTACTGATGGCTGACAGAATTCTGTGGGTTAAATGGAGGATTGTCACCAATTAAATCTCTTCTTGATGACCTGAGAAGATTGACAAAGTAGCCGGTAATGTTATATTCTTTGGAGAAAGCAAAGATTAGTACAAATATCATCAGTGTAAACCACACCTTTCTGTGTTGGTTCTATAAGGGCAGACATGTCCCCCCCCTTGAAACTGATTTTATGTTTCCTTGAAATGAAAGCAAAATTGAGGAAAAAACCAAACAGACAACTCTAGAACCAAAAAACAACCAAGAGAAAACCCAAACCTGAAACCTAAATCTGTGGGTCAGGCTATGTAGGACAAATAATTATTTTTCTTTACTTGCTTTGCTCTCTTCTCATGACAGTGGCTATTGAAATGCTAGAGGATTGTTTGCCATCTGCACTGCTGGAGGAGCTGTGAAGAATGTTGCCTTGTGATGTCCCTGCCAGCTCCCTCGGCTGCTGCGGTGCAGTAACCAACACCTTGCCTTAGTTATCTTAGGAGCTGTCTGGTGACTCTAACACTGGCTTTGACAGATTGCCTGTGAGCTGCCCTTGTGAAGGGATAGGAGTTTGCCTGCAATCTTTGGCCATCCAGTTGAGTCTGTTTTGCCTAGGACAGTTCTTGGTGCCTGATCTCCCCATCTGTATCTAGACCCATGAACTCCCTTGTTCCCCTTCTTCCTGTTTGCTGCCCCTGTCCCGCTGAGGGGGAGAGGAAGCCTGGCTTTTGGCCCACACTGACACACAGAGCCAGGCTACCAGAGGCAAGCTTAGTAGTGCTCTTGAGGACATGGCAATGTGCATCACCGATCTGTAATGCTGTCTTGGTGTAGCTGTGTGGAAAAAGGCTGCTTTAACTGAGTGAACAATGTAGAGCAGAAGGAGTGTGACTGACAGTGGGATGTCTGGATGGGAACCAATGAAGTGTTGGGTTGAATGGAGAGTTGTGTTTTAAAAACAAACAAACAAACAAAAAAGAAAATAAAGGAAAGGAAAACAAAAAAAAAAAGGAAGATGAGCTGTGCTTTGCAACCCTGGAAGAATTGAAGGAATTTGAAGGAGTTGTGTATGGGGAGGAGGACAAGAAGATCTGTGGACTTTGAGAGAGAGCCTTTTGTGGCATGCTTTAGATGTTAGTGACCTAGAAGAAAACAATTTTGTTTGCTACATAGGTTACACAGAGAAAGCATAAACCAATTATCTACTTACACTTTCTTAATTTCAAATACTACCTTTTAATCATGCTTCAGGTCTTGTACAATGAAAGCTTTTGATTTGCAAAAGAAAGGTGAGATACATCTGATGAATAAGTTGTGTTTGGGTGGGAATGAATTGGTTATTTGGAGCAAGTTGTAAAGGTTCAGATTTAGGGATTTTTTTTCCCTATTTTTAATAGACAGTTGGATATTTTACTGGCAGCCTTTTTTGTATATATTTTTAGTTAATAGAACAGTGATTACTGTGGTTAAGCAGTATATTTTAGTTTTGTGATCTAAAGTGGATGCTAAAATCTGATATTTGGGTCTGATAGGCAGGAAAAATAATAAACATATCCAGTCTAGCAGAGACAATCATGAACTATCTAGATGTTCTCTGGAAGAAAATAAGACTGTTGAATGGAGAAGGTCTCAGGGCCAAGGTAATATGCAGAGACAAGAGTGCAACTAAGCAAATGTTCTGTGCAGTGTTTTGCCCTATCTGAACCACTGCTTTTGGAAATGAAGTGGAACTAACATGTGAGGGCAGTCTTCGTGAAGGAAAATCTTTAGAGTTTGCAAAGCAGTAATCATCTAGTCATGGAGATGTCAGACATCATAAGAGATGAAAAGATAGATCGAAATAGTAAACACAGCCTTGTAGCTGATGACTTCATCAGAACCCACCTGGTGCTTTCTTTGCCTTTTCAATACAGTTTTGAAAGGTCTGTAGTAATACTCCTGTAGTTAGAATGTTCACCTTTTCTGGCACCCAAGTGTTTTATTTGGGTTTTGTATGTGGTTTCAACTGATCATTTTTTTACCTTTATATATAGATGTGAAAGAAATTAGGAAGGCAAAACACTTTTCAAGCTATTTCATTGATTTTAAAATGGAATACTACTATTTTCTGGTCATAGATATAGGAGCTCATTTTTCCAGATGTACTTTAAAAATACAGCTGTACATAAAAAGATTCTCTTGGTTAGAAACACTGAGTATTTTAATTTTCTAAACAGGTGTCTCAATGCTTGTACCTACTGTAAAACTAAGCATGCCAGAGGAGATCTAGCAAGTTATCCAATTGAAGAACTAGTGGACAGAGCCAAGCAGTCTTTTCAAGGTAAGGAGTTTTATCCCTGCAGTAAAAGTCAGCCACTGAAACATCTTATTTTCACAGGTAATGATTGTGATACATTATGACATTATGACTCTGTTATGGTATTGATGTTCTTAATAGTCATAGCTGTGTCTGGCAGCGCCTTTGTGACAGAAAGCCATGCTTTCGTTGTGGAGTGCACCTCTGTTTACAAAATGTAGTCCTACGAAAAGGAATATTCATTTTGGTTTTAGGATTGCTTAAATGAAGTTCTATGCAAGCAACTTTTGGTGATAGAGGAACTGTAAAATTTGGCCATTTTACTCTATCTCTGGTTTCTTAAAGAGTAAGACAGTAACCTATTTTCACTCAACTATAAAGTAAATTTCATGAGCCTCCCTAGGATTCTTAAAACCCTGTTTAGGAATAGATTGCTATTTCTGGTAATGGATTTCCAAGAGAAGTTCTGGAATGTTTCTGAGAGTTATACAAAGCTTATCAGCTTTTAAGTTCAATAGGATATTTATAATGTCATGTGTATTCAATCAAACATCACAAATTTTTCCTGCAGTACACTCTCTGTGCCAGTATCTGCCTAAAACTCATGTAATTGGTAGTTATGATAGCTTTATTGTATCTTAATATTTGTTCTTTAAATTTTGCCTGTGTTTCAAAAATACAGATTTCCAAATGATGCCAGTAAGAGGCATTTTGGAAGATTAAATGTACATTTGAAAATACAGAGGTAATTCTGCTGTAGCACCTCCTTCCATCTTTGTATCAAATACTCTGAATCGAAAGCAGAGCAATAAATGCGACATTTGATGTCACATCCTCTGTGCATATACAGAATACATCCATTGGGTTTTTCTTATGGCTCTGAGTGTTGCAACTGTTCTAGTAAGAAAGAGGTCTCCAATGATTAAAAGTGGTTTTGAATCCATCCTTATTTAGAGAGCCATAATGAACCTTATTAATGCCAGTGATCAACTTTTGGCTATTTCTGTCAGTAGTGTGCAGGGAAGAGTCATTTTTGTAATCAAAGCCCATGATCATAAATTCTAAGTTCTACATTATGCACGCAGAAAGTTCTTGTTTAAGATTGCAAATGCCTTTTTCTTTTGCTTTTGTTAAAAGCCGAGCTCCTCTCTTAGGTTTGTAGGATTTATGCTGTCATTGCTGTGAATTGGACTGTCTGTTAGGATAGACAGGAATCCTGTCATGTGTCAGATTTCTTGTTTAGTAGGACAATTTTCTAAAACCTGTATGCATATTATGAAATGGTCAGTAACTGAAATCAAAGATGCAAAAATACACTTATTTTGGTGGAGAAGAAATTCAGGAAACATGTTTCAGAAAGCTACAAGTACAAGATAGGTCCTTCTGAAATAAGTGGTCACTGAGTAGGAGAGGAAGCTGCCATTTATAAGTAGCATAAGAACAGTGTTATTCAGAGAGCACTACATAGCTGTTGAAAAGTTCTAAAGAAACTTTGGACTATTCAGCAAGGAAGTATGGCAAAGATAAGAGATCTGGGCAATATAGTCAGGATTGTGATCTTTCTTAAGTTAACTATTTAAATTTTATTTAGATTTATGGTATGCGTGGGAAAAAAATCAGACTTGTCTGTCCTGTTATAGTTGTGTTTCTATGCCATGTAATCCATGTTACATTAACATAAAGATGAATTTACTCAATATAACAAATAAAACTGGAGTTTTATTTGTCTTTGCCAACAATGAATGTGAAATTTTGGAAAGTACTTTGAACTTCAAGTATTGTACATTTGGATTGAAAAATGAGTAATTCAATTCATTTGCTGCACTGTGGCCTTTATTATAAATATTGGCTGTTTCAAAATAACTTGATTTCTAATGGAAAAAGTTGCCCTTAAGCTATTGTTTTGAAATTTCTTGAAGAAATGCTATGACATGTCTCACAGCAGGCATCTCCAGGGAGTTCTATTCTTATTTGGCTTTACAGTAGTACCTCTGTTAGAGGACACAAGGAAAGAAGCAAGTACTGAGTTGTAAAATGACAGGCTTTGCCTCCAGCTTTCACATACTTAGAAACAGGGATGAATAGTCAGATACTTAGTTTGCAGTGTATGGAAAATTTACTGCTGCCAGCTTGCTGCAGCTGGGCTGCAGAAACTTCATCAATCAAGTGAAAGACTTAAGCAATTCAAAGTCATTATTCAATTTCTTGCTGAGTTACTGAGCCACAGTCTCTTCAACAATCACTTCTGTTTTCTCAGAAGATGTGTTGCTGAAGCTCCAGTGAAAAACGCAGAGAGGTACAAATGTGTGATGAAAAGTTATTCCACTTTGGAATAGTTCTTGGGAGAGCTGAGGTGTCGTAGAAGAACAGCAGCAAAACAGCATGTGATTATTTTGTATAACTGCACGATTGAGTCGTATAAGAAAAGAGAGATTGATGTTGTTTGCAGTGTTTAGTATCTGTATATTCCTGCAGTACACAACTTGATAGGCCCGAAAGATGGGACGTTTCCATTGTGGAATACACTGAAAATGGATTAGAAGACCTATATTTCAGGACATTTTATTACAGGCCCATAAATCTCAACTCAAGGAAGTTCTCTAAAATGCTTTATTCAGGTGATCACGCTTTGGTAAGATTGCAGTTAACATCTAGAAGCATCGTTTCTATCATCAGTATGTTGCCAGAACTGGCTTTAGTGTTGTGGTCAGATATGCCCGATTTTCTGTCAGTCACTTCTGTACTGCAGCATCTGGGTAGGATAACTCTATGCAAGTATTTCCAAGCTGTAGAATATGCTGCATTACTTGTCTGCAAGCCGTTTCAAGTAATGAGTGGACCACTCTTGGACTTCTATAATAATATAGTAGATAATAGTATGACATCTGTGTGACAGTAGCTGTAAGGTGGTGCCTGACAGCATCACTCTCTTTGATGTTTTTCTCCAAGATGACCTCTGAAGATTTTTGAAATTCTTAGGCTTTTCAGTCAAAATTTAGCTCTGTGACTTTATTTAGGTGCTGGTTTCTGAGAGTTTTGCATACATAATGTAGGTAAGTAGGTATTTATTTCAGTAGATTTTAGGGTCTAATCCCTAATCTTTTTGGTCAACTTTTAAAATAAAATATCAATACTCAGCTGAGAATGGTAACTAGATGAGAGTGGATGGTGAAGCTATAGTAATTTACATGAGTGTTCAGATTATTTGTATAAACATAAACTTGATTTAAACCAGCTGATTAAAAAGAGATGGCTGAAATCACCATGACTGAACAAGTATCAGCCTATATTTTGTGCTTTTCTAACCTCTGAAATAAATTGTTTTTCTTTTTGTATATTATTGTAATATCCTAAATTCAGTGTAATGTGCACAAATACTGCGTGTGTTGTAGGGTTCTAGTACATGCTGCATGCTTTCTTAATACATTGGACTAAGTGTTAAGGGGTACTGAAATGGAGGGTTTTTTGCATACTTTGTATGTCTGACCTCCCTAGTAGTTTTGAAGTTACAACTGACAGCAGCTTCAATAATTCACAAAATTTCATTAACAAAGTAATCTCTCTCAAATTGAAAGTAGCCTTTTGAGTATTTTTCTTATTTAACTTTAATGTTTTTTCTGTAAAGTTCAACTTTTAGTAAGTAGTTTAATTTTTTACATGGTCAGACTTGTCAAATCACAATATATAGCAGACTTGTGTGAGACAGCTAGTAAAAGAAAAAGCATTGTGAAATACAGTGAAGTGGTCTTTGAGTAGAGAACAAATGTCTACTGTAAGGTTATTTATGCAAAGAGGTTTTCTATAGCTGATTGTACAGCACTTTCTTTGGGTCATCAATTTATCAGTATGTTTTTTTTTCAAAATGTGCTGTCTCATGTTCACTGCTTTATTTTAGGGATTGCATTTACAGTTATGAGAGGGCTCTTTCTTTCCTTCGCAAAGCTACTTTATGTATAACAAAGTGGTTTTGCTTAGTATATGAAGTGGAAGGCTGGCACAGCTGCCATTGGTGAACAGTGTGCCAAGGAGACACAAAAAGTTAAACAAGCCTGAACTTTGAATGTTATGTGGAGTGGTGTCCTGGGATGGCTTTGGATAAATTGCAGGACCTTAAGTTGATTTTTTTTTTCCCTTAAGTGGGATTTCCGTGATCATAAAAGGATAAATAACGGAAAATGCTACCTGGTGATTTGTAAACCCTGCATATTGTGAGAGACTTTGTGGTCAAAGATAATACTTTATATTGCAAGCAACTTTTTGCCCGTTCAGCAAACTAAGTTAAAAATATAAATATTTTTATGGAGTTAGCTGTTATTTCTTTCTAGTTTAGAATGAAAATCTTCTACATTTACCAATACAAAACTATACTTCTTTAGCATTGCGTGCCTGTTGCAGGTGGCAGGGAATAAACTGCTATTAAAATATTCACTCTATAATTACTACTATATTAGCTTATTTTATGGTAGCGACCAGGGTGCTCAAATGAAGATCACATCTTGTTGGGAAACACTGTTCCTCAAACTATGTGGAACAATTGCTTCTGGATGGATAATTGTAATGGCAAAATATAATTTATTTTTATTCCATTATTCTGAATAACACTCTGGTTAGGAAATCTTGACAACATATGACATTACAAAACAGAAGAGTAGTAATAAAATCTGGAGTTCTGGCTTTCATTAGTTATCTTTAGCAACTATCCCTAATCTGGTAGGTTTTGGAGTATTGAGAGTTTAAAGGTGATTCACATTAAATATTTTTCTCTCTACAGGTTTACTGGAAACAGATGTTTGTTCTTAGTGATTGATTTTATATAATATGACTGGTTTTCAGAGCTTTTCAAATCACTGTGAACTTTGCTGAGGATCTTTGGTTTTAGTAGTTCTCATGAGGTACTGTCAAGACATTCTGCTTTATTACTAGTGGCTGTTTTGCACCTGCACAACTACCAGTAAGTTCTCTGTACGATTTCAGAGCAGCTGACAGTCATGAAAGGACAAATATTAAGTATCAGCAGTGTTTTTAGTTTTCTGTTAATTAGCAGAAGCAATACCAAATTAGAATGCTTAGGCGACGCTCTCAGTGGTGGGTTTGGTCTCTGAACCTGCTGACAGGGAATGGGTGCCCAGTTATCCAGGTGGAGACCTGGGCTGTGTACTCCTGGTCCTTCTAGAGTTGAAACTAACACTGTAGGGAGAGCAGTTGTATACACAGGTCTCACCTTGACGGGAGATAAACACTGGGAGCCTGGACACAGACCCAGGAGTGAATAAGCTGTCTTAGTTGTTTAAACAAGGCTTTTGACAATGATTCTAAGCATGCCCCACAAGGAAAACTTGCTCAGCTGGTCTTAGTTCCTTGCTCACTAATGTTTTTGCTCTCTAAGTGTCAGTGTTCGGTTGAGTAAGTATAGGTACCTCCTATTACACCCACGCTGACACATCTTTGGTCTCTCAGCATTATCAGAAGTCAAACATTTTTTCCATGCATCTTTGTCCTATATTTTATTTCCCAATTCCTTTCAACTGTCCTGAAAGAAATCTGACTGTTCTTCCATGCTAGCCGTGGGATGAAGAGACTTCATTGAGCAACATGTTGGATAACAAATTCGACACAAAGAAAAGTGCACTGCAGTTACCCACTGATGTCTGGGAACTGAGTTTTTTAACTTCCTTGAGAGGAAGGAGGAAAATGGTGACAGTGTTTTTCTAAGACAAACCTCTTCTGTCAGCCTTTTTATGACTTCTAGGGAAAGGAGACTTTATTCTAATATTATTCCTGAAGTATAATTTGAAATTGCGTTCCGGGGAGCTTGGGCTGCTATATTTGAGACACTTTGATAAACAACCTCTCTTTGTTTTTCTGTGCTTTTTTGGCTGTAGCTAGAGAGCTAGATTTTTTTGTTGTTGTTATTAAGTTTATTAAAATTCTTTCTGTATTGTCTTTTGTGTCTTATGAATGTATTAAGTTTTTTTTCCTTCTGACCTTGCTAATTCAGGGAATACTTAGGCCAAGATAAATATTTTGGTACTAGCCTGTTATTTCGTAGAGTTGTATGGGATAGCACAATGAATCAGTTTTCATTGGCTGCATGTAGTTTTTTCTAATGATCCTTAAAGAAAAAGATATAATTACCATCCATCAGTAGTGATTAGAAGCAGCGTCTTCAGGTATGGAAGAACTGCTGTGTAACAGCTGTTTCAACGCACATAACCAACATTGTATAGCAGAGAGATATTTTTAAAGGATAAAAATGTCTTTTCATAGTAGTAGATTACAATATCGTAGATATTTTCAAGCTCCTTTTGAGTAAGAAAATTAGAAGTTAAGTGAGCTTTCCTCTTGGCACTAAACAAAATTCCCTACCATCTTTTCTGTACACTTTTTTATACAGTCAAGTTGACAAAGATGTTGCTGTTTTTTCTGTTGGCTTCTGCATGTCTTGTTGCATAAAAAGTTCCTTTGCATTATTTTAAATTGTACTTCAGAAATGTCGCAATTACATAAAGTTATTGGTGTCTAGCTTTTTTCCTCAATGCTCTCTCCAGCTTTCTGAAAGGGGGAGGGGGAGGTGCTGATCTCTTTTTTCTGGCATGTAGTGTCAGGAAGCATGGGAGTGGCTCAAAGCTGCATCCCTGAGGGGAGGTTTGGACTTGACATGAGGAAATACTTCTTAACCAAGAGGGTGCTCAAGGCCTGGAACAGGTTTCCTACAGTGGTGGTCAATGCCCCGAGCTGGTCAGTGCTGAAGAAGCATTTGGACAACACCATTATTAACATGTTTTAAAAAATTGCCTTCATTTATTTTATTATGACATTTAATTAACTGTTAAAATGTATCTATGTGGTTTTTATGCTAATCCTTTATTTTATTAAAAATAGTTGCATTTAAAAAAATTAATTTTCTCTGCATGTTTTTACTTTGTTTTGCATGTTTTTGCTTGGTCTTTTGCAGTTAGAGTTGAAGTCTCCTTCTGAGATGGCCAGATGTGAGCTGACTTTGAGCCAAAAGCCATGTTGCCGTTCTTGTGCGTTTGCAGTGTGTTGTATGTGCAGTCAGTCCACTGCTGTCAGAATGCTTCAAACCTATTGCACGTGCTAGATGATAGACTCATGCAGAATAAATTCGGTGTTTTCAAGATCTTTTGCCAAAGGCCGATCACTCTGCAGTGCACTTGCAGTATGTTTGATGTTGTCATCAAAATATTAAACATACTGATCATCTCTGTGCCCTCTGGCCACAAAGGATTCTGGGATTCACAACATGCCACTGTTTTTTACAGAAGCGCTAAGAATCAGCAGCAGGCTCAGATTTAGTTTAAAATGTTGTTAATATTTTCATTAAGGGTGTAGAACATGGCATCTTCTAATTTTATAGTTGCCAAGAACTTTCAGTAATATAATCTTGCTTTCATTTCTTTGTAACTCTTTCAAGCTTTAATTGATCCTTCTGTTTAAGATTATCTAATTATTTGCAAGAATTACGTTAGGAAAACATGTTATTCATGACAGGTTTAGAAACCAGGAAAACTTTTATTATTGAAAAGTTTTGGAGGCCTTCATGCCTTAGTGTGGTAGATGCTTTGCCTCATGTCACCTTTTTTTAAAAAAAAAAAATTAAATATTGTGCTTGATTCTAGTGGGTTTTGTGGAAACTCACTTGATTTTTGCTGGTTAGATTTTGTAGGCATGCTCTATATTATATCTCAGGCTGATTTCATGCCTTTTTTTTTTCCTTTCTGCCGAGTCTGCTGTGATCCTAGGCATCAGAAACGAGGAGGGGAAACCTCTGTCTCTTTTGCTTCATATGTTAGTGCCGCCTTCTGCTGTTGATAGAGGTTTTAATCCCCTCAGTCCATTTAATTGTGCATGTTACAGCATTGTAGAACAATCATGACATAAGAGTTAATTTGCCAAAAAATCATACTAATGCCTCATTTAGGACACAAATGAATCACACTAGCTTTTGCAAGTATGCGTTGTAACGTGCAAACCGGTAACTGGGCCATTCCCTTGCAAGGAAAACCACTTTGTTACTCTTTACCATTTGTATAATTTCTATTGTATAAGTACTGTGTACCTTTAAAAAAAACAAAACAAAACAAATCTGTGGCCCCAAAGAGATTGTAATGTCGTGATGTAAACAGTTGAAGAGAAATGCAGTAGAATAATACATTATTGCATTCAGAATAATGAGTGGTTGGTCAGTGTATTTACTACTGTGGCATTGTCCGGATTCTTGTATGTGATGGCAGGGCAAAGTTTGTTATTTAGGAAAGATTGCAAGGAAAGTAATGCGGTAACAAGGAATAGTCATTCATTTAATGAGGAGATATCCCTTTAGAATTTGCAAAAAATCTTGGTTACATGAAGATTTTCATCGGGAGTCAATGTCTCTATGTGCTGGCTTGTGTTTCTGAAAGAAAAATTTTCTTCTTCGTGGGGATTATTATGTTTGAATAGCTTTAAATAGATTCCTTGGATGCTTCGAGATGTTGTTCATGTTATGGTTGTTGTTCCAAAATATAAATCCTATTAATGCTCTAATATGAAATAAAATGCATATTTTTTGAAAATCCAGACAATTGTTGGTTTAGGATTTTGTCCTCTCTTTTAATGTTTTCAGAGGTACATAAGCATTGTCCAGAAGGTAACTTGCCAGATGTATTGACACTGTTGCCAAAATGTCTCATGGCATGACCAGATTACCTTTTTGTCTCCACCAAACCTAGACTAGTAATGTTCCTTTTTTATGAAGTCTTTTTGACTGTGCATGGGTTGTTGTAGCTTACAGTGCTGGAAATAAGATTACAAAATGTATGTGAATGCTTATTTTGCATGCCTGACTAAGACTTCTACAGACAATAAGACTCCACTAATCTCTTAGCTTTGGCAGTTTAAAGAACCAGAAAAGTCTGTTTCACAAAGGTTGTATTTTTTTTTTCTTTAACAGAAAGAAAACTCCAATTTTTGGTCACATTTGCTCTGTATAATTTGGTCTTCTTATTTCTTTTTATTTTCCTACTCACATATTTGCATTTGTGCTGTTTAAATCCTTGAGTGACAGCCAGTCTGTTTAATTTTGTATTGTTATGGAAAAAAAGCGCCTTTTATTTTTGTTTGAAATAAAAGAAAGGAGCCAAAGCAGAGATGTATATAATTAAAAATTCTACTTCATCTTCAACCTTAGGCTATAGTTTCAGCTATACTTTAAGCAACCATTGCAAGTAAGAGGAGCATTTCTTGGCCATCTCTATCGCCCTATTCACTTCTCTCTCTCCCCTTTATTTGTTTTTCATCCTTTGCTCAGGCCACCTGCTTTCTTGCAGAGAGAGTGTTCCTTGTGTGAAGCAGGCTAGGGGACTGATCTGGGGTAAAACTGAATGCATTTTTAGAAACCTGAAGGGGTGACATTAGTAACTGAGAAAAATTGAATCTTCTCAGATGCTGATATTATAGAAGTACAATTCTGCAATGTCCCAGTGGAACTAGACCTTTGGAGAAAGGCATTGGAGGGATGTCAGGAGAACTAGGTGTAGTGATCTGCTCAGGTTCTTCTCTCATCACTGAGCTGCCTTTTTCCTGTGCCAGTTTATGTAGCTTGTTGGATAAAAAATGGCCCTACAAATCTTCATGTAACACTGAACATACTGGGGTGTCTTCTCTCCTCCTCCAAAAGCAGGAGATACCTTAACTGGGGAAGGGGAAAAAAGAGAGTTGCAACATACTCTTGTCTTCATGCTTACTAATAGAATGTTTGGCTGACTTGTGGCTACTTGAGAAGAGCTCATGAATCTGATGTTTGCCTTTTTTTTTTATAATTTGTTTATTTTAAACAAGAGTAGTGTATGTTATGCTCTTTCCATGCTTATTCAGTGGAACAGCAGCAGAGGAAAGCTGGATAGCATTGTTAATTTTATTTATAAATTATTTTTTGTTAAGTTTGCATTATTTTAAATGAAGTGTTAAACATGAGGTTCAGTAATGCCACAGCCATTAGTTCAAGATTTTGCCAGGCAAATAAAGTTGAGTTTTTGTGTATTTAGTCTTGAGTTTAAAAACAGTTAAATTAAACATGGACTATCTTTTTAATTGATCTTATTTTCAGGAAAAGGAAAATTCATATCTTTAATTTGGTTTGAAAATAAAAGTTTAGTTTTATGCAGCTTCTTAACCGTGGGTGTACTGGATTTTTTTTCAGCATTTTTTTTCACTTGTAAATATTGGTTCAACTATGGGAACTTGTTGTGTTTCTTTGGTAATACATATTTGTTCATGTATTTGCTGCTGATTTTTTAAAACTTGGACTAGGAATATTTTCAAAGCATTATGAGAATACTAATCATGCTCAACCCTGCATGCTACACTGCAATCAGCTCCTGTGAAAACTTCATGAGCAATTTCTGCTGTGAAACAAATGTGATGACCAGAATCCAAATTGTTTATTTAACAAATCTGATGCACTGTGCTGCACCAGACATTATGAAGTACAGTATAGATCATCTTTAATGTGTCCAGAGGTAATTTATCATAATGCAGCAGTGATTTCTTTTATCATTTTGTACGTAGCCTGCTCCCGAATAGTTTGGCCTTCTGTAGGAATAAGTGTTAACCGTTCTGTGCCACTGAAAAATCCTACTCACAACACTACCCAAGATGATATCTTGTGCTAACTTTTTTCTTTTTTTTAATGTGGGGATGTGAAGGAGAACACTCCTTTCTCAGAGGATAGGAGTTGTAACAGAACTGGAACCTCTCAGAATTAAGTTTGCACACTATCTTGCTGCATTTCAGTTTATGGGCTAAATGAGTCATGTCATATATGCCCCACTGCCCCTTCTACTGCAAGGTGACCTATGTGCCAACTACTTCTTAAAATGAACAGCAGTGATAGATACCTCAACACATACAAGGTTTCAAGGCCTTAAATGAAACTAGAAAAGGCTACGTTCAGAACACGTTGCAATGGGATTCTTAAGCTCATAATGTGGTGAAAGCTGAGAAACTCCCTAGCAGGAGACATAGTGGAAGTTTACCCATTTGGAAGAAGAAACCCTTTTCTTTAAATAATAAAAAATATTACAGAGAGTGCTGCAATTTGCTGACTATTCAGCAAATAACTTTATGCTGCCTGTGTTTATACTCTCCACTAAGTATCCTGTGGGAGAAGACACTAGGCTAAACTGACTAGTGGTCTTACTCATGACTGTTTTTTAAGCTGTATTTCAGCAAGTAACTAATTTCCCCTAGTTTACTTTTGGTAAAGTGTGCCTTATAATTTTATTATTGCTCTCTATCACCTTTTGTAATGAGGGCTTACCTTACGTGTCTAGGTTGGGTTTTGCAGTATTGATGGTCTTGTCGGTATGTTGTGCAGTACCATTGTGACTTGAGGCAATGTCATCTCCATATCTAATGCTAATATAAGACTGAAACTTTTAAGATTAATATAATAGCAAGCTAGGAGCTGTTTTGATCTGATAACTTTCTTCTGAAGACCTTTAAAAGTGTTATGTGATTAAACGAAAAAGGTGCAGTTTACAGAAGCAAGAGACTTCAACATCAAGCAACTCAACTCACAGCATATCTCAAGTGTAAACAAGTGTAAGGTATTAAAAAAAAATTGTTTAATCTTTCATGCTGTATTCAGTGAAGTCATAGTGAGAGCAAAACTGGGTGGTGATGAGCCTAGTTGTGATCATGAGAATACTGAGTGTATCTTATAAAAAATAAATTTGCATTCTTGGTACCAGAGATTTGATGGATATCTCTCATGGTTAGCTGTTGCCACTTGTTTTTTTTGCCTTCCCTGGAGTATTTCCGACCATGTTAAGACAAAAGTCAATATGTGTTAAAGTATTTTGATGCCAGATTTAGACATAATGCTACAGTGATTGTGATTGCTCCTGAAATAACAGATCAGGACTAGGTAGAAGAAAACACTACTTACATGCTGCCCTGGAATTATTCATAGCGTTTAATATGAAGCGAGACTGGTTGATCAACACTTCCTTTAAACAAAATATATTCTGTAGCTCTAGCAGCCTTCTGAGAGAAGAGTGTTGTATTTTTTGGACCCTTTAGGTGGCTCTTTTCATTAGACAAGATATGGCTGCAGTTTTTCTTGTCTTTAGACCCTCTTACATGAACAAGTGCCTGAGGTTCAAGAATTTGATTTTATTATTAAGAGCTACAGAAATGATAACTTTGGTGCAATTTGCACTGATACATCCTAGGGAGCTCTGTGGCCTCTCTAGTCTAAAATCAAAGACAGGTCTTAAAATGCACTTTTGAAGAGTTTTGTGCAACTTGGTAAGTTCAGATGTTAGTGAGATAGCTTTTATACAGTTTGGTTGTATGTGGAAATAGATTAGGAGCAATCATGATGAATGACACAGAATTTTTTTTTCTGACATATCACTCCATGAAAATAAAATCTGTGATTTGTACAGATATGTGGGACTCCTGATGTGCACACCAGGGTGTCTTGATTGCTTAAATATATTCCTTTTCAGTGCAGTGTAAGTTGTTCAAAAGTACTGAAATCTGAAATTCAAATATTTCATGTAAGTGAGGTGCAAGAGCTGTCAGTCAGGGTTCAGAATACTCCAGAACTTTTAGGAAGATACCTGTGAGGACCAGTTGTTTCTCCTTTGTTTAGGGTAACTGTATTTGTGACCTGTTTGTGGTTTGTTTTCGTATGTGGGCCCAATGCCCCAAAGCAAAAAGGAAAAAAATAATGTTCTTATTCCTAGTTTATTTGTAAACCAGGTCAGATACCCTTGATTAGCTCTCAGCTGGAGCATAATTTAAATCCTGACAGATTGAACCTAAACAGCAGGCTTTTTTCAGATCAGCCAGAAGATAGGGAGAGAAAAATAAAATCTATTTCCAGTTCACAAGCAGTACAACACTGCTGAATAAATCTGCAACTGTTAATGAATAGCTATTTCAAATATTTACAGGAGGCAAAAGAAAAGAAGATTGGCATCCAAGGCAGCTGTGCCCAGGGAGAGCCATTAAAAATAAACGTGATAAATGATGTTCAAGTGCTCGTAGAGCTGTCAAATATCAGAGGTACTCAAAAGTGGAAAGTGTTTATGGCCATGCTGCTAGGCATTCTGGACAGGGATATTTTTTCTCAAATTTTTTGCAAAACTAACTTAGCAGATGAGAAGGCGAGAGAAAATAGAATGTATACTATTCAAGAACTGTGAACGTTTTACTATTAAAATACACAAGTTCTTATTTGCTTTGTACATTAGAAATAAAAGTCTTTTATACATTCAGTTATTTTCACACAGAACTAATTTCTTTAGTCTTGATTCCTAATAAAAAAATGTAATGGGAGTTTATGCTTGTAACAAAATCCATTATTTATTTTTATGACTCTTTCAGTCTCCAGTATTAGTGGATGATAGTGATGAAGGTCTATTAGTTTTGCATTGATTTTGTTCACAACCTGAAAAATTGTACATACATAGTAAACTGTGTACTTCATGTGCTTCTGTACACATAGACTTTTTTTTTCCAGGTTGTCTAGAAATATTTTTATATCAATTTTAATTCTGAATTTAATGTATGTCAGTCATCTGGAAACTTTTTAGGGGAGACATTTTATTTTTTTACTTCACTGTGGAACTAGTTTATCAGAAGCTGTCATGCTGGTGACAAAAAAATTGATGCCTTATATGCTGGAGATATACCAAGTGGAAAGGACATGAAAAACATGTCATTACTTATAGGATGCTCTAGTACAAATCATGGAAGGGTGAGGGGGGTATGAATATTAATTTCTTTCTTCTTAAAATTTATTTTTCCTCTTTCAAAAATGAATTAGAAAAAATGATGCTAAAAAACTGATTAGGAAATTGATGCTAAAGTACCTTGTTTTAGGAATAAGTTCAGGTCCTGTGTTTGAGGGGTAAGCAAATGTGGAGTACATATAACAAATGTATTTTCACTGAAACATTGGAGCAGACCCTTGTCTGCTTGTGTTACATGGATTGCACTGAAATTCACTGTGAAACGGATATTAGCTCATCTGTCTGGATCTGTTGTGGAGAACTGGCTAAATAGTGTCAGTTTCTCAAATTACCTGTCTGCTGATGTCACAATGAAGAGGAAGAAAACATTTGAAAGCACTTCTTTCCTTAAACTGAATGTATCCTTCTTGTTATGAAAGTGGCTTAATGGTTTCCTCCGAAAGTAAGTTTTAGCTAAGTCTGCCAGATCCACTTTTTACCAAATTGTGGTAAGAAGTGCAGTGATGATGGGAAAAAATGGGACCTCCCAAAGCCTGAAAGTTTGCCTATTTTTTCCAGTTTTTATCTTTTCATAGAATGGCAGATGTGAACCTTTCAATATACCATTTCATAACAGCAGAGTTTCATGAAATGATTGAACTCCGTATTGGTTTCCATTGTATGGAGGCGTTTTATGTCACAAGGCGTGGATTTGAAAGTTAACACGTTAGGTATTAAAATGACTGTAGCTGTTGTGGCCCAAAATGATTTCAACCACCTTAAGTTAAACATACCTGTTGCCTGACTTCCTAAATGTATCTCATGCTACTTAAATTACTTCTATTGTTTCAGGATTATAATGCTGTGTTGCATGAGGTGCAACACCTGAGTCACTTCAGAAAATTAATGTGTACTGTTAAGTGAAATTTTGAGGCTGTGCTATGTAAACCAGAACTCAGAAATCTGCGAGACTTTTTTTGGTCAATTATAAAAGGTGAAATCTGAGTTGTCTGTGTCACCGATGAAAAGTCCATGTGGTTGGAGTAAGCACTTGTCCTCTACCTAAGTAACACTGCTCAGCTAGGAGCAAGATGGGACATTTCGCTTGGACTTTCCTCCTCTGGGATTGGAACAAAGTGTTCTGTCTTGACTAGATTTTTTGAAGGCTTATTTTCTGGTTAGTTCACTAGACAGATCTTCAGTTTATGGTGAAAACCTCTGAAATTTCCAAATTATTTAAGGAAAGGAATAGGTAATGGTTAAGAAAATGAAGCTGTTTGGTGGGCGGGGTAGATCTATGTATATCAAAATTAAATTTGCTACATGTAGATAAAACATATGATTTTTAATCTGTATGAATACTCTGCAGAGCAGAAAAATCCAGTTTCCCAGCTGCCTTCCCCTCCCCCCCACCACCAAACCTCTTTTGATTGCACAGTAGGAATCCTACTCATTACATTTCATTGGGTTTGGATAAAAAATAAGCTGACAAACATACTTTTTGAACAAAAGTTGAGCATTAGTAATAATACTTCTTAAAAAAATTTAATTTTTAACGTGCAGAGTCTCACTGGAAGACAGCTACAAATATTCATAGCACTCACTTAAGAGAGACCTGTCTAATGCAAGTTACATGTAATACTCTTCAAATAATAAAGCTTACCTTTATGTATTTGAACTTTGTGTGGGCTGCATTGTTCACACAAGCTAATATTACATTAGTATGTGATTCTTCTTCAGATGTGCTGAGTACTGTTATTTGAACACAGATGACATGAACAGAATTTTGTGTAGAACACATTTTATTATAGCAGAGCTGAATAAGCAGAGCTTCTGGTTGGAGGATATGAAAGAAGAGTTAATGAAGAGTTCAAGGAAGTTCTGTTTCGTTACCAGTACAGAAGACATTCTTGCTTAGAAACTCTGGGGTTTTTAAAGACCTTCTGGTTAGTCTATGGAGTTGTATTTCATGTTCACTGGAAATACATGTACTTGCAGACTACTTCAGGTAATTACCTAGAATAAATACATTTTCTGCTAAACCTTGTAAATGTCAAGTGCATTCAACCACTGGAAGGGTATAGTAGGCTTACTTTTTCTTCCAGTTGCTGTGAGTTGCTTTCCAGTTTCTGCAAGTAGATTTTTCTGTCTTCCAAGGAGAAGCATCTTACCATTCTTGGATGTGGAAAGGAGAGAGATTCAAACAGCATGTCTGTACAAAACTTACAACATCATGAGAGTGATTTCTTTGTGCACACCTGCTGCAGCTCCCCAGTGTCATACCCCATACTGAAGGCAGCATAGGATAGTCTGTCACATCTGCAGTGGGCACACTGCATCTGGCTGAGCTGACTTTGGTGAAATTACCCAGAGCACTTTTACAAAAGTAATTATTGTCGTCCTGCACCAGATTTTTTGCTGTGAAGAACACTCTCTAGTATTTTTACCATTCCCCAGGACTGTTTCTTTTTCCTTCTTTGTAAATAAATTAGTACCTTAATCTGCTCATATTTTTCCAAGGCTGCAACAATGAGACAGAATAACAGTGTTGCAGAAAACCCTTAGTATCCTGAGCAGGAGCAGAGATGATAATAAAACTAGCATTAATTCCTCTCTTGCTCTTCTTTCAGAAATTTGTGAGGAGTGGTAGCTGAATGGCCCTGAAGATGCAGGGAAGATAAGCATTGCCTACTCAGCTTTCACTGTTAGGTGGAAAGTTTTTTGCAAACATAGGCATATAAATTTTCTTTGAGGTTTAATCAACCAGATATCAGTGTTTGCTTATCCACGAGAGTTTGAAGGAGGAGTAAGCATTGTTGTTTTTTTTTTTAATGCTTTGTTAGAGTATGATATGAGTTTTTTTCTGAGAAATAAAACATAATTTATATCTTATATATTAAGTACCATGTTTGGTCCTTTAAATATTCCAAGCAGTAAAGATGTCATAAAACAAATCATATTTTAACATTTCTACTCTTCTGTTTCAAAATATCTCTTCACAGCAAATATTACAATGAAAATTCTGTAAGGATTTTAACCTCACTTTCATGCTTGGCTATTATGTACTGGAATATCCTTCACTGTAACTTACTTACTTTTTAAAGTACTTAAGTAGGTATTATAGTGTTAAAATTTCTGTGACATGGGTAATTTTACAGGATACGGGAATTTTATTTAGTTATAGTAAAGTTAGAGCTGTGAAGCTTTTATTTTCTTTCCTATCCCAACAGTAACTCTTGTTTCATAAAGATTTGTGCTCCATTGTTACATATATTTTAATGCGTTTAAAAATATTTAATTATTATATTTGCATATTGGGCTTATGTAGTCTCCTTAAGCTAATTGTTTCATTTCTCCAGCTGTTCCTAAATAGCCATTGTGCTGATCAAGCACTTACTTCAGTATGTCCTTGATAAAATTAATGAAAGCATCTGTAGAAGCAGCGACAGCAGCTGCAGTGCCTTATGGAAGCCAACTTCTGCTTAACATTCTGATAAAATAAATAGTTTTGTACTTGTGCTGGAAGCTAATGCTGGCTGGCTTACTTGCAGCATAAAAAGAGTTGCACCTGCCACAGCTAGACCAAGCACTGAGGCTTGCTGATTACATGTTCTTGTTAGTGTCATTGTTATTGGTAAAATGGGAGTGATGTCATCCTTATCAAACCCTGCTGGCACCCTACAGAGTGACAAATAATTTGCCCACTGCTGTTTATCAGCATGGGCCTTGTTTTAGAAGTGACGAGAGTGCTGAATTTTCACAGTTGAATGCTGTACAACTGCAGAGGTGTATGAAAATGAAATGGATTGATACTTGTAATCAGTGTGCATAGTGATGGTTAAGGTGTAATGAAACATAAGTGCACATTTAGGGTAATTATATGTCTACCAGGTGGGGCCCCGGGGCTTTGCCTGTATAGAAACTGCTTGAGGTGGCAAATATGTAGGAAGAAACACTGCGGCACCATCTGCTTTTTTCTCATTTCCTCATTAATTCCGCTATCCCCCAAGCCTGGACTGCACAGACTTGGAACAGCCCTTGGTCTGTTCAGTATCTCCTCTTCTTCTAGTTGGGTATGGCCCCAAACACAGGAGTAGATGTGGTGCAAAACAGCAGCTCTTGTGAGTAGAATGCGTTAATACACCCTTCTGGAGCTCGCTGAGACATACGTTGCAATGTCTTTAACTTTCTCTCAAAATGGCTTGTAGGAAAATCTGCTCTTGGTATATTTTAAGATAGTAACTAATATTTGTAGGTTTTGTGCATGTATGGGTTGTCTATACTGGTATGTATGTGTCTTAAATGGGTGATGAAAAATACTAAGAATTTCTCCAGGCAGGCAACTGTATTTTGTGCTTACTTGAGTGGAAATGTGTAAGCCTTACACTACTTGCATTTCTTCAAAGTAAGTAATGGGAACAAATGGTTGGTAGCTGAAAACACTACAGTACAGTGGAATCACTGTGCAAACTAGAAAATGACAACTGTCATTGATTTGTGGTAATTACTATGGGAAATGGGGATGTATATTTTCAAATTTAAAAAAGGAATAGGAGCTTGGTGCCTCCAAGGACACTATTCACACAAGAATATCAAATGTTTCAAATGTGCTGGATATGCCACACATGCAGTTTGGTTGCAGTGTCATTTAGAGTAGGTTTAATGTATCTTAGATGCCTTGTATTGGTCTGCACTTGGTAGCTGATCTGTGTGTTTACATTTACTTGTCTGAGAGTGTGCAATGTTTTCAAAGCATTTACTGGACTGAGGACCATAGTGAGATTGTATGATTATTGTGAAATGTTTTGTACTTTATTTAGCTTTTCTATTTTAATGCATCTTTTATACATCTTTGACATTTTGATTAATCTCAGGTTTTCCCCTGCTGTATATAGGTCATTATATAATTTTGCACTGCTTGTTCCCTAATAATAATAAAAAAAGAACTTTGCTGAATCTGACTTTTAAAAAACCTTTAATAGTGTGCAACAGAGTCAGGCTCACACTTGATATAAGTACAGGGAAGTCAATGGAGTAGTACCTTGGATAAGTTTCACCCGGAAGTTTTAACTGGAGCCTGCCCTGTTACAGTAGTAAAAAAACCCAACCTGTCTAGGTATAAAAACAATTCTAAATGCCTGAGGTGGCTCCTGGTAGCTATTTAACTAAGCTACCAAACAAACCCAGATTTTGGAAGTTAATGCTGATTTATGAAGTAAGCACAAAAAACCGTCACTTCTTAAAAGTGATTACTTTGGTGAGAGAAACGATGGAAATTTTAAAAATAAATGTGTGTGCAAGTAGGATGATAACCTCTGCTGCACATACGTAGAACATAAAAGTTTAATCACTGTAAACTTTGACTGAGAAAAGTATTTGTGGATGGCAAAGACATCAGCTTGACAAAAGCCACTCAGTTCTGAATATTATTAAATCCTTTATGTCACTTCTAGGAATCCTTGCAGAATGAAAGCACGAGCAATCCATTTTCTAGAATTAATTTGGTGGCAGTCCCTTATCAGAGGAATGCATCAGCATCTGATGGCCTGGTGGTGGATAAATTACCTCTGCAGCCTGTGACCTGAGAGGCTGTACAACTCTTGGATGTGCTGCTCTTAGTATACTCAAAATAGTTCTTTTGATTAGTGTACTGGAGTATTGTGTTTATCCCATTGATCTTACCAAGGTGGAACATTTCGTAACACTCAAGGGAAGCAATGAAGCTTCAGGGTTTTTTTGTCCTACTGCCACATATATTAATTTTTCTCTCTGTTCAGGGTATGGGATCCAAGATGATTCTTTTGTTCATGTTTCTTTCTCTAATAGCAGCCAAAAGACAGATACCATTTTTCATATCCATTAGTCTTTTAAATGAACATTAGAGCTGATGATATTTTAATGTACAGGTGTGTATCTCATATACTTGCAAAAACTCTGGAGTCCATTTACCCACGTAGCTTATCTATGTTGTTATGCTGTTGCCGGTTGTAACTTTAGGGACTGAGAACAGTGGTGGCATTTTTTACCTGTCCCTATGAGCTACCCCTAGAATTTAATTTTAGTGCCTGGTGTGGACTTGATGTTCAGTGGAGCTTTTCCTCCTTCTGTCTGTTTCATGCCCAGTGAGAAAGGCCCAAGTGTGTTCTGTTTAGGAACCTCAGCTGAGAAGTAGTTTGATTTGGGGTGGGGGGGGGTGGTGTGTAAGATTGCATTTTTTAATCAGCAGATGAAATATGAAAGGTTTTGGTTTGGGTTGTTTGATTTTGGGATTTTTTTTTTGGTAGAAAGCTTTAGTAGTGAAGTGCTTACTACTAGGCAAGAAATATCTTAAGTGTTTCTGTCCTAAATCACAGGAAGTTCAGTTTTTGGATGGAAAATAGCAGCACATGTTTTTTTCAGACAAGACCATAGCTCACAAGATTTTAGTATGTGTGGATTTTGTCTTTTAAATACAGTTTCTGCCTCTACCTCAATCCTCTCTGTCATGCTTGCCTAGATAGACAAGTCTCATTCTTGAGAAAAAGAGCCACTTTTGTCCTTGCAGGCATAAGCGTCTAGTACTGTTTCTGTTTGCCTTCTCTTGCCTTGTGATATGAGGTGGCAACTGTCCGTAGCAATGGCATTTTCAAGTTAAATAGAAGCAGCAGCTCTCAAACTCCAGGGCTCTCTCTTCTTGTCCATCCTCCAGAATATACATGCTATTTTTTTGAAGATCAAGATAAATCCTTTAACTCTATAACAGCTGATGAAGGAGCCAACAAAAACAAACAAACTGTAACAAAGGCATAACTTCAAAAGTTAGTTGATTCTAGACAAACTTCTAGCTTGGACTGTAGTGTCTTTCACTCATATAATTTGCATTCTTAGCACAAAAATGAGGTGTTACACTGAACACTTTCAACATAAGAAATTTAACTTATGCAGCAAGACAAGGGGGATTTATTTTTGCCTAGAATCTGTAGGTCATCACAAGTGAAATATCCATTACTGTGCAACTTTTCTGTGTGACTAATGGCTCAATTGCTATAAATACTTGGTGGTGTTAACGGAAAACTTGTTAATGAAACATTTCTTTATATTTGTTTGACAATATATTTTAATTTTTCCATCTTCAGTAGAATACTTACATGAATAGTACAGATAAAGCTCATGAAATGATCTGACGATAAGAAGTGAAACCATTGTTGTCCCCTGAAGCAGAGAAGGAAGAACTTAAGAGATGGTTACATCTGAAACATAGAGCTCTCTTGAGTTTAGAGCTAGACACAAAACCATGATAACTGTTGTGGTATGTTCTTTAAGCTTGCTCTGAGGAGCATTGTCTTCAGCAAAAGGTGAGAGAAGTTATGAGTTAAGAGTAGTGGGATGCAAGGTGTGTGTGGTAACAGGGAAGGACAATCTCTATGCATCATGCAGGTGGAATATGCTGGATTGCTCGAGCCCTTGAGCAGCTCGTAAACTTGTACTCAGTGGTTTTATTTTGGAATTCTGTACTGAGGTGTGTGATATTTTGTCAGGAAAGAAGGGTAGATCTTATTTATGTCTACCTGGTTTTCTGTATCGTGGCAATATGAAAAGTGCTTAGTTCACAATAAAACACATAGTAAACTCTTTTAATTATGAATTACTGTGTTTATAATGAATTGCATTTGCCAAATATATTTCTGTAACGGAATAAGTAAAAACTCTGTATTTACCTGTTTATACTTGAGTAGATACAAAATTTGATTCCATCTTCTCCTTATACTTTTTTGAATAAGCACTTTCAAATTCTTGTGTTGGTTTTTGCTTTTCAGCATAACCTGGAGTTGACACCTGTCATGGTGTCAAAGCTGACTCCTGTACTTTAGATCAACAGTTAATTTTTTAAAATTATACTAGCAATCAATTTTAATAATAGGTTTTAATTCACAACTCTCAAGTCATAACAGCTAAAGGGGTGTAGGACTCTTAGCATGCCAGAATTGCTCGTGTGTTAAACTAAATTAATTTATTAATTCTGAACATGTTCCATATGAATGTAATGTAATTAGCTGAGATGGATTAGTTAATATATGAAATATGGAGAATGAGATTTTTTAAACCAGAAGAGGGCAGCAATGTTATGAAAAAATAATTTTGGCTCAATTACTTTCCTTTTTCTCTTTTGCCAGTAAGTCACATGTATGTGCTCTGCTAATTTCTTGGACAGACTTTAAGATTAAAGTAGCCTGAAAAAAAGGCTGTTAATACCATTGCAGTGGTTATTATTTCAGTTTTATTTCTTTGAACAGCTTCATCCTGCCGAAAGGTATTAACTTGAAGAGGACATGTAGAGAACCTGCTGACTTCTTTTCTCTAACAGATATTTCTAATATGAAAATTTATTTTATGATGTTGTGATGATTTCTGGTTTTGCAGTGTCTGTCCTTTGATGATTCAGAATAAAATCTCTTATTTTCCGATTGTCACAATCATATTCATTTTAGAGAATTAAACATCAAGCTGTGTACTTTCTGATTTACGTGCTGTTAGCAGTGAGCTATGCTAGCCAAATACATTGTGTTGTACTTTAACAACTTTACTGTAATCAGAATATGACTATAGAAGCACTAATGTATTGCACAAATGTACCTGAGTAAATAAAGCAGTATTAAATACTTGTGTGTAAACTAGTGTGGTAGCATATTAAATGTGAGGTAGTTCTTGGATATGCAGGACTAAAACTTAGTTGATTCTTTCTGATGATTCATTGGTTGTAAGAAAAAATTGTTTTCTTCTTTTTGGAGTATGATCTAAGAGGTAGTGTAAGAGGAGAGGAATAGTTTCAATTCATTTTCCATACATACAGGAAAGTAGGTCTGTTGAGGAAGGTGATGTCCTACATATTCTTATTATAGAACAGACCTACTCCTCAGCACTCAGAAGTGCTGATATAGTTCTGTAAGTGAGGTGGAAGGGAAGATAGACAAACAAGTCTGCATTGCTTATTTTGGTGCTGAGGAAACATCTGAAGAATAACTGCAGCTATTTTTGTGGCATCAGCAGTGTGTGGGTTCTGAGTTTTGGAAATGCATGTCTTGTGTACAGTTACATTTGTGGAAATGTAAGGTTTGAACCTTCTTTTTTCCCAATGCTGATTCAGATGGGAAAGAAATAGCCAAGAACTCTTCAAGGGTCCACACTGTTCTCTAGTCTGGGAGAATAAACTCAAATGTTCACATGCAACAAAAGACCTGGAATACACGGAGAGTGTTGCTTCACTGTCTGGGGGAAAATTAGCATTTTGTTTGTATTAGCTACTTCTGTTCTGGTTTTAGAAGCTGACTCACTGTCTCAACACACTAGAGGGCTTCTCCTAATATGTTAATTTTAAACTAGTCTGTGTGGTGATTAGTATCCTTAATAGTTTCCTGAATGTGGTGCACAATGCATGCTAACATGCCATCATTAAATAGCACTGTACATGTAGGTTGCTATTGGGTATGCCCACTGGAAAAAGAAGTACAAACTTACACTTCCATTGTTTTGGTACGGATAATGATCTGAAATGCTTCCTGGCTAGACGTGTCTTAGTCCTCTGTCAGTCTTGACTAAGACATGACTAAGAGGAAATCTAGAAATCAAGAAACCTTTGAAGATGTTACGATGACGGCATTGTTTAAGAATACCTGAGCCATGTTACTTGTCACAGTCATTCTTGCGATTACTTATGGGGAGTTTCTGGTTCCAGATTTCTGATGCAGACAAGGCTGTAGAAGGCAGAAATCCGTGTTAGTAAGGCACAAAAGCTTCTCCCAGTGGGCAGCCCCCCCCAGGTACACACTAAAGATGAAATCATTTAATATTAACCATAATGTATGCACAGTAAGACAAACTGGGCAGTAATACAAGGAACTATTGAGTGACTGAAGTCTCATATATTACTACATGCCAAAGGCATGAATTCTTTCAGAAGGACATATCCATAAGTATGTCTTGCAGCTTTTAATTAAATCCTGCAAAATGCCTGCAAGACTTAAATGTTTCTACTGTTCTCTGAATCTTACTTGTCTGCTTAAAGTAGTGGTTTGGGTTTTCAATTCTCAACACAGAGAGTGCAAGTTGGATTTTTTTGCCATTAAATGAACATGTAAAGGAAAGATAATGTTAGTAGACTTCATCTGATGCAGTGGCTTTCAGTCTTAAAAGATGCGTTCATTTGACTTTAGATGTATAGTTGAACAGTTTTGGCTTGATGTCCATAAGTCTGTATCTTGCAGAGTTTTTTAAGCTTTTTGTCAAACTGACAGAAAGTGATACAAGAAAACAGGATTTAAAACACATTACAAGTTATTTTCCATGGTTTCATATTTTAAAATGAGATAGTTTGTTCCAAGAAAGAAGAAAATTGCTTTCTGGCTTCTCTTAGTATGCTATGCAATTAGGTTACCTACCCAAGACATGTAGGAATTAAGAACTAAAGCTCAGTCTCCATTGACTATATAGGTAAATAATCTTCTTTTTTAGACACCTAAATGAGACACTTAAATTCAGTGTGAATACATCTGTTTTCCCCAAAGTATTCAGAAAATTCCCTAGCATAGTTTATAGATGAGAGTATACATAATGCCACCTTCATGGGACCTTGCCAAACCTCAAATAACACCTTACTGATGTCATGTATTCCTATGTGGAAGCTGGGAAAATTTTATTTCCTACAATCACTGAAGGGTTGAGGCTGGAAGGCACCTCTGGATATCCTCTGGTCCCATGCCCCTGCTCAGGCAGGGACAGATTTTTGAAGGTCTTTCTGTGGAGGGATTTTTTAGTTGTTAATTCATCTGATCTAATGGGTGTCCTAGCTCTTTACCTGCAGGGCAGGCTGCAAACTACCTTAACTTCTTCAGTCATAAGAGGTACCTGGTAGAACAAACCTCCCCACACTCCTGGCCAATTTACTACAAGAAATGTATAAATTACTGTTAATTTGATATTATTAAGTGGGAGGAGTTTCTTTATATTGTATTATGGTATGGCATTAAGAAAAGAATATATGTTACTATTGTGTAAAATGCAAAAATGTAAACCAAATTTACACAATCTGATTTCTGGAAACTTCCAATTTTCTAGTTGGGTTACTGATTGCAATATTCACGTTAAATTGCAAGATTACCTTTCGGATTTCTTTTCTTTGTCTTGTTTTCATAGGAAATATTGCTGAACACTTTGACCATCTTTTCCTGTTCTCACTGTAGTAATGGATAATCATTTAAAGTGCTCTGTGACAAATGTAATCTGGTCCTAGTTTGATTAGACTGTGCCCCATCAGCTGCTTTTGGTTACTTAGTCATTCACAATTGTTCATGTAGTTGTTATGACCATGCTGCAACTAATATATATAATTTAAGTGCTGAATCTTCTATGAAATACTTCAAAAAGTTGGTTTGTTAATTTTGTATTATTACTGAGTACACTGTTTGGACTAAGGTGTGTACTTGAACAAGGTACGTGTCATATTTTTAAGAACATGTTGTAAAAGATGTCTTTGCTTGAGTTCTGAATGGCTTTGTGTAGGGTTTGAGTCTTCAAACAGTGAAAGTCCCTCCGTGTTCTTAAGTGAGGTTTATTTACTATTTAGTTTTTTTCTATAGTGCTCTTGTGCTTTCACATGTTTTACTCTTTTGTCTTTTAATAGCACCTACAGCTGGGTTTTTTTCCCCCCTCTGGAATATCTTTTATGGAATTATGTGCTTGTGTCATTTGGGTCAGGCACTAGTTGCAGTGAGTACATTTTATAATTAACATATCTGAAAAGTTGGTCAAATGCACCGCAGGTTGAGCTGGGTTTAGCATCTCTACCACTTTGACCAAATGTTTTTTCAGATGTGTGTTGTCCAACTTCCAGGTGTAAGCAGTTACTGCTCCCTCTTTTGGAAAACTCATAGATAGTTCTAAGGGTGGAGGCAGGCAGGTTTTATGAGCTTCTATTTTTTTTTTTTTGCTTTAAAACCATCAGCTTTCTTTGTTTGTTTTTTTTTTTCCTCCTTTCTGTTTCTTTCCCATGATAGATGTGAGATACTAGATCAAACGATCTTGTATTCTCTTTCTTAATTTAGAGAAACTAGCTCTGCGATTCCTCCATAGAAAAGCAGAGGGGTTTGTTCAGTTCCCTGCACAAGTTCATAGACTTTCAGGTGAACAAAAATGTTCAGAGCTGTATATGAAATTAGTTTAGTTCATTAAATTACATTCACGAAAACATCGTCCTATATAAAAGTAGCACTTGTGGCCATCGTGTTTGGTTTGGGCCTCTGTTGTTGGTTTTGGTGTTGTTTTTTTTTCATTTCTCCCTCTTCTTCCTCAGCCTCTGTGTTGCCTTAGTCCCACATCTTGTAGTGTTTAGGCCTGGTCATTCATTTCCCAATTCTTTCCTGTTTCATTTCTGTTTCACCCATGAAAGAGGAAGAAAGATTGTCAGCTCTGTTCATCAACGACTCTTGACTATGGCTGGCTGGAAAATATTTGAAAGCATTGTTGGCTGTAACATAGCATTGCCAGTAATATTTCATGTAGAAAGAATTATTTGGGCAGACTGCATTAAAGGGGCACCAAAGTGAGCACAACACAACGATGATTAAATGGCTCTCTTAGAACAAGGAGTGGTGACATCTCCAGCCCTCTGACTGTTGCACCTAAATTATTTTTTATTCTTTTTTCCTTGAGGACCTGTTCCAAAAATTGTGCTCACTGTGCACTTTGGGCAAATTAAAATGAAAAACCTTCTGAGGTTTTTAAGACTGAGCCAAAGGAAACGCATGAGTACCAACAGCTGGCTTTTCACTCTCCACAACCAGAGTAATTCTCCAAGTGTGTTTTGGAGGAGGCACTGAAGGGGCCCTGGTGGGCTGGTAACTCCTGCATGGCACTGTTTAGTGTAGAGCATGGGAAGCTGCCTCAGCCAGTGTGTTGGGTGGAGGAACCCCTCTGGTGAGATGGCATTGTCCCCATCCCAAATTGGGCAGCAGGAACCAGTAAAGCTCCTTCAGCTGGGTGTCTTCAGCCTTCAGGCTGGCTCCCTAGCTGCCTTGCTGCCCTCGGTGAGCCAAGGGCAGGATGGTGATTGCTCTCCACAGGGCCTCCCTGACTCAGAGGGGCACAGCCTGGTGGCAAGGGTGGTGGACCACGCTCCCCATGACCTGCTGCCAGGAGTAGGCTGAGGTGCTGGAAGTTGCATGGGTGCTGCCGGGTGGCCTGGGCAGGGGTGGAGGCAGCAGGTGCTGCAAGGCTGTGTGACCCTTTTGTCCTGCACCTGCCACACATCAGGTAAGTATAAACAGCTGTCGGATGTAAACCGGAATTATCCGGTAGGTGGGCCTGGACCTGGCCCAAATATCTGCTTCCCTCCCCTCCCCCTGCCTTATGCAGCTTGGCATTATTAGCTGTTTTGAAGCACAGTTTTCAGTGTAAGCAGGCAGTGGGGACGAGGTGTGCTGGCGATGCCTACTCAGGCTGGGAATGTTCACTCTAAGGCACGCGACAGGACTTAAACCTGGAGCCCTCGCATTTTGCAGGGTTGCTAGGCACTGTGCTTGCTCGGAGGTAGCTGGAAGTTGCACTACTCTTAAGTTTTCAGATAAGCAGAGAGCCCGTTGTTTAACTTAGAAAACATTAACTTCTTTGTGTGGCTTGCGGCAGTGTAGCAATAGGTGAAAGGGTGAAGAGAATAGAATAGAAAGTAATACTACTTTATTGTTTTTATAAAGGATTGTTGTCGCTGTGTTATCAATACTGAGCGGCAGAAGGAGAGATTCTTGCTGTTACCTCCCTTTATGAAGCAGAAGTACATTAATGATAAACAGAGTGGAAAATTTAAGATACAAATATATTACTGCACTATGTGTACTAAGCATAGGAAATACCACTGTAGGTCAGTACCATGGCGTAGTAAATGTTTCCTTTTAAAGGGCACCCTCTTTTTACAACTTTTTTTTTTTAAAGCATAGTTGTGTATAAAGTGTTTATGTATCAATAGTACTGTTTAGGGAAGAGTTAAGTGCAGAGAGCAGATAAACCACAAGAGAATTCATTATGCTTCAGCATAATGAAATTTCTAATTTTAATTTCTTCATCACTGGGACCCTGTTGGATTTTGTGCATCATTTATATATTAAAGGAGCTATAACTGTAATTAGCCATGGTGAGAATAAATTTAAGTCAAAACACACTGTGTCTTTATTGAGCTTCCTTGAACTTCTGAGAACATTGTAAAGAGAGGATTTTAAAGCAACAAGCAGTGAATAGCCTAGATTATCAAACCTGTCTGGTGTATTTGTTACCATCTCCTTCAGAATATGAATAACATCTGAGGGGAGACTGATTCTGTGTGGAGTAAATGTGAGTGGCAGATGCAAGTAAAGAACCCAGGCAGATCAGAAGAGTTATCTGGAAAGTCCGACAGCTATGCTGACTTTTGAAATAGAAATCCTTGAAATAAGAATATGGACCTGTTAAAATGTTGTCACTGCTGAAAGATTGTTGGAACTTGGTGAAAATTGGATCTGGTAAGCACAGTATCTATTTCATAGCCTAACAGGTTGGAAAAGAGTGCTGTAGTTACTCTCAAGTTAATAGTGTTATTTGTAGGCCTATTAGAAATGGATCTGAACAATCAGGATAGAGTGAAAATGACTTAGGATGTTTGAGGAATTCAAATAGAGAAAAGAAGGAGCTATTCTGACATTGAATTTTGCTCTGGGGAACAGTCATGGTGAAGAGAGTCTCCAGAGAACCTGGAAAAAAAAAAAACAAGCCTAGAAAGGAAAGGATAAGGAAGTTAAACTTTCCATTTGGGGTTATGTTGTTAGTCTGAGTGAAAAAGGAAGGAGGAACTGGTTCAAGTTAAAATTGATTTTTATTAGCATGAAGACAGCTGCCTGCCTAGATAGGGTGTGCTACCTGAGGGGAAGTAAAAAAAGTGGGGGTTTTTAAGGCAAAGAATCTACATGCATGCAGGCAAAGAAAATGTTTCATTTACAAAGAGTAAAATATAAAGCAGATTTTAAGGCAGTTAAAAATTTTAAGGCAGTTAAAATGGTCTGATATTCATGAGAAGTATCAGAACAGCAGTTAGAGACTGACTGGTATCTCTCCTTAAGTGTTAATTCAGTATGACAAGAGGCAGACTACTTCTGGCCTAATCATACCCTTCTCTCTTCACCTGCAAAGGCCACCGGGGAATAAAGAGACAGAGGACACTTCAGTTTTCTGACCTGTTCAGTTCTTAACCCATCGTCTGGAACTACTAAACCAGTGCTAGATCATTACATCATAAATCAACAATTTTAGATGCCCTTTAGATGCCTTTAACACTAATTGAGGATTTGGTCAGAGGTTCTGAGTGTCTTATTTAGAAGTCCTCAAGTTCTAGGATTCAGGAGAAAATGAATCTTTGTTAAAAGGCAGTGGTTGTGGATGGTGCTGTCTTGTAAATTTTTGGTCCTATCTCTGTGTAAGAGAAAAATGCACTGATAAGAAAATTCAGCCACTTAAGTTAGGATTTTGTTTCGGAGTTTCTACCTTAAGGGGTATCTTAAATGCGGTTTTACTCAGCATTTTTGAATGATCCAGTTTTGGATTTAAAAATTTTGGATTTTTGGGTTTACATTTGCAGTGAAAGACCTTAATTTTCCTTAGACTTACTTATAAGGAAATGCACTTTGGCTCTGTCTGGGTGTGTTGGCTCCTCAAGATGAATTGAACCAAGATGTTCTGTAACAATGGCTGTTTCACATACTCAGAGTATAATAACAAGCAAACACTATCTGGCAATATAAGGTAGCAGAAACATCTAAAATGAAGGTAATGGCATTTTATTACCTCATTCTATATACATTAATGACATTAAAGCCTGAAAATGAAAATGCATTATAGGCAACTCCCTGTGCCACATGAATTGTTAAGGTTTATTGTGATCAGGATCATGAGTTGTTCATCATTTTTTTGTGATGTATTGTGTCCTGTTGCTTTAAAAAAAATGTACATTGAAATGTGGAAGTGTAATATATTCAAGCACTTGCAGGTGCAGTAAATACATGTGATGCCAAAACCGAGTAACTTGTATATTTGAGAGGAAGACAGTTGCTTTCCAATACAGTAGTAAGAGTGATTATGGTGCCATGTGCTTACTTGAATTGTTTCTTTTCAAGCATCTGCTCCCTTACTGAAAATGTATTTTTGAACACCTGCGGAGCACCACCATTTCCCACTTCCTTCCCACATAATGGAGTTGTATTTGCTAATGGTTCAGAATCCAGCACACCCCCAGGGAGAAGGGGAAGACGTGTTTTGTTTTTTATCACTGTGAGCTCTGCTGTGTCAAGGAGCACACTGTGATAATCTCCCTGTGCAAATGCTAAAACTCATTGCGAGGTGTTTGTTAG
The DNA here is from genome assembly GCA_013396775.1 of Cephalopterus ornatus. Taxonomy (NCBI): domain Eukaryota; kingdom Metazoa; phylum Chordata; class Aves; order Passeriformes; family Cotingidae; genus Cephalopterus; species Cephalopterus ornatus. The sequence continues at coordinate 327,196 of VZRE01003984.1, read as the reverse complement.
GGGTAGCTGCAGGGATTAGCATCTAAAACAATCCATTTGTAGGTGCAAATTTATTTTATCCAAACTTTAAAATTTATTAAAGCTATGCAAGGATCCTGAACACTGTCTGTCATATACCACAGGGAATTGTTTGAATATATACTGAAGTTCCATTGTATCCATATATCCTAAAACCTGAAGAAGTAAATAAGCCCCCTGGTAGAAAGTACAGTTGACTCTGCTGTTGAATTCTGTTAAGTACTGGAAAATATGGGAAAACAGCTAATTTCCTATTTGTCTCAGACAGCAGACATGTAAATAGGTTTTACTGCTAGTAGGGTAAGTTGTGAATAAGTGCTGTAGGTTAAGTGGCAAAAAATGTACTTGTTTGTTTAGAGTGTGCTGGTATTTAAATTGTTGTGGTTCAGGGTGTTACAAAGTTATTAGCATGTTTTTTGATGGTTTGTTGCTCTTTTGTTTTGTTTTCTTTTTCTTGTCCGGGCAGCTCTTTTTGCTATCCTTGAACCTTGAGTTTAAGAATGTGGTTTCACTCGAAGTTGTGTGGGGTTGTTTTCTGCCAGTATTGACAGGCTTTCACTGACGGTGTTGTTATTTGCTACCATTGCAGGTGGTACAATACAGACCTACTAATTCCAATGGCACTGGTATGCCATTGCGAAACTTCTTTACCATATACCTTTTCAGAGTGACTGATGAATGTAGTGAAAGCAGTTATTGTTTGCAGAAACATTTCCGTTGGTACTTCTTTAGCAAAGGCAACACTGCTTCACTTGCGTAAAAGGCCTCAGGCACTAAATTGACGTGTTCAGATTTTTTACAGCAAACTTCATATCGAAAGTGTATTGAAAGCGTTTAGATCTAAAATAATGACTATCCAATCGTTTTTCCCCCAGGTTTTCATATGAGATGATGTTTATTAATACTCTTTACTTGCAACTAATGCTTTTGAATAAGAGACTATAGAAACTGTAGTGGCAAGCAGATTGTGTAGCACTTATATTTGTCATCTGTTTTGTATCACAGAGTAGACTTTGTAATGGCTAATAGTTTTTTGGTGTACCATTTTGGATCTCAAGAGACAGTCTATCTTTATCTACCTTTTAGTTTTAAAGGTTTTATTATGTCCTTTGAACTGATGTTATAAGTCCTTGTCAGTCCCACGTTTACGTGTTTGGAAACAAACAAAAAACGCTCCATAATTTTAGCTGCACTAAAAAAAACAAACTAGCTGATACAACTATACAAATGTAATTTTAATAGAAATAGCAATAAAAAGATTCAGTATAAACCACTCATGACTGCTGAAGGCTTCAGTCCTGCATGATCCTCTTTAGCGGTGTCTGACTTTAGTGTAGTTATTTGGGTAAATCATAACTGTATCTTCATTACCTTGAAATACTTGATTACAGCTAATATAAGACTAATAAGCATAAGAAAAGCATAGCGTATGTAATATATAGCTTTCTCAATTTTCCAGTATTTTAAACTTCATAAAATTCCTGTTAGCCTTTAATATTAAATGTATTGATTCAAGATTTCTATTTCCACAAGATGAGGTTTTCACAACTATAACTAAGATGTTGATCTGTATATAACTATCTCCTTGTTGTTTCTTTGTAAGTGTATTAGCTTTACGTCTGTGAGTACTGCTAGAACTTCACTGTATCACAGGCAGACGCAAAATTCAGACCGTCCTGTTGCAGATGAATCTAAATTGAATTAACTTGCGTCTGCCTTGGGCTGACTTACTCACAAATGAACATTACAGCTGATGAGGTAACTGATATTTGTCTGAGTCCTGACAGAGCACATACACTTTTGATTGCATTTACGTATATGCTGCATAGATAGGTGATTTTCTTTGCCTTTTTTTTGTTATTGTTATTCTTCTTGTGCATTTTGCTTCATATAATTTCTACAGAAGGTATGTATTGATAATTGGTAAACTCTTAGAATTGCAAATGCTTATAGCATTTATTACTTTTCAAGTGAACATCAAGATTTTGTTCAAAAAGCTTTATGTGGTCCAGACTTCCCTCGTAGTCCGAAATAGTAAAAGCTTGATTTTTGGGAAGTAATTAGAGTTTTGATAAGAACATACGGAACTTGTGACAGGAGCATTGTATCTATTGCTATTTTCTGTCAATAAACTGCTCAAACAGGGCTTTGTGACTGCTTATTGCAGGGGTGGGTTTTTTTAAATGTGTCAGATTCTGCTCAGTAGACAACGGTTCTACAATCCCACCTCTTTCTTTCTATTTTTCTGTGCGGTCTTCAGAAGTTCTGCAGCTGTGCGTAATGCGTGGTAGTTGTACTGCTGTCCAGCTTATTGTTATTGCACTTTAAATTGCAGTTGTCACAAGCATTTTTCATTCTAAATTTTCCTTTTCTGGCATTTTCTTTTCTCTTTATGAGTAGCAGAAAGAGGATTTCTGCTGGAGTGCTGTGAGTCTGCTTGAGGATTCCTTGGCTCAGGAGTAAATCTCCTGCTGCTTCTGAATTCTATAGGGTTTTTTTTTTTTCAGTTTTCAAGAACATAATCAAGAGCTCATGTGATTGTACTGCTGACTGTAGAGGTCTCTGAGCAATTTTATGGGCTTCTGCAAGCATAAAGGACTTCTTGAAATTACATCAGTTTCTGTACTTTTCTGTTTCTACCTATGTAAAATGTCATATCTGGAGCTGATAATTATTCACTCAACTAGAAAAGGCTTCTTACTACAGATCTGCTGAGCTGTTAGATTTTCTGAAATAAGTAGTTCTATAGTTCTTCCATGTTTGCATGTAAACTATGTCAGACTTCAGTCTCATTCAGTAAGAACTTTCTTTAAAATTGGATATTGACCTGCTGCTTTTCATATTGTTTCTGCCGCTTATGTTGCTCATAATTCCTTTAATCAGAATTGAGCTACTGGACACAATATACTCCTGCCATGTTGTGTCAGCAGTTTCAAAGGACTCTAAAAAACCCCTGATGAGGCCAAAGTATTGATTGTATAGGGGATTCCCTTCTCCCTGACAAATCTGAATATTTGTCCTCAGCCATGTGAACGTGAATTTTTTCCACCTGAATGGAAGAATGGCAAACCAATATAATGGGATGTTCTTGATCATATTCACCATCATCTGAGCTTTAAGTTAGCAGTTTATATCCTAGTTTGGATAGGCAAGGAAAAAATATGTCATTGGAACCATAATTACACCAACATTTTTAGTTACCTTTCAGGCTTCTGTTACTTGCTTATACCATTTATGCACCTTCAGTGAAATTAGCCTAGTTCTGTGTGTCTAGTAACAAGAAAATATAGAAGTATGTGACCTGTAAAGGCATTTAGATGCCTACCTACTGCAACTGCTTTTTAATTTTACTGAGGATCAGGTGATCGAATACGTTTATAGATCAGTTATTGCACAGGAATGACAGGCTCTTTTAATAGTCACGCAGTAAAAATCTTTTCCATATAGAAGAAAATATGCTCAGATTAATTCTTGTCAAAATATGGTTTTGAAATACGTGTACTACTAGTGTATTGGGAATTCTGATGGCCGTATATTTCAAAGAGGGAAATTTTATTCAATATTGGGTCATTAACCATTCCCTGGTTTACTTACGTAACTTGGACTTTTATATGCTAAAGCCTGGAACAGGGAGAAAACTTTTACAATAAAAATGTTTCGTTTACCTTTTTATATAACAAGAAACTCTTATGCATGTCTGTCTGCATTCTAGTATTAGGAAAATAAACTTTTGAAAATTCAAGAGTTAATTTAATTTCTTGATTTTTTTTTTTTTTCTGTGTGAGAGGAGGTTGGGTGTTTTTTGTGAGGTGCTGCAAATACTTAACAGTGAACATACAGATTTTTGAAAAGTGGCTTCTATATATTTGTTTTTTACTCTCCCAATCTATTAACCATTTATTTCAATGCCTTCAATACGGTACAGATGCAGAACAGTAATTGCATTTCTAGCTATTTCTTAACATGTGCATATTACATAGATGCTGAGGTTTGCTCTCCCAGTTCACTGTAGGCATATAAGGATTTGGGACCATTTTTTTTAGAGTTGACTTCTTGCTCTAAAATTCTGATAGTCACCTAATTTGGGTAAAAATCTTCAGGGAAAGACTTGAATTTTGTCAAAAGATTCAAACTTTGCCCATCACACCCAAGACTACATGCTTCATTGAAAATGTACATCTGACTTGTATTTCTCATCAGTTAAAGTTTAGTTGTAGGTTCCAGGAGCGTCTGCTGACATTCCAGGTTTCTGCTCATCAGAGTGTTCTCTCTTTAGAAAACTGTGGCCAGTTTCTTACTAAAATGCAATAGTTGTATTCTTGAGCTGCTAAGAAATTATTGAGTCATAGTCTACTTTTCAGCTGAGAAAAAAAACTTTCAGGAGAAATCTGTTTTCTGTGTGGAACATATAGATTTACTTAAATTATATATAGAGAATGTGTGTGTGTATTGTTTTTTTTTCCTGAGTGAAATGGTTATTTAATCCCAGAAGATTATTTTTTTCTCGGAAAGTAATTAATTACCAAAGGCAAACTCTTACAATAGAGGCTATTTTGAAATCTTAATTATAGTGTTGATTATATTCAATTTACAGGCTTCTGGACATGACACAATGAAGTCTGTAGGTTTATAGACACTGAAAATTAGATGTGTAATTAGTCTGTTGGTGTCATTATTAAAACTATTTCCTTTTCCTTAGTGATCAATGCTCAAAGGAGAAATTTCTGCTTTCAAATGAAATTATGATTGTAACATTTGTGATCCAGCATTTTTAATGTTAATTTGTCACTTGGTGTCATTGGAAAGAAACATTTTGTTATTAGAGATTTTTTTCTGGACTGGAAAGTCGTGTGCCTTTGTGCTTTATTATTTTTATAGGGTGGAGAAGTTTTCCTGGTCTGTTTCTGAAAGGAAAAAAAAAAAAAAACCCACCAAAAAGATCAAAGTGAAATGCTCTGACATTTTTCCTGAGAAAAGACCACCCTACACTTTGATAGGTTTTATGTTTTTCTCTTGCTCAGTGATTGATGCTTCTCTGGTACACTGACGTGTGTCTCAGGAGTATAAAAGAGAGAGGAGGATGGTATTAATGTTACGTATAATTTGAAAGGACTTTGTGTAATCATTTCAACACGTTTTGTTTTTCTGTCTGTTGTTTTCTGTATTCTTCTGAAGCCAGGAAAGCTCTCATGTTCCACTTGATGAATATTTTCCCTGAATGTTTCTCCTTGAGTTGAAACAACTTGTGTAGTTAGTTCCTCATCTAACGCTCTAAAGTATTTCTTTTTTGCTACAGTGGCAGTTTTTGCTCCCTACCTCCATTTAAGCCTCTGGGGAATCATTTAACTATCTGAAGTGACTCTTCAGAGCTAGAAACTATTTGTATGTGTTATGAAAAGCAAATGGTTTTAGTGTAACCAACTTAAGGAAAATGAGGTATTGGAAAGAAGTTTCAGAACCATCTGTAATGGCTTACCAGCTTAAACCATTAGTAGTTAAAAATGGTACAAGTACTAGAGAGGCTCTCAGAACACTGCCCTGCCCTGTGCCCTTCAAAACTTAGGCTTTATTCTTTTAAAGTTCAAAGACCATCAGACATTGTTGGAATTATTCAGCACATAAAATATAGCAACGGAAAAATGGCCACTAGAAGGACAAAGAAAACCAAAACAGTCCAGTTAAAGAATCATGAAATGTAGCAAATTTGATAGTTATGTGCACTACTTGGTGATTTTATTTGTTGTAGGAGCAGGTTTTGAATACTAGTTGAGATTTACATTTTACATTACAGGAGTGTGTGTGTGTATCTTCAATTCATTCTAAAGGTTGACATCCTTTAGAAATCTGAGAGCTGCTGCTGGCTCATTGAGTCTTTTGAGAGCTGTTTCCTCCAACATCTCTCCTTATAAATGCATTAGTTAAACCTGCACATTTTGTTGTAGATCTACCTGCTTTTTTCTGTTATTGTAAGTATCCATACTCCCCAGTTTATGGAAGTACTTGCAATTCAGGTTTGTAAATCCCAATAATTAAAGTTTGTCAGAAGACAACTGGTAATGCTGATATATAAGGAAATACAGTATATTAGAGAGCATTAATATTTGCACTATTTACATCTGAAGAGCATTTCTGTAGTTCTGCTAATTCCCTGTCTCAGAAAACTGATGAGTGTTCAAGGACATGGCTGAAGGAATGGCCAGACAAAAAAGAGACAGAGAAACAACAAAGAAGGCTTGGCAAGGACAGTGGGGGAAGGAGACTTGCGTTAAACATCTTGAGTTTAGTTGTGTTAGTTCAGCTTTAGTGAAGGGAAGAGGGTATGAAAGTAGTTGAAACTTAAGACTCCGTTTTGGTTTAGAACAAGGAAGAAGAATCTGCTTATTACAATTGCGCTTAAGTAGACAGAAAAGAAAACCACCAGAGGGAGATGCAGGGTAAAAGTAAGGTCACTTTTCCAAGTGAGTGGTACATTGAAAACATTAATTTAAAAGGATGGGGGAGGGGAGACTGTTTGCTCAGTTTTAAATGTTTCAAGCAGAAACTATCAATGGCAACTTTTATTGATACAAAATTCTGGGTTTTTTTTAGGACAGTGTGTTTCAATAGCTTTTATTGGTGATTATTCCCAAGTCTGTTTCAAAACGTATTTTATTAGCATGACTTACATTTAAAAAATGCATCATTTTAAGATACTAAGCATTGTGGATTGATAGGCCTGTTGAAGGCCTCTACTATTCCACAAATCAGATAAAATATTTTTGTCCTGGATATTGACCTCATGGAAAAAGATGGACTTCGATTCATAAGTCAGCAAAATTTCACAGATACCTTATACTATTCAGGCAGGAATAGGTTTCAGAATATATATTTTTCCTGTCAATCTGAGATAGGTGTAGTACATTTTGAATGTTGAGAATACCAACAAATGCCTTTGCCTTTGATATTCTTTGTATTGTACTGTCTTGGTCTTCAGTACCATTTTTGATTTTCATCAGTATTGGTGATTTTTTCATAAATAGGCATTTATTTGAAATTTGTTGACTTTTTTTGATTTCTTGGCTTCTTGGAAGACAGATGCACCACCTTCAGCATAGTACTGCCCACCTAGGTGCTTTCTGTCCCTTGACTCACCACTGAATCTGCTTTTTCTAACTTCTTATAAATGAGAGAATTCTCCCTTTATGGCCTATAACATAATGTTTTTGAATTCTTTGGACTGGCATAATTATGTAAGGGTTCAGTCACGGTATATGCTTAATTATGATGGCTTTGTCTCACCAGTAACAATAGTCCAGCTATTTTACTCTAACTTGGCATAAAAATAACTGAAACTTAGTGTTTAAGCATTGCTTTTTCTTTAAATCATTGTCTATGGGCACCACTTACTTAAAACAGCAATTACTGAGCACCACTTCTTTACCTGGCTCGTGCTACTAGCTGTGAGAATGCCAGAATTTGTCCCTCCACTGCTAGCCTTCATTTCCTTCAAAGCAGAAGATTTCTACCAGCAAGAGAATAAACTTTGTTTTCAGTTTAATGCAGGCCAGTCATTTGGGATCATTGCTTGGTTTGTCTATTAATTTTTGCAAGTGATACAATGGCTTAATTCTCCAAAATTATGTTTCTATATGTCACTTGCAAGAAAGCAAAAGTTAATAAATATTTAGGCAGTGTAACATTTTTGAAAAAAACCTCATAATTTGATTGTTCCTGGCGCTTAAATTCTTGACTGTTTTAAAAATATCTTGTAAAGGAAATAAGTGATATTCTTTGACATTAAAAACTTGTGTGTTTTTTGAGTGTCAGTACATTGGTGGTTGTAGCTAGATACTTATTACCAGTTTGCAGGAAACTCATTCCAAATGAATGTAGCTAAGTGGTTTTGTTTGACCAGATTATTAGGTTTAGATGAGAGAGAAGCAAGGCTCTTCTTCCAAAAAGAAGACATTAAGCAGAAAAAAACGTTAACAAGGTAATGAAATAAGGAGTTGTATCTGTTATAAAATTAATGAGTATTCTGGATTTTCTTGTCAGCAATGCAAATTAAGCCACTGCTATCTAATGTTGTAATCTGTTCTTGAAAGCAGTAATTTCCTAGTTCATGGACTTCTTTAAGTATTTTGAATTAATTGCAGTGAAGATGATAAAGAGCAGTTGCCCTTAGAAGTAGGAGCATCTCTATAGATCCTAATTTTTATGATCTGCTTGATGGGTCTGAACAACTGGAGAACATTTTTACTCTCCGAGGTCAACAGTAAATTCAGATTTAGTACTCTGAGCCACTCGGAAGCACCAGACTCATGACCTCTCTTATTCTGTGACTTTTGCATTCCTCCTACTCTGTCTCCTTCAAATTTTTCTGCATGTTCAGGGTTACTGGTTTTTATTCTTCTTCTTCCAAAGATTAATATCTCCTTTCTGCTTTTTTTTGACCAACAACCCATCAATATGTGCTTGTGAATAAAACTGGGAGAAACAGACTTTTCCCATCATTTCCTATTGCTCTGTATTGTATTAGAATCTTTTGGCTGAACTGAAAATTGTTAAGGGGTTTAAAATACTGTATTGATTATCCTCTTGGGCCCTGTCACACCTTCATCTGTCCCCCAGAAATGGCTGTCTGTTAAAGATATATGTCATCATAGGTATGTATGATGATGTACGTGTAAGGGAACCAGGAATCATTTTTCAGGTATGTGCAGTAGGATTTTTTTTGTTAGTTTTTGTGTCCCTGAATCAAGAGTGATTAGAAACCTTATTTTGTGGACGATCCACCAAGTTTCCAAAAACTCTGGTTTGCATATTGTACAGAAAATTTATTTGGTGTAGTAATCTAAGTGAGCTTTTTTTAGAAGCAGGTATGTGTGTATCCAGAGAGAGAGACTGAGGGAGAGTAAAGTAAATTTTTGTGAAATTTTGTGAATTGTTGAGAAAATTGAATGTATTGAGATTTAGAATTATATAAAGTGTAAATTTTATAATGAGTTACAGTTTAAAGGATTTAGATCTTGATAGCTGGGTTGAGAAGACTTGAGTTTAGCAATGCTTAGGTATCAATTTGATCTGTAACTGCTTTTATAATAAAATTTGGTTACTTGTTAATGGAGTTTTAGGTTTCAAAAATGAGAAAAGGAAGCTCTTCTGATATTGTAGGTAAGCAGGAATCAAGATAATACTAATTAAAAATTACATCTAATAGAGCCATTTGTTTTGCTATAATTCATATGCTTTAAAATTAATTTTTGGTTTATTTAAAAAACAAGTATATAAGATTACTATAAAAATCAGGACTGTAGTTACAGTGTTTTAGTATGTAAGTTTGTTTTTATTGGTTCTTTCACAAAATTACAAGGTCCTGGATTTGAGTAATCTTCAAAACATTTAATGTATGTTTGTGTCATCTGAATACATATATATATATATATACACACACACACATATAAGAAATGGTTTCTTCAGTGAATCTCAATATTTGTGTCTTCCTATATATCTAGATATACATTTCCATTTAGGATTAAGAATTGTGTTCCTACATGTGCTGGGGATTTTTTTTCTTCTAAAAAGGACATAATATTTTCTAGAAAAGAATGATTTTTTTTTTCCCAGAAGCAATACTGATAAACCAGCACTCTAGGTTTGAGTGGAAAAGTACATTCTGATGTTATGTTACCAGAGGTGTATTTTGAAATATTTAAGAGATGCGATTTTGGGTTGAAAACATACAAATATTTTTAATATTTGTGCTTTTATATTTAGGTATTTCAGATATTATAAAGAGTCAAAATAGTGAATGTGCTAAGGTAAACATAAACTTGTGTCTCTTCCTGTTATACGTGTGTATATGTATCTGTATGTAAACATCAAACACAGAGCAAGCAGCACACACTGCTAAGCTCATTGCGAATGTTTAAATTTGGGAATTTTGTAAATTACATACCACTGCTTTTCCAGAAAGTGCAAATGTGTGAAAAAAAATGCTAGGATGTGCTTTGTTGACAGATTTGCTAATGCAGTTGTCTGAGTGTGATTTGGTTGAGGCTGTATGTCAGGCAGCCTGCAAAGCATTTGCTATGGTTTTAGTGTCATATGATGTCTTGTGTTTTTGAAAATTGGGTTGTTTAATTATGCACCTTTTAAAACCCCAACTTAAAATCTTGGACAGAGCTTTGTCTTCCCAGCTTTGTCATTGTAGGGCTTTGAAGAGGCTGGGGAGGAAGGCTTACTGCCTTGCAGAGAAGCGATTCAGAAAAAAAAAGGGAAAAGATTCTGTGTATGTCTTCTCTCCAGCTGACAGGCAAGTGTCTGTTGTGTGCTTGGGCACATATGAGATTAGAAACATGCTCTGTATTAAGGCTGTTGTGCAAGGCTTGCTATATCTTTAATAAGGGTGTCATGAAATTTGCCTTCAAGTTCCTTTCTGATTCATTTAGTTGAAGAGCAGAAGGAAAGTGTGGCTCTGCCTATGGTTTCTCTACCATTGTTTACTGTGTATTATATCGTGTAATCCGTCAGCCAATTTTAATTTCACAAGCTACTCATTGTGTTTAAACAGTGAGTTTCTTATATTAAATATTTATGGAAGTCTTTGGAAAGAATACATTAAAATGGCAGATGGAGGTCGTTTCAAGCATTTTCTTGATTGATGGCTGGGGACCCCTGTGAATTTGAAGTCTGCTTTCAAGGAAAGTTCACAATGTCTGATTATAACCCAGGCAGGCAAGAATTCCACCAATTCCCTGCACTGTGATTTCAAAAAGCAATGGCTGCCTACAATCTTCATGCTTCAGCACCTTTCATTTTGAAATCATTTGCAAGTGCACTGAAGAATGGTGAACAAAAGCATTTACAGTTGTATTGCTTATTAATAATTCAACAGACCTGCAACTTTTGCACATTAAGATTACTTTACTCATTGATTTTTAACTACTAAAGCTAAGAGGAAAATCTGGCTTTTGATGACAGGATTGAGACATGTATTTTTGGACTCGCACCGGTAATGCGGGATTTCTGCTAGCCAGGTGTAAGAGGAGCCAGGCAGAAGGGATGATGTTATGTCAGGCAGGTGAGGTGTCCCAGGTCCTCAAAGGTTGCTTTTGATGATGGCTACTACTTTGCATCAGCTAGCTGACCTTACTGCTTCATATTACTATTTCTCCAAAAGATGGCATGAGCATCTCTGCTGATATGCAAGGACTGACTTTGCTTTTTTTCCTGCTAGAAGCTCATACTCCAACCCCTTTTCCTTTACTCTCATGGAAACATTTTTGATGCCTATATGCATGAGAAAATAAATCTGAGCTGGGGTGTTTTCTAGAAATAAAAACATAGTATAAGAGATGCAGTCTTTTGCAGACATTTGAATTAATTTGACTACAAGCATATCTGGCATTGCCTGTTTTGATAACTTTACATTTTAAAAAATTTAACTTTAAATGATAGAGAGACATTTAGAAAAGCATGCAGGAAGATTGCATGTGATAGACAATTTTAATGTGTTTTTTTTTTCTTCATTACGTCATAGATGTATGCAAATATAAAATTGTTGGTATTGGAAATAATAGTGTGGAAGACAAATTACAGAAATACTGGCATAAAGAGGCAGATAAAGTTGACTAGGATATAATAATCACACACACACAAAAAAAAAAAGAAAAAACACAGAAAACTCACAAAACAAAACGCCAAACCCAAGAAACCCCCTTCAGTAGAGAAGGCATTGTTTTAGTCAAGCTTCTTAATAGTAGTGTGCCGTTTAGGAAAGGGTTTTTTTGAAAAATATAATAAATAATGTGTTATCGCCTAGAGGAATCTACCTTTTGCTCTTGTTCTTTGCTAGAATAATTCTAGTGTTTTCCGATTGCGAAGTATATTTATTTTTGTGATGTCAACTTTTTATTATTTACCACTTAAACCATATTTATGCTTTTAGTTTTCATAAATTTTGAAAAGTTCAATTGGGAAAAGATTAGTTTTGTTGTTGCATATTGCCTTATTAATATGTATACAATGTGTAGTAGTTAGTTATTTCATATTGGGAGTACTGTGACCATCAGGTCAAGGGTGGATTGAAAGATAAAGTTCTTGCTGCAAAGAGTCTGTTGTCAGAGCAAAAAGCATGTAGCCACAGCAGAAGTATCTATACACAAAATGCAAGCAAATGAATTGGCCCTTCCGGGTTTTGTGTAGATAAATTAGCTATTCTTTTTACTTCTGCAACTGTAAATTTGGTTTCATTTTTCATAATTATTCTCTGTCCATGTGAATCACTGTAACAGCTGTGTACTCAGTGCAGGTTGAGTGACTTAATCGTATCTCTTGACCTTAACTAATACTGGCACTGAGGGGGACGTGCTTATGTTGGAGCATGTCACCAACAACAAGGCAGTTTTGGAGTCAGTTTCACTCCCTCAGAAGTTCTTATATCTGAAGATTTGATTCAAATTTAAATATCTACTACATTTCTCTGAAAAGTTATGTGTATAACTAGGTTTACCATTTGCCTGTAAACCACATTTTTTCAGTTATGTGAATATAATATATTCATGGGGATTTTTTTGTTTGATGGTTTTTTGTTGTTGTTTTTACTTAAGAACTTGTTTTTTTCCTTTGAATTTCTTTTAAATGACATACTGGGTATTTTGAAACTTCTTGAACACATGGATAATGAAGTTAAGTCTGAATTCGAACCTAAGAAAATCATTTCCATAGAAAATTAAGGGAGAAATTTCTTATGCATGAAATTTAAACTGTAATTCTAGCATTGTTTGGCCATGTTGCTGTAATATATTCACTGTAAAAACTAGAAGCTGTGTAAATAAGTGAGTGGCAGTTGCCCCAGGCAGAAATTTTTACTGATGCAATGAGATAAAAGTAATTAAAAAAAAAACATGTAGACTGATGGGTAATTAAATCCATGGGAAGCATTTTGTAACTAATTACTACGTTCTAATCACAGATTGCTTTCTATTTGTCAAGGTAAGTGTATATAATTACACAGTTCCCTTTTTCTTTCATCTAAAAATCATCTCAGTTGGATGAGTATTTTTTAAGCAAGCCCAGACCTCTTAGTTTTTGTCAGTTCTTTTTCCTTGGAATAAAACGAAGTGGTGGTCATCTTATTGCCTGATCCAGGTGGCACATTTGTTTGCACTTACCACTGATGCTGTCTGCCATGCTTGCATCATGTCATACTCTGTGACACATTATTCTCATTGGTCTTGAAGTGTTCAGTGTCCTATTTAGATGCCTAATGACATTCTGATACACATCACTAGACTGAATTCAAACACCAACATTTAAGCATCCTAATTACATGTCTTTGTCTCAGCTTTTCAAGTGCAAATATTTTAATAATTTAAGTAGAAAGACTTCCTTTTGTTGAGAGGAGTGATATAGTTTAGACAACCCTTTGTTAGTTAGTGCTAAGGTAGCACTTACCTTTTTTTCTAATGTGACATTTCAGTTTCTCTTTAAATTGGTTTATGTTTTCAGCCTGACAAGGTGTTTGAGCAAAATCTATACTTGATTTTGCCTTAGAACCCAGGATTCCTCAAGATGTCTTTCTTAAGCCTACATTTCCCTTGAATTGAGACAAAAGCCTGGAATAGAGAGGACATGAGAATTGTAGCCATCTTTTAAATTGCTGTTCAGTACACTGTCTTTTATTATAAAATCATAGGTTCATCTGTAATCAGTTAACTTGGCATTTTCTCCTGCCTTGTTTACACCTTGACAAATGACTGAAGTAGGTATCATGAGTAAGTGTTGCTCTCTCGTGCCAGGGACCTGCCATGAACATGCAGTAAGCTCCTTCTGCTTTTCTCCAGTGATGGCCAGTACTGGATGTTTCGGGAACAGTGAAAGAAGTGAGGCAGCTCAAGGTGATGCTTAGCTTAAGCCTAGCCTAGCCTCACAGCTTCTTGGGCCCACCCATGCCAGAGATTGCAGTCTGAAAATAATAAGTGTTTAATAACCTCTTCTTCTCTAAATTTTCTTATACTCTATTACTGTTCCAGTGTCTGTAGCCACCCATAGCAATGAGTTTCGTGGTTTCTGTCAATAATAATGCACTGTTTGAGAACTTTTCTTTCTACTTAGGAGATGAATTTTTTTACTGAGAGATTCATTCCATTTTCTTGTGTCCACTTTATTACAGTCTTCTTTATGATAATTTTTATGAAAAAAATGTCATGATGAAATTCAAAATTTTGAAATACCAAGGATGTGTGAAGAGGCACAGCATTGGCTTCCCCCAGCTTTGTATTCTTTCTGTATTCAGTGTTAACATTCTGCCAACTTCTTTTGATTGGTGTTAGTTAGTCAGATAATGCTTTAAAAAAAATATCTAGAGAAAAAGTTGTCTCCCCTATGCAGGCTGTAGTACATAATTTTAAGCCCATCCTTTTCAAAGCTTCATTTGAATTTTTTTTTGGTGTGTTATTTTATGTTTATCTACATAGGCTTCCGTTGGCTATATTATTACTGTTATTACCCCTTAATTCTCCATAGCATCTGCAAGTTGTTGCAGTGAATTTAGTTGTGACTTCCCATGGATAGTTTTATGTCATCGCAAATTTTTCTTGTGTTCCTATTCCACAGTTTTTTCAGATTGGTTGTCTGTTGAACACATCAATCCTCATATAAACCTGGTAATTTCTTTCTATTGTAAAATCTGGCAAATTATTCGTAACAGTTGCCTTCTGTCTGTAGCAAGGCAGTCCACAAGAGGCATCAGTCCCTCTATCCTGTAAAATACTGCTTTCTCTACAAGTTATTGGTGAAGGACATTTGAGAACTGTTTGGAAATCCATATGCACTGTTTGTATGCTGACTGAATTATGGAAAAAGTATAATAAATGTGTGAATTCACAAAGGCATAAGAATTAACATTGACATAAATACAAGTTGCCCTTATGTGGCAGGGGGTTTAGTTAAGAATGTAGATATAATGGTACCACTCACCTACATCTAACAATTGGGACTAATGCAATTTGGGACTCAAAGGTATTTAATCTCTTATGTTTTAAATTCTTCATAGTATTTTCAATACTTAATTTTAAATTCTTAGTTTAAATACTTAATAGATGCAATTCTTTATGCAGAATGCTTTTGCAGCATATAAATTATTAAAATAAGCCATAGTGAAGCTCGGTAGGGTTTGCACTCTTGCATCAGGAATGGAGGAGTTAAATATCGTTCATGTCCTTTTGTGTAGCACAGGTCTGATTTGATTTGCACCATACTAGGCTTAAACTTGAAATTGTAGCTACTACAGAACTTTTTCTAGATCCTCTTTATCAACTTTGTATGTATAATGAAAAACATTTTTCAGCACTTGTGACAGCTGAAATTTTGGAGCCTGTAAGTGGAACACAGTAGCTACTTCCATTGTTGAACAGATACTGACCTGATCTTGGAAAATGTGAAGTTGATTTAAGGGAAAAGAAGCCCTAAAATGAACAGGCAAAATGTTTTTACTTTAAAAACTAACAAAAGCTTGGAGGGAGCTCCAGGAGACAGCTTCGATCTCCTCCCACACCTGGCCATTTGTATTGGTTCCTATACTGTCCTCTCCCTTAAGATGATGCACTATTATTGCTGCTCTGTGAACATCTGGAGAGCTAGTCCAGATTAAAAATAGCCTTATGAGTATGCAGAGAGGTTAGTTTAGTCATTGTTAGCCAATTATTTTCTTTATCCTTTTCACTGCAGAATGGAAGAGAAATAGGTGACTGAAGAGAAGTTGTGACTCTTTAAGATGCCAGACCATTCTTTTTTGTTTTGTTTTCGTCATTTTTGTTTCCCTGAATACATCTTTTCATTCTTTCTAAGGATGCTCATCTGTAGCAGTTTACATTGGTCAGTGTCAGAAATAATAAGAAAGAAGGTGGGAGGGGGGGCGGGGAAAAAGGGAGTGGAGGGGAAAGCTTGACTCCAGCTTGACCTTTGGTTTTGTGCAAAGGTAAGGTAGGGGACATAAACATGCAGCAGATAGGAAAGTGGGACCACTGTAGATCCAATATAGATCCTTTGAAGTTTCTTGTAGGATGGGACCCTGAGAAATAAAACAAGGGCTTGGAAGAAGCAGAAGAGACTTGGCAAGGCAAGTAGACTTGATTGTCAGGCTTTGTCTGCAAGGCAATGCTGGTGTTTGATGAAGAGGTGTCTACTGAGAGCTGCCTTTGGGCTGCAACAGTGCTGAAACTCATGTGTCATGACTTCATATGTATAATATACAGGTGGCTTTGAAGGGAGGGGTGAAGGAAAAATATCTCATGAAATAACTGCTCCAGACAAATGTGTCTTCTGAGAACTTTCACGCATATGCTTTTCATTTCCAGTATCCGAACTGGTGACGTAAGAGTGCGATTTCTAGAAAAGATGCATTGGGTTGATGTTTATAGAGTACCTGGCACTGATTAGACTCATATGCATTCCTACCATATTAGAACTAATTATGGTAAGCAGAAAACTTATCTACTGACTTTTTTGTTGTAGAAACAGAAATGAGAGGAAGGGCTTTCTTTCAGAAAAGCACTTTTATTTTCTCATTCCTAAAATACATTAATTATTTGAAGTAAAAAGCATATCTCCATTGGGTGACATAACCATGAAGTGTTTTCAGTTTAAAAGAGAGCTAATTAAGTGCTCTTCATAGCATAAGATGAATGTTATTTATTTGCTGAGATCACTCAGGTATCAACAAATAATGTTAATATCACAGAGTGTGATGTGACTCTTTTAAAGAACCATTTTAGAAGAACTTAAATATGACCGGACTGCAGCCATAGCTGCAGCATAAGCACAAACAATCTAGCTCGAAATAAACCACGTTTTGTTTTGGGGTTTTTTTTGGCATTACTTTAACTTCAGGTCACCATTATATTTGTCAAGGTTCTCTAATAGGTTTCTGCGGAGTTCTTTTCCTATAAATAAATACCTGGGGTGGCTGCTGCAAGCCAGCTCATTTGGACAAGTACAAGCAAAAACAGTAATGCAGGATGTTTGCACTAATTTGTGTTATTTCTTTAAATTAGGCCTTTGTTTATTGCTTCGTGCAGGCAGTAAATTTGTGATATGTAAGCCATCAGAAATCTTTCAGGTTTTTAGTCACCTCTAAATTGGATTGTATTCAAGTTACTCCTGAATCTGAGATGAAATGCATTATTTCCATTACATGGAGTCAGCCATTCTCTTATATTTCATAAATCTGACTGCAAAAAATTAATGCAGTAGTTAAAGCTATAGTGAAGTTGTTTTTATTTTCTCCCACTGACTTAAGCAATGCTAATTTCCTCATTCTGACTTGTGAGAACTTACATAGAAATAACAATGCTTTAATTTATGTTATGAAATTGGAACATGCATTTTAAGTAATAACATTGGAATGCTTTGGATCAGAAACTAGTGAGTGGCCCTGAAGATCAGATGCTTAAGTTAATTACCAGGTACTGATAATTTGAGATGAACTCCACAGAATGTTAGTAGGGTTCCTTTTGGTGTAGAAATAGTTTCAACCATTCTTTCAATGTATTTATTCCCTGGATAGATGAGTTCAGTCCTTATAAGTCATGTAAAATTGCTATTCTGTAGCAAGGTTTCTTTGGAATCTTTGTACTTTGTTTTATTTTTACAATGCTGGTGTCTTGAATTACCAAGGCACTTGTATTTGTTAGGATATATCTTTATCAGGAAACACAGCTTTCGAACAAAAATATGTATCATTTTGTTTCTCTTTGCAGTTTAAGGTGGGCTAAATAATAAGGTGCTTGTGTCAAGTTTTTTTTCTGCCAGATGTTTAGGTGGTCCTGTATCTTCCTGTTCTTTCTCTAAAATAATTGGAACTGCAAAACATTCTTTACTGGCAGTCTGCACCTTGGCTAATTGGTGCTGAGGATGTCACTAGTCAGGTCTGAGGACCTCCTGCTGCTCGTTTCCCAAGTTACAAATCAGAATTAGCTGCTGACAGCCAGCCAAATAACTTCAGCAAATACTTAGGACAATGGGCACTGAAAGGCACCAAGTCTGTGAAGTAAGTTAGTGGTTTATAGACACTGAAGCATTCCTGAGGATCGTTTAAGCTGAGCCACATGGTGCTTAGCTAGGAAGTTGATTGATGGTTTTACAAAGAAAAAAATGTTTATGAAAGAATGCTTTTCTTACAGATTATCCTGCATTAATATATATCTGATGTGCCTGGCAATGTTTCAGCAACTGGATGTTAGCCAAACCTTGACACTTCTGCAAGATACAATGCAGTTTGTCTAGCAGCACAGAGCTTTTTGTTTTATGATCCTGTTTTTAATGAGGCAGACACTTTCATATGAATTATCCTTCTCTAAATCAGTAATACTTTTACATTGTGATCCTGACATGTTAAATTGTTTATCCGGGCTAAAGTGGAGTCCATTTCTGCAAATTTTTGCTTCTTGTCCAGAATCTCAGTCTTACTGGATCATTCTGTTTCAGTGATTGGATTAAACAAAAAAGATCCCAGAATCTCTCATGTGAAGTTGAAGAAGAATTACAAACTGCATGCAAAGTGTACTAGCAAGGTTCCTTGTTCATATATCCTGAAAATAAGCTCAGAGGTGTTTAAATGCCTTTGTAAAGATCAGTGCTCAAGGATATCAATGGGAGCTGGGAGACTGAATCCATTTGTACATCCATCTGTAGTTATTTCAGAATACTTGAGAAAAGTTTGGTATTAAATGTCTTTATTGAACTTATTTATGAGTGAATTTCTTTTGTGCAATTTGTGCTGTAAATTTTGTGTATTTTCTGTGCTCTTTTATAGAGGGAAAGAAGGCATTAATGTGCAGTGGGGAGAATTATTAAATCCTTCCTCTCAATCTGGGAGAGCAGCAAAACTTAGTCATTCTGAAACTGTGGCACAAAAATTGCTCATGCTATGAGTCCCTTACATTGAATTTATAATTAAGGCCTGGAACAAATAAATTATATTACTTTGAATTTTGACTTACCTCCAGCCTCCATAATGTCACTAGTGAATGATTTTTTTTAAGCCAAAAAATCTTTGTATGATTCAAAATGATTGAAAAGATATGTGTGCTTTCTTCTTCTTTTATGAGAGAAGCCTTAACAAACCATCATTGAGGCTGAATTATTTCTCATTACTAGCAGAGAGTGGTTCATTTGAATTGCATTTAAGGTCATCGACAGGGCAGGTTGAAGGGGAGGAAAGAGAGGAGATATGCATTGTGGTTAAATGTGTTGGAACAGACCTGCAGAATAAAATAGAGACTGTCAGATAGTCTCAATATTTGTTCTGTCATGCATAGAAACATACACAGAGAGAATATGCAGAAAAACTATTGCTCCAGTGGCTTGCATTCAAGCATATGGTATGATGAATTGCTTGGAGCCCTAGTGATAAAGGATATTAACAACCTGAAGATGACAAATCGTTTCGCTGTCCCATACTATTGATTAGAATGGGACAATTTCAGTATTGTCATGTATTATTCTTTAGGTTTAAGTAGAGGTAAAGTACTTGGACAAGTAACTGTAATTACGAGTTGCAAATTCTTGTGAATCTGTACTTTTGTTTATGCAATGCTGTGGTATTTATTTGAAGATCAGCTTTTCTATGATGTGATAAAGCCTAAAGTTTGGTGCCCTGTGATGCTGATAGACTTCACCACTATGAACACCACTTCTTTTCCTTATGGAGCCTGTGATATTCCAGCCTAGTGGCTGCACCCTAATAAACTGAGTAGCGGTAGAGTCCTGCCTCCCTTCTCTTAAAGTGGGACACACGTTTGGGGAATGCTTCTTCAGCTGGTTACGGTTGTTTGTGACACTTGTGGGAACTTACTGTTGTTGCAAATTCTACTTTTCTGTTAAATTTAGTAGAAATTTAGTAGAAGTTACTGGGATAGAATGATGCATGCGCAGCATGATCATGGAAGCCTTGTTTTCTTAGGTATCCTGATTAAAGCTATACTTCTTAAATACAAGCTTAAGGAATCTGAGTCCACGTTGGAGACTTGAGTTCCAGTTATTCTGATCCAGTAACTCAATTCTTAGTAAAAGCAAAACAGAAGTTGTTTTAAAAAATAGAAGTTCAACATTGTCCATTCTTCTGTATTTCTACAAACTGATCTGATTGATTTAAACTAATATTTCATGAGTAAGAGTGATATCAAAACCCTTGTTGGAATAGTAACTCTAAACCTAAATAAATGAGGGAAACCTTCATTGTAATCCCAGAGATGGCTGGATGTTTTTGTTCAACTGGAGGAAAGGAATGTATTTCTTTTGAAAATTTTCTTTCAAGAGGTTTCAGTTTATTTTTCTGTGCCAATCTGTAGTTAAAACTCTGCGGTGTTATTTAACCCAGTCAGTTCTGCTCATTTCTCTGATTTCTGTGTGTGTTCAAGTGTTTGCATTCATTCTTAAAAGGCTTCTTTCCCATGGCTGAGCCTCAAACAGTATCTGAGCTGAGATATTGCACGTGTGTCAAGGGCTTCTCTGTGGGTTTCAGGGAAGTGCTTTCATCCTGTGCATCACTTTTGGCTTTATGCTTACATGTTTCACTGCATTCTTTGTCTGTATTTAGAATTTATTGCATCCTTTTAATTTTTTTTCAAGGCAAAAGGTTGAAATAGATAATTGCTTTCTGTATTTTACTAGACAGTGGAGATAGGAGAGAGGAAATACTAGAAAGAATCTTTCGGTAAACATGTTAAATTCAAAAATTCCCATCTCTATTAACCAACTGTTCCTGTTCATAGAAAAAAAAAGTAAAGGTGTTTAACATGCTCGAAGTTTTAGTGAAATTGTCATTGTTGCAAAGGGACAAAAAGATGTGTTATGCTACAACTTAAGAGTTACTATAAACCCTTTATTAGATTATTTGGAAATTACAGCACATGACCTAGGGCTAAAGCTCATGTTGTTAAAATGGAATTATTGGCAGTGAAGATGTGCTATGTCAGAAATTACATTTCTCCCATTTCTAAAACAGACTAAGAACAGGCCTTCCATTAAGTTTCTTCTTGTTTCTAGCCTTGCTAAAGCTTGTTCCATAAGTAGAAGTGACAAATGGTGTACGTACATGCAGCATGTTTCTTCTGTAGCAGGGCAGAGTATATTACAGTAGACATTTTTATTTTTTTAGTTAGGCTTTGGGTTGAATATTTGATTACTTTGTAGTGCATTGTCTGTATTTTATTTCTTTATCCAACTTAGTGATATGCGTTTGGCATTTTTAGTAAAACTGTTCTACAAAATATTCCATCCATCACTATCAGAAAATATGAACATATGCAAAAAAGTACTCCATTATCTGCTGGATCATTTTTCTTTCAGAAAAATGAGAAACATTTTTGAATGGCATTTGTGTTTGATTTGGTATTGCTCTAGAAAGTTTGGGTTAGAATTCATCTTCAGGGCTCAAAGGGTTCTGAAAGAAAATGATTCTTGATGTTTCTCTAAAAATAATGTATTTGTGGAATTCTGAAGCCACATATCAGTTGTAGATTCCTGTGGCTTGATTGCAATCCTACTACTAAGTATATTAGTCTTGGATATGCTGTACTAATATTATTGTAAATGTTGAAAGGCTGAATACTATACATTTTAATACAGCTTCTTAGGCATGCCCATGCTGACTGGCAGAACTGGCATTGCCTGGAAGAATTTTTCTCCAAAGTAATTTTTCCATGCCCCTTGAAACTTCTGGTAAGCAGTGGTCATTGGCAAGAGCACCACACCAGACACATTGCACCACTTTCCATAACTTCTGGGATGTTTTTCATGTTCCTATCCCAGTGACGTGTCCCTGGAGCACATGTGAATGAACGACAGTCAGGCTTTGGAACCTGGCCTTCCCTCCCTGCTCTTCTGCTTTCTAAAATCAAATATCCATTCTCTCCATAGTCACTTATAAACTGGTGCTTTGACATGCCCACTGTGGGTTGCGGGAGTCTTCTAAAACTGGCCTCTCTGTGAAATGATGGAAAGTGCTCCTGATGGAAAAGCCACCTTGGGAAACAAAGGAACAAGTAACAGCAGCATGATTCCTCAACCATTAAAACTACCATGCAGAGTAGTAGTATTTAAATGCTATTACCTGGTTTGAAGATAAACGTGATCTCCTAGTGTTAGGGGTAACTCATTAGTGTGTTATTTTTTTTAATCAAGATTTCCCTAATGATGGGTTTCTGACAGTTAATGTAACTGTTTGTAAGATTGTGAAGTTCGATACCTTTACAATTTTTTTCCTCAAGTTGCGTTGCTGAGTTGTGTCTTTCAGAGCTGAATATAGGCTAAAAAGGTGTTGGTAATACGTATAAGGAACACAATTCAGAAAATTTTAAATCAAGACAAAGTTAAGCTTGTATAATGCTTGTAGACTTTTATCAAAAGTTTAAAGAAAAATTATTTAACGAACAGTAATATATATTCTTAGGTTATTTCAATAATATTTTTAAGGGTTTTTTTCCTAGTGTCATCCGTCTGGTGGGCTTTTTTATTAGATGAAATATTAAACTTTTTCTGAGTGACTAGGCTCTTGTTTGAATTCTACTGTTTAAAAGATTCAGTAATTTCACTCTGAATATTCTTTTGTGAAAGATTCATGGATAGAAGCTCATTTCTCTTAATTTAGATTTAATTCATATTCCTCTGTTGCCATATAGTAAGTTAATCAAAAGGTAAATTATTGTTTTGAATGAGACCTTTATTGGCATTAATCTGTATGAGAAAAATGCATTAATATCCTCCAAAACCCATGAATGATTTCACTTTGACCTCCCTGTGGACATCTCCAACAGATTTTAATTGCTTTCTGCTGATGATATATTTTAGTGGTCTATCACTGAATGCTTAAAATAAATTTAGATTAAGGTGATTACACAGCAAAGAGGCTTTGAGTTCTCTGTGAGAATTCAGTGGATATAATTAAACAACTTCATGATTTAGAATTGGGGAAGTTATATTACTAGTGCAATGCAAGCATTCTCCTTTTTGGTCAGATTGACCCATTTAAAGTTGCAGAGAAAACACCATGCATTTGAGAAAATATTTTAAGAAATACTGAACATTAAAAGAGGGGTTTGACAGAAATCAGGGGATTATGTTGTTATTTCTATCTGTAGACTTTCTAATTTGTAATATATATATTTTCCTGACTGTTGTTTTTCTCATTAAAAGAAAAAGATAACACCACCTTAGTTTTGTTACTGACTCGCTGCATAACTGTTTTAGCTTATAGTCAGGTACAACAATAAATTGGCACACTTGTAGATACAGGCCCTAAGGAACGAATGGTGTTCTCTATGCTTTAGATAAGGATTATCATCCTTGGAAATGATATTTACCCCTCTCTATTGTTGGCTTATGGAATTGGAATCCCCTAAGTGCATTCTGTGTTTAGCTGACCACCTTACCCTCACAGATGCTGACTCTTTTCCCTGCTTTCTTTTTTTCCATGATACATCAGTTTGACAGATCCTTGAGCTATTTTTGTATTTTATGCAAAGAATAGTTGTAACTAAAATCAGTCTTTTCCTTAGAATTCAGTACTTCAATGTAAAATGAAGGTGATATATAGAAGAATTGCTGAAAAACAAAGCAAAGCAAGTCTTTTTTATTAAAGTATTGCCATTTGAGGTTTCCATTATTATGTCTTGACTCATAACTTAGCATGCAACAAAGCATTTGACACTGCTATATTTGTCCCTTATGATAGTACATTCTTCTGAATTCTAGGGGGTTTTTTTGTGATTAGAACATGAAACATTCTAAAAGACATCTCCCCTAATCCTGGGATATGTAGCAGAACAGAGATTATTTGTTCATTCTTGTTAGCTTTTCAGTCAAAGGGAGACATAATCTATCTTCTTTCTTTGATTACACCGTAAAAAGCCAACATTTTACTGTAACACAAGTTCTTTCCAACTAATTTTCAGCTAATTTTTAAAATGTCATCTGTAAATACCCAAAATGTGATTTTTTTTCTATTCTTGCTGTTCATCTATTTTAAAAAAAAAAAAGCTAAAAACATTGAGTGAAGTAGGACTATAGGATTAAAATCTTGAAAATTCAAGAAATTTTGGCAGCAGAATGCTCTGTGGAGGATGAATTTCCATGTCAGCTACCTCTAACATACCCTGATAGCTTGTGGGCAAGCTGCTCTTCTAGAATCTGTAAGTTATTCTCTTTCTGTAGAAGATTATATGATAAAACACTCAGATTCAGAGGGTTATTTAGCTTGGCTACAAACAGTTTTAGTGACTGAAACTTGGTATGTCACGTTACTTCCCAAGAATTAATCAGTTTCCACGAAAACATGTTGTTTAAATTAATCCAAACTCATTAGCACTACAGAGATGGATACTCAGTAAAAAGCCTCCATTAATTAGCACTGCATCCTGTAATATGCCTACAGCTCATGACCATTTCCTTAAATTCGTGCAGTGTGTGACCTTTTGCATCTGATACTTCATCTACAACAGAATGATAGCCTATGTTTTGGGTTTAAAACAGTGAACGTATGTTATAATGAGTGGCATGTTACTCTCTTTTTCCCAATGAATTCCAAAGTCATAAATAAGATTTCTTGTATGCCTCATTTTGAATTCAGAGCTCAATGCAGGTTTTTCATATGTGTTTTGACAATAGGCACAGAAATAACAAATTTTAGTTTTTCAGTTTTTAAGCGTGTGGAAATTTTGTTCTCTCTCTTTTCAGTAGCTAAAGAGTATTTCTGCAGGGTGTTGGACTGACCCTTCTGGTGGAGGGTCAAATATTCTCTATCTGCTTGTAGTACCAGAACAACATGAGCATGCCAATAGTTCAGAAAGTGTATTTGTCAGGCACAAAGCAGAGAACAATAATTCCACACTTCAGGGACCTGCCTATCTGTATGCTGTGTACAGGGGTGCAGAACAATTCTAAACTCATGCCTGTGTTTTCTAAAATAGCCTGCCTTTGTATTTAAGTCTCTTTTTGCAAATCCGTTCCTTATGGTCACCCAGTCCTTTATGCTTTATTTTCTTGACGCAGGTAGCATTGCCTATCATTAACTTGCTCCTTAAATAATGTTCTTGGTTCAACAAAGAACTAATTAACATCAAGCACTTATGTCCCTGATCATTAATACACGTATGGCTTTTATTCTGTTAATTCAGGCAGTAGATGTCCATAGTCTGTGAAAATCAACTAAATTCTTGTAGGATGTCTGTATAGGGAATGGCAGAGTTTTGTTTTATCTCCTTTCAGCTCGCAAGCATAATGATTAAGTGCAAATTTTTTAAAATTTATTTTATTTTTTCATTTGTGCAAGAGCTAACCTTCAGAACAGGCCATTGTGCAGATAACACGCTTGCCTGGAAATAGGAAGGTCATAGGCAGATGACCAATAGAAAAAGCACAGACTTCTCTCTTAAAGAACAACTTCCTCAACCTGAAAAATAGGACCAACTAATGAAATTCAACTGTTTTTTACCACCTTTTTAAAAAAAAATCCTTTCCTCCCCTTTCTCTTCAAGCTGGCTACAAACCCCAATTTATCATCATGATGTATGGTATCATTAATCCTCCTTGAAAGCAAGGTGCAGAATGCTGCAGTGTTGGCACTGAGCAAACTTCTGCGGCCTGACTGTCTTCAACGCCCTTTTGAATCTCTCTTGTTCTAGCAGAATGAAGCTAGACTCATAATAAGTTTAGCCATCCTGCTGTTCGCAGCAGCAAGTGACCTATTATACTGTTGCCTTTCCTTCCCCTCCTTCCTCTCCCCTTGGCTAACGTGCTGTAGCTACAAAACGAGCGAGACAGGGCTGCTAGTTTATGCTCTAGCAGTAAGCTGTTAGGAACAGAGGTCCCTATAGGGGTAGAATGACCTCTTTTATAAGCAAGGACAAGAGTTTGCTTTGTGGTAGAGAGAAACCTGTTATGCTTTCTTTGGTATTTAATGATTACTTGGCTCTATCTGATGCCTGCTTTTTATTGGGAACTCTCAAACTTTTTTCTTTTATATTAATACCATAAGAAGAAGGAATAATTTATACAAAACTTTTAGTCCAATTGCAAGCTTCCTTATTCCTTGTCTTGAAAAACTCCTCATATCAAAATACTTTGCTTATCAGTATAGTAGCACAAGTGAACAAAATAAACTGTTTGATACAAATTGTAGAACTGGTAAACCCTACAACAGTCACAGCTAGTAAACTTCCTTTATAAATGCCTTGATGGTAAAGCATTTTCTGCAAAAGGAGCAGTTCTCTTTTTGAGACTTTTATACAAGGGATTTAGATAAATAAACAAATTCCATGTTCTAAATGGTTTCATCAGTTTCATCTCTCAGATGCATGACTTTGGAAAAGTAAAACTTTGAATAAATCCACTTGCAACTTCCATTTTCTTAACTATACAAAATAAAATGGAAAGCCACTGTTAGTCATATGGCTGTTAGGTTCTTCTATCAGACTTCACATCTAAATATAAAACAGATGACAGAGGATTGTTACATAAAATTTGCCTTGATGTTACTAAAGAGTAGGTAAGTATCTGGGCCAGAACTCTTAGTTTGAGTATGGGGGTTTTGATAAAATCTCTGAAGTAACCCTAAAAATTAATGTGAAAGGTGGTAGTAGAAGTTTGTGCATATGTTTTTTTGTAGGTGGGAAGGGAGGGGGGTTTGTTTTTAATTATGTACAAACCCACAGTGTTATTTTAATGTAAAAGTAATTAAGAAAAGTTCTTATTTGTAATGCTTGTAATTTTTTCACTGTGGTTCAGCTCTGATTTGATTTTGTAAATTACATAAAGTAAGACAAATTTGAATGCACTTTGAGGGGAAAAGAAGTATAAAATGTAAAATTTTTAAAGTTTAATAACACATTTGCATTGAGATGAAACCAAGCTGTTTCTTGAACTCTTCTGCATTGAGGTTGGTAAGGCATTTCTTTATCTCTTTTCATCAAAGTTCATTTAAGCTCTGATTACAACTTAGTATGGAAGTGAGAGAGAGAACATGTTTTACTTTTTGAAAATATAACTTAATCTAACCAAAATTCAAGAAGTGTGTCATACTTTTGAAAAAGTAATTGCTGAAAGAGTTAAGGGGATCCAAGGTGCAATTAATTTTTCTATCTTGCAGTTTGCAAGTATAGACCAAACTTTTTTACATTAGTTTGGAGGATCAGGAATTTATTTTAAGTACGTATGTCACATCTATGGTAAATGATCCTTTAAGTCAAGTTCCTGTTATGGCTTCGTATGTTTTGAGACTTTCATAACATGAATATATACTAATGTATAGCATTTATATAAATACATGAGAACTTTAGTCATTTGTTAGTGTAAACATTTATTGAAGTCTGTTGGCAAGGAGAAAGAAAAAGTATCTTGAATTTTGTTACTAAGTGTAGTAGACAACACTACCAAACAGAATCTTCCAAAGTGATATTGGTCAGTATTCGACTTTTAAAATACCCTTATCCTACAGGGGTGGAATAATATCAGTCAGTATAACTTGGTTTGTATGTCATTTTGTATTAGTTTCCAAACATTTGTTCTCAAAAATATGTAGACCATAAAACTTGGTGTGTTCATTTCCTAAGCACTCTAATATATGTGTCATCCAGTGCGTAGTAGAAACCACAACTGCTTTAAAGGCTTGTACTGAACTAAGCACTTGCAAAACACAGCTCTAGTTTCTGAAACTGCAGACTGACATACAGAAGTAATAGAAATAATCCTGCAATGAGAGGCATCCAAGTGCACCAAGTGTGCTGGCTGATGTCATTATGGGGCTGTTCTGTCTCATCATTCAAAGGACGTGACAACCAGGGGAGATTCTTGATGACTGGAAGAAGGGGAATGTCACCCTGCCCTTCAGGAAGAGCAAGAAGTAAGATCTAGGGAACTACAGGGCAACTGAACCTCACTCTCTATGGCGCAAACCCTCCTAGAAGTCACCTCTAGGCAAAGGAAGGACAAGAGGGTCCTTGGGAATAGCTGGCATAGATTTACCGACTGCAAATCCTGTGACTGTCCTGAATGACTTTTCTGATGGAATGTCTGGCAGTGTAGCAGAGAAGAAAGCAGTGGAGTTTTGGTGTTTTGGAGTGGGTTGGTTTGTGGTGTTTGGGGTTTTTTGTGGGGGCAGGGGGGAGGAGGTTAGTAGGTTGTTTGGTTGTTTTGTGCTTTGGGGGTTTTTTGTCTTTGGGGTTTGCAGTGGAGTTGAGGTTTTTTGTTTCCTTCTGGGGATTTCTGTTTTGGTTATTTTTAGTGTGGTTTGTTTACTTTGAATTTAGCTATGACTTCAGCATAGTCTCCCACAATATTCTTAGATCAGTGATAAGTGGATGGTAAGGTGGCTGAAGGAATTGGTTGGACTGTCAGGCTCCCAGGGTGGTGATCCAAGGTATAAAGTCTAGCTGGTGGTTACTAATGGTGTTTTGGAGGGATTGATACTGGAGCCAGTATTTCCTGTCAGTATTATTAAGGTGGACAGTGAGATAGAGTGCATTTTGAGGCATCTGGGAGTTGATACCCAAATTAGGGGAGTACTTGACTGGCTGGAGGGTATGGCTATCATTGCAATGGACCTCAACTGCCTGGAGAAAGGGACTGACTGTAAACTTCATGAAATTCAACCAAGTCAAGTAAAATGAATCTAGGATGAAGTAACACCATGCCGCACTGTGGATGTGGAGAGCTGACTGTCTGGGAAGCAGCTTTGCAGACTTTAGAGTTCCACTGTGCAAAATGGTGAACATGAGTCAGCAGTGGAACCTCTGAGCAATTATAAGCTGTGCCCTAGATGCTGTTATCTGGAGTACAGGCGCAGGCCCTGGGGAGTGACTAGTGCCTTGTACTTGGCAATTACGAGATCTCACAGAGAGAGTGCTCTGTCCAGTGTTGGGCGCCCCAGGACAAAGCTGCTGACATGCTGCAGCAGTTCAGAAGAGGGACACTGAAATGATTAGGAGGATGGAGCACATAACACACAAGAAATGGATTTGTGGAGCTTTTGAAGAGAAAGCTAAGAGGAGATTTTATTGCTATTTACGACTGCCTAATGGGAGGGTATGGAGAATGCAGAGCCAGACTGTCTTGTAGTCAGATGGGTCTTGCATAGATAGGATGAGAGGTAACAGGACAAGTTGGAACACAGGAAATTGCAATTAGATGCAAATAAAAATATTTTACCCGTAGGGTTGTCAAATATTGGGAGAGATTACCCAAAGTGACTGTGGTATTTCTGTCCTTGGAAATATTCAGAACGCAACTGCAGAAGGGCCTGAGCAATCTCATCTAATTGGACCTGATTTGAACAGGAGATTGGATTAGATGACCCGCAGAGGTCTTTTGCAACCTAAGCTATTTTGTGATTCAGTGAAAAGAAATTCGCATTGTGTGTACAGAATTGTCTTTACCTTTTGGCTTTCCTGATGACCACATAAAGTGGAATTTGTTCAGGCTTTTAGATTGAGTCACTGTGTGTAGCGGGTCCTTATGTAATACGAATCAATGCTTCAGGTCAATTTATGCTGTTCAAGAGATACTTTAAAATTTTTAATTATGAGTCTAATAGCAAAAATTCAGAGAAATATTTTTCTGATCTTCGTTTTGAAGTGCACTAATTTTGAACTACCTTTCCTGGCCACTCAACCAGCCATTGCTTCCTTCTGTGATATGAAGGGTTGGTTAGACCAGCCATCATTTTGCTAAACTTTTTCTTTTAATGGGAGTTTTGGGATCTAGTAGTTTCCCAAGCATTGCATTCCAGTAGGTCAACCCACATTTGTGATGTCATTCAGATCTTGTTCTCCTGTTTTGTGGCAAGCATTAAGAAAACAGGAGAGGATAATGATCTTTCATGTCCTTAAGACTGTCCCAAAGGATGAAAATACAGATCTTTTGAAAAGAGGAAATATTCTTGGTCGTAATAAAGATCCTCTAGAAATTCAGGCTTGACGGCTTGCCTCTTTCACCAGCTCTGTACCTAGATCTGTCTTTTTTTTCTTCAGTCTGCTTCTTTTGTCATCTGGTTGACAGATATCCTGCAGTTTCTAAATGTGACAATTAGGTGTGAGTTACTTCCTGAGTAACTGGGGTGAGTTTGTAGAGTATTGTGTCTAACTCCATTCTCTCTCTCCTCTGGAAGCCCTGTATATATACAGATCAAATAGAGATTTCTTGGTGAACTGGAAATGAATCCTTCTAAACCCCATTAGCATCAGTGAGTTGCTCCCCTGATTTTCTCTTTCAACAGGTTTCTGCAATGAGATCACAGTGCTGATCTGTGTGGTTGAACTCACTGTCTTAAGAGGTGAATCAATGCTTGCAGAGTACTTCAGAATTATAGGAGGAACTTGATTCCTCCAAATCTCAGTTTCTGTTTAAACTTGCATTATATTTAGGTTGATACAGTGATATGCTTTGTGCACAGATGTCTTCACAATTTCCCAGTTAAGGCATTCATTCAGTGGAGTAATCTAGCACATGCACTGCATCAAGTGTGTAAATAGTACCTGTAAAATCCATGGTGAATAAAGAAGGGGAAACTCAGATAATTGAAGACAAAATAAATTAATGTAGGCTAAGCTTGTTCTGAATGATGAGCATGTTTCAAAAGAATTTTTTTCCCCAGGCCTTTCTTTCTGTCTTTGGCTATGGTTTGGGTTTTTTTTAATAATTTTAAGGGTGTCAGATTCTAATGGTCAGATTGATTGTCCTCAAGTCTGCAAGCAGTTTTTGACAAACATTGAAGTCAGGCCTCCCCTTGGCAGATGGTCTATAAGATTTCTGTGGTACAGTGGGAGAGGTATTTCTGGGGTCTGTACAGCACTGCAGGCTGCCATAAGAATTCACTGTTGGAGAAGGAATTGCAAGGAGATCAAGCAGTTATTGATAAGCATATGTGGGCTACTGAGAAGGTCAGATTCGGGGGCTTCCCACTGAGGCAACCTGCAGAGCATTGTGTTGTTGGAAAAGCCACTCCTCTTCACATTAGAAGCTCTGCCAGGAAAGAAGAGAATGAAGGGAAGGAGAAGAAAAAAAGAAGGGGATTTGGGTATTGAATGTCATTTGTATAAAAGTACAGCAGGCTAACAAATAGGAGAATTTCACTGGGATAAGTGTCCAATATTTTAACATCTTGAGGTGTTTTTGTAGATTGAAGTGGATTACTTTTTCAGATGAAGTAGGTTTCACTTCAGTTTAAAGGATGTTTGGTACCACTGAAAAGAGTGTTTACGATAGTGACAGGAAGATAAAGCAAAATAAAAATGCTAGAAGTTTTTTATTAAAGAAACTAATTATTTCAAGCCGTCTCTGAAACAGATATGCACATATCTCATAAAAGTGATAACTGTAGGATTTATCTTCTTTATGACAAGGATTCTTTACCCCACAAAAATGAAGTTAAAACCCATGCCAGATAATCTGCAATGAATATTCTTTATAGAAGACATCAGAGAAGAAATAGGCTCAGAACTTCCTTCATTTGCTTGGAACCTATTATTTTTCCAGCATTTTTCATTCTCAGTCACCTCCGATTACAGCTGAGCAGAGATCAGAAGCCAACTATTGAGGTTTCTCTTTTGTGCTGGGTAGTGATGGCAGGGTGAGAAATAAACTATGAGCTGTGACCAAAGGCAGGCTTGTAATTACTTGGCTATAATAATAATTGGCCCTAATACTGTAACAAATGCTCTGAGTTTGCACATCTGAACTCTGCCGTTTGGATCAATTTTCTTGTTTACAAAATCAGCTTGCCTTTGTTAGCACCAAAATTACCCAGTAACAGAATGGTGAATGATCGAGTGAGGTTCACTGCAAAAGAAAGGAAAAGAATTCTGCCTAGGGCTGAAGTTTGGAGGGCAACAGGGTGAAGTGAAAATAGGAATTATTGGAATTATTGGTTGACTTCATTAATACTGTTTGAGAGATCTGTTATTTTCTCCTCTTACCTGGTGTAAGTTTAGACTCCTAAACTGAGGATGCAAAGGACTAGAATAAACAGCCTAAAACCGGTTGACACAAAACCTCTATCGCACACCGTTATGCATGAAGTTGGTTTACTCTGCTTGTAAACACTCACAGCACCTTTCAGTATTTGAAGATCCATTTTGTCAGCCTGAAATTGGGACATGAACATTCTTCTAAAATACAGGTGTCCTTTCCCCTCCCTACCTCCCCCATATTAAGACTATGTCCTTGGCTCTCTCAGCATGAATTATTCCCATTGCTTGTTGTTCAACACCCTGATCAGAGAGCAGATGAGACAGTTATTCCTGTTGTTGCTGATTTACTATTACAGCTGCTTCCTCTTCTTGTGATTTAATTTGAAGTTTCAGCCCACCAGGGGGCTAATGGTCCCCACCTATGCAGCTTTAAAAGCTCACTGTTGTTTTCCACCGGAATGTTATTTCCAGTGATTTATTTTTTTCCCTTCAGTGTTCATCTGGTAACTGTGAGGCAGTATTCCATTAGCCATTTTCAAGGTGGGGGTGGGGGTGAAAGAAAATCCAAACCCATGCAACTCCTTAGGTTAAAAGCTTGCAAATGAGAATTACTCTGTTACAGTAGAAACTCAGCAAATCATTAACAGTTTTGCAGTGCAGACTGGAGACTCAAAACCAAAGCAAATGAAACAGGACCTTAGCAATCATTTAGATCCTTTACACTTCTCTTGTTTTTAATATGTAGCATATACAAGTCACTTTTTTCCCCCATATTTCACAAAAATGTAGGGCAGGCAGCAAACCCTAGAGTATGTGCAGTAGAATCCACTGTGTGATTGTATACTGCTGGTAGATTCTGCATGGGGAGCTCAGTTTGAGTGGCACTACAAAGTTGTGGCTGCAACTGGACAACTGAAGAGAAGTTAGTACTTCAGGAATGCTTTATACCAGAGTTCTCACAAGATCACAATTACACATCTGTCTTACTGACTGATGCATGAAGCAAAACTTAAGAAGTGAGATTTTTGGTTCTAAATAATAAGTGACCTTGAAAACCTTTCTGTACAAACAGAATTAACTTTGATGCTCAGCATAGCCTGCTCTCTGCCTTTATTGTTACAGTGTGAGTTTAAGAGTAGCACTGTTGAGTTTTCATTTTGTAAAACATCTGGTTTTCTAAGTTTATTACATTTTATGTGATTAAAGTCTGTGCACATGTTTATGTTTTCCTCATCTGAAGTATATATTTGTAGCATAAACATTTACATTTTATGATACATTCTCTGCTGGTCTAAAGGGTTCTTTGATGAATTTATGCACTTTCTAGTGTTTGGATGTTTCCTTTACTGGTTCATCATTGGTTTTAGAAATTGAACTCTTCACTGAGTTATATTATCTGGCTTGGAATCACAGGTGTATTCCTCACAGACATCCTGTTTTTGGTGGCTTATGTCTTGCTTTGGGACGTTAAGGAGAGGGAAGAGGGGTTGCATTGCAAAAAGGATGAAAGCAGGACAGACCAGCAGAATTGGCTGCGTGAAACCTTATTGCTCGCAACTATTAAAGGGTGGTACAATCTTTCCCCTCTTTGAGTAGGAGGATATTATTACCAAATATCAGTGTTCAGGGTTGCTATTTACAATATAAATCAAATATACTGCTTCCTGAGGCTCTGACTGATGGAGAAAAAAAAACATTAACTGCCAGGAAGCAGATTTTCCTGTACTCTCACTCAGTGGTCACTAACCTTTTCAATACAACCTTGATATTGCATTGCTAATTGTATAATTTAAAGAATACAAGTTTTTAATATTTATTCCAGGAGGTACGTTAATCACAGTGCTTTAGAGCTGCTTTTGCATATTGGAAGCTTACCAGTTAATAAGCTAACTGCTAGTAATAACCATTAATGCAAACTCTGCTTGGGTAGTGTCGCTCATGGTGTTTAATGAATTAAGCTCAAAAAATAGAACAGAGTACTAAACTTGACTGACTTGCTGTAGAGGCAGCACAGAATTAGTCATTGGCTGTGAATGTTAATCACTCCACAGCAATGATAATTTACAGCATTGTTGTAGCACTCTTGTGCTTGTAAAATGAACTTAATAACCCACTGCTACCCATGGGATAAGCCTTCCTTCTCCTTCCCTCCCCCTTGCAATTGAATATCCAGTGTGGCTGCATAATAGCCTTGTGAAATACTGCATTTAAAAGAGTGAGCAGCTGTATGATAAAATAAACAGCTCTAAAACAGATTTGTTAATTATCTCTTTCTTTTATTCGCAGAGGGTGTTTGTGAGATATGGCTGACCAGTGAAGACACAGGGGCTTATGGCAGAGACATTGGCACAGACCTCCCCACGCTTCTGTGGAAGCTGGTTGAAGTTATTCCTGAGGGAGCTATGCTGAGGCTGGGCATGACAAACCCTCCCTATATTTTAGAGCATCTGGAGGTAAGGAAGAAAAGAGAATCATTTATGTGCCGGCATAGACATTCATGGAGCGAGTCAGCATGGAACCTTGTGTGCAGTGTGTTTCATTTTAAGCGGTAGCTTGAAAAAATTATGGACTTCACATAAATTTATAGAATTAGAGTAACACTGTTAAGCCATATTACTGAGATCTCTGACCTGTACGACTTCATTGTGGTGATGTTGGTTTGTGTGTACGACTGGTGTTTTCAATAACTAAAGGAAATGTCATTAGGAGGTGATGGACTCTGGGATTGAATTTGTCTTCCTGCTACAACTCAGGCAAATATTTCCAGAAACTCTATATGCTAGTCTCTCTCAAAGATGGATTCATTATCCTGTTTCACATGTTATTTTTAGAGTCTGTAGACTTAATGATAAGAAATAGAAATCTAAGTGTATAACTGTGTTTAAAAAAAATGTAACAAAGTAGTTCAGTGAGATTAGAAGCAACAAAGGGTACAAGAGTGTGAATTTGAAAGAGTATGCTCTGCATACAGAGGAGGAAGTGAGAGTTTCTTCTCAAAGTTGTGTTTGTTTAGTTGGATTCTGTCACCAAATGAATTTATTGAAATTCCTAGGAACTGTTCACAAAATGTATCCAGTTTTAAAGTGGAGAAAAAAGCAGGGGAGGATGTAGTTTAAGGTAAATTTTGTAACCATGTGCATCAGCAATACCCAGATAAATAGCTGGTGTCCGTGCTCACAGAGATATTATAGCATTAATAGTTGCACTTGTATTTCCTTAAGGTGTCAAGGGCAGTATTTTCTCACCAGAGTGCCATAACTGTACCTTCCCCTACTGTTGAAGCATGTGGACTAGAAGAATCTCATCTTGATAGGAATAAGGACGTTTTCACTTCTCCAGCTATAGAACACAAAGTGCAGAAAATTGCAAGAAACTTCCTGGGTTATTTTATTCTTTGATTTAACATATGCTTAATTAAGACAGAGTCTTAACAGCACACCTAAGAGAAGCCTTAGGAAGTGGTGTGGTCATTTTTGAGAGTGTTGTGTCTCAGATTCTCATATCTGTCTCAAGTTTTTATTCTTTTTTTTTTTTTTAATTTTAATGTTTTTCAGCATCTTGTACAGAAGCAAATCAAGCTTTTAGTTAGCGTCTTTGACTCATATTTAGGAAAAGTACTCTCATGTCTTTAAAAATGGATCTTTAGGTGTCATGGCAAAGTAAGAGGAATTCATGAGAGCCTATTGAAAATGTGTGTCTTGAATGTTGTTGTGCAGAACATGCTTTATGTGTGCACCAGCCTTATTGTATAATGGCAACATCTGCTGTTGCTTACCATCTTCAGTGTTCCATACAATTTCCAGTTTATATAATTTTTTTTTAAGGATTATTTAATCACATTTCTGTGTTTCACGTGTGACCAAGAATTTCTGACCTTGAAATTTGGTGACATCATTTTGATGATTTGACAAACTAAATTTGTAAAAAAGTTTTTACATTCTGCCTTCTTATCTTATCTCTCCTTCCAAGCTCACCAGACTTGTCTTTGAAGGATCACTGGGCAGTGTTAGCAGTCTTCTGTATACATTTTCACTAAACAAAATAAACTTTTTATGGGGAATGTACTTTTAACTTTTCAGTTGAGGAAAGGGTAAAACTATAATTTGTTAAAAAAAACCCAAATTAAATGAGAAAGCGATTAACCTTTGTGTCAGTTGATGAGAATAAAATCCAGATGTAGATCTTTTATCTCTTAAGAAAGGTATGAAGTTGGGTTATTTGCTGCAAACATCCTTCATTAAGTGTTTTAAAAGGTGCTGCATTTTAATAATTTATTTTGTTAGAAATCTTGCTAATTAGGATGTTGTTTGTGTTTCTGTGAAAAAATTTTACATTGGAGAATGTACTAATCTTGTGTCACTTTTTATATACAATGAAAAGGACAAAGTTATTCCAGTCATGTTATTGTTTTTAAAAATCAGAAATTTTCAGCAATACAGCTTGCGTATAACTGTACATATGCAACTGCTAAGCAAGGGTTTATTTCACTTTAGAAATGAACATATATCTGATAAGTAGGATAGGGCAACAGTAGTCATGTAATAGTATTTTAAGATCTGGACAGAGCTTCCCTGGAGACTCAGCCTAAAAGCAATTAATTTGACTCCTTTACACTTTTCCCATATTTATTGGAGCTTACCTGCAGGTAAAAGGTTTGGCCAGTTTTATGTCTGTCTTATTCTGGTAACCTCCAAAGCTAGTAACAAAGTTTATTTACATATATTTGTTTTCTCCAATGGCACTCAGTTGTGAGTTAAATGTTTTAAAAATATGAGTTTCCAGAGATGATGCTATGTGTATTTTTTTCAATACTGATCTGTAATAATGCGTGGACTCTTCTATCATTGGAACTGGTTAGCTACTTAAATATGAGGTTTTTTAATGTTTTACAAAAATCTGTTTTCCTTCCAGTTGCTGTGTGTTTTAATCGCTGATCATTCAAAGCATTAGGTCATTGGCTTGACTGTGTCCTTGGAATTCACAGATTTATTTTACTCTTTGCTCGAGTGTCTGCACCCTTCAATTTTCAGAATGTGAGGAGATTGGAAATAAAAAGAACAGGGGTGTGCAGATTAGTTTGGTGAGTTGTTGATGGCGCAGATGCGAAGAATTCCCTGGACAACATTGCAACAATGCTAATGTCCTCTGTGAATGAGGAAAACATTGCACTTATGGATAATGTGATTGAACAGAGGACTAAAAATTACAAAATTTATTACTCTACATACAGTTGAAGTCTAAGTTGCACAGACTGTTCTAGCAGTGTGTGGAGTTGTACACAGGAGAGAGGTGTCTTAAGTGCTGTTTTCTCCCCCTGTTCCGCACCTCAGTCCATTGAAATATGCCCAGTTTATGTTGTTTGTGTTGCTCAGGTAGATTTTTTTAAGATGTAGCTATACATGAGGTACTTCAGTTACATATTAATTAGTCTTCATGGTTCTCAGGAAAATGGATTGTATCCACTGACTAAAAAACCACAACATTTTCATGCTACATGTGTTTTCTGTATATAGGTGGAATAGCTTTTTCCTTCATTAAAAGATACTTAGTCCACTTTTTTATAAACTGCTTATAGGCTAAAATTTATTTGCAAGTGCCAAAAAGTGATTAGTTTCCTTTTTTTTTTTCAAAAATAATTTCATAAACATATTCTGAAATACTGTCTGCTCAGAAAGTGTACAGTGGGTGGGATTATGACCAGAGATCTGTTTAAGCTGTCAGCAGTGTTTCCTTTGCACTGTACGCCCAGGTCTGTGGCTGGGTTTTGGCCCCGTGAGTCTTTTGACTCATTAATATAATGCCCACTCTCTCAGGTCCCCTGGAAATAAAAATAAAGGAACAGAAACCACCACTCATCTCAAGAGTGTTTCATCTGCCTGTATCCAGCAATCAGTTTCTTAGTATCCACTAAGTGCGTGCCAGCCAGCGGCTCTGCTGTTCCGCTGATGGTGGAGGGCAGCACAAGGAGAGGAGGAGGAAGACAACTTCCCTTGGGTCAGGAGCGGTGGGACTAGAGCAGAGGAGGGAGCAAAGGAAAACTGTGAGCACTTAGAACAAGCATTAAGGCTCTCGTGCTTGAAGGCCTGGTAGATCTGGGGGCCTGGGCCGGTGGTCATTCAAGCTTATGTTTGTTACAGGTAGGGAGTCAGTTTACGTTTTCTTATGATTTAAAATACTGAGCATACCCAGTGCCTTCAGGTACTGCTGTCAGGTAAATGTCATTCTGTACTTAAAGATGTTTGTCATTTCAGGGAATGCTGTTAATCTCATGAAAATCCTCAGCATGCTTGTGTTGTGTGGTCTGACAATTTAGTACTTTAGTTTTTTATTCAGTAAATGTGGTGGTAGTAGTGCCATGTTGAGCATGACCAGTCTTGGGATGAGAAGCAACCATATGTTTTCAAACTGTGAATTCTGCATTCGGTCGGACCTTTTTATTTGTAAAGACAGAAATATTTGGAACCATGCAGTCTTTTACAGTCATGCAAAATATTAAACACTTCTTGATATGCTGCATACTGAGCTGAGTCGTTACAAAAAGAGCCTTTATGGCAACTATTCAGGGTGTAAAAATACTAAATATTTTATCTGCTCTTTTCTTCAGCTGCAGATGATGTGTGCGCTTACTTTAGTGAGTAGTATGAAGTAGCAAGAGCAGATCAGGAAATCACAGAATTTGGTAGTGAAACCACTGTATTTAAGTTTACCTGCATTCTGGAGTCTTTACTTCAAAATCAGTCTGATTCTGTTAGTCAAACTTTCCCACTACCTGTGATCCAAAGCTGTTTCAATGACAGATTATTGGTTTGAATACCTCTGTTCCCACCAACGGAGTATACGCTCCCTGTGAACCTGGAGTATGGCTACCAATTCCTTTGGATGTGAATTTAGTTTGCCCACTACAAGGTCACCCTGCAGACTGAGCAAACCAATGGCCATAAACAGAGCATGGGAAATTGCACTTTAAAATTTCACTGCTGCTTTCAGTGGGCAATGGATCTGAACGCAGCCAATCCTTGTAGGACTTCTCCCGCGTGAGGTTTGTTGGTGTGATGATTGTTCTCCAACAGTATGACAGAGAGGGTTATTTGGTGAGTTCACAGAAACTGAAGGACCAGAGACCTCAACATTTGTTTCACTTTCTTAGTACTAAGACTGAGAAAAAAGCTGGAACTTGTGGTTTACCTGGAGAGGACATTTTCAGCTTTCCTCTTGGAGAAAATCTGGCTGAGCAATGGAGGTAGTATTGCAGTTTTCCAAAGTGCTCTTTCGCAGTCTTAGCAGTCTCTTTGAATATATACATAATGAAGCATGTAGCTTGCTTATTTGAAGTTTGGTCTCAAACTGAGATTTTGAGATATGTGCAGTGGGAGATATGTCCAGTGTCAGTCCTCTCTGAATATGTTGATGCAACATGGCATCAAGGAAAATTTGGAATTTCATCTACATGGCAGAAAATTTTAGTAAACAGACATGAACTATCGTCAGGAAAAAATAATTTAGCTCAGGTTTTTTTTTTTTCCTAAATGTTGTATGATGTTAAAAGTGAAGGAGAAGGCTAGTGTTACAGTCCATTTTACAGTCTTAGCAAAACCTAAAAGGAATGCACATGTATGTGGTTATCTTGTGTACTCTTGCCCATATGTCTTTGCACAGAGCTACTGCTCTAATTACACACTCTGCCAGATGGCAAAGATTTTATCATCCTATAGTTATCAACATGTACCAGAAGTACATAAGGAATACACCCTGCTTTAGAAGTAACCTCCAGGCATTTTTTCTACAATCCTATTATAAAGCTATTCGCTAGTGCTCCAGTGAGATGGTGTTTAACATCCACTTGCAGTGACTGATGGAGAGGGAGGGTTGGGAAAAGTCCATTAAAACAGTGGCAGGAGATAAATGATGAAGAGGAGTTAGTCTGAAAAGTAAAAAATAAGGCCAAATGTATAGCATCTTGAAATTAATTAATGTTTGTGGCATAGTGTTAGATACTAATTTTTGCCTTGACCATATTTCACTTTTATGTAAATTTTTACTTAATTTTCTTTTTAAGTAACTGGGGCTCTGTCCAAATTGCAAGGGAATATAGATTACCCAGACTCTAAAAAGCCAGGGACTCACATCTCAGCCTTAGTTTACCTCTCTTGCAGATTTAAGTTTAACTGTACTTCCCGGAGTTGTCTGGGATTTTAGTACAGCACTTTCTGTGAGTGATGGGATGCTTCCAAATCTGTATAAAGGAGGCAGTTCACACCTGCCATTCCCGTAAGTGCTTAATTTCACATGACTAGATGAGTAGTCGTCTTTGTCACCTGTCAAAATGAGTCTGTCTCAAACCATACTATATGCCATCTGTGGGCTTTATCTCCGTTATTAATTCAGGACATTTGAGTGGTACACCAGCCATTGAGATGGAGTCTGGATGGCAGCAGTGTCTTTAAATGCATAAGGTGTGCCAAGTGTACCACGAGTTGCAGTAGTATTTCTTTGCTCTTTTGCTTTGATTTTTCATGTCAGCTCGGTGTTTATGTTCCTTACCCTCATCGAAGCTGATACCCTACAGATGGCTCCCTCAAACGTGCCCTGACACAGCACATAGAAATTTATTACGGTGAAATAACTAATTCACTTTTCTTTTTTTCTATATTGTCCTTTTTTACTCTGAGTCTGAGTGCACCAAGCATTTTTGAGCATTATGCATAAGCAAGTTTTGAATAACCTAAAGTGTAAGCTGATTTGAACTGCACTTAAAAAGGGAATAATATGCACACATTCCTCAATGGTAAATAAAAGGGCAGAATTATTCAAGATTAAAAGGCCTTTAGGGTATGTATTTGTTTTGTTTCTAGTATTATTTTTTGCCATTTTCATAGACTGCTGCTTTTGAAAGTGCCAATTAAAATCTGTTGATTTGACCAGAAAAAATGAAAACTGCAGCATACATTTAAATAAATGAATAGTTAAGCCCTTGACTTCTTATTACTGTGAGTTTTGTACCGTTTTGTAGTCGGTGGACCATGCAACTTTCCCTTGCTGTAATTACGAAGTTGTCTCTAGGCAAACTGTGTTTGTTTTGTTAGCAGTATAATTGAAAGGAATCTCAGATACTAAAGGGAGGCGGACAGGGGCAGTTGCATCTGGACTTCTAAGAAAAAAAAAATATGGGGGGGGGAATTAAGGGATGTTTACTGTTTTCTTTTGTATTATGTTAAGTGCTTATTCGTCCTATGTAAGCTGTGTGTCCATCTTTGCTTACTCTGTGTATTCCTGCTTTTTATTTTTTAGTACTAAAATAGTCTGTCTCTCCTGTTCTTCCTCTGAAAGTGTTCTTTGTCTTTGGGGTTTGCAAATATAGTACGTTTCCTTGCAATTAATTCTTAAGACATGGTGTCATGGGAACATGAGCTCACCCCAGAGCGAATGTATTTTTTGATATTATGGCGTTAGGAAATGGATGAAACTGTGCTGTGCTTTGGGATACATTTTGTCACACCACTTCCTTTAATCCACTGTTTTAAGATCTCAGACTCAGCAGATCCTAGTATCTGTAAATGCTTGGTGACATGTTCATTTCCAGCTGGTAGAATATGATTTGGCTTAATAAATGTCAAAATAAGAACCCATTTTACTCTTCCTGAAGGTTTTATGTTGTATTTGTGAATCTTGGGTGCTCTCAAAAACCTTAATAATGTTATTGTATTGAGAACTTTGATGAACAAAAAAGGTTTCCTTCCAGGCAATGTGGAAGGAAGATTGTGTTACTGGGAATGAGGCTCCTGTTCTTTATAAACACTGGTAAAAAACGTGCGTTGAGATACACAGAGAAAGAACTGGTTTTATTTATGCAAAATTCAGCTTTCCATCAAGACAGATTATTTTATGCATGCATCTAGTGCTCTGTGTATTTAATAATCTGTGAATAAAAATTGGTGTTGCAAAAAGGAGTTAACATGAAGTAGCACGCTGCTTGACCAGTTAAAGGTGTGCATATTAACTGTACCTGAGTTATGATTTGCTCGTCTGAATGTTCCTCTTGCTCATTAAATGGCATAAGAATGAAGAGCATTTAAATGCAGACAGATCCACACTCAATCTTGTGTTGAGTGTCAGGTTGTCTGTCAATTACTTACAATACTGTCTCATCGTAGAAGTCCTTTGGAGCTGGAGCTTAAGTGAATTACTAGCAGAAAATAAAAATCACCATTATTTGAGCAGTATGTTCAAAGGGTGGGTAATGCATATATGGGACATTGCATTCGTGCTAAATAAAGCAGGAATTTTATCAGTTACCATGTCCTTCAAGGCATTGAGGTAGAAGCTATTGTCAAATATATAGCTTGCATAACAAACTATGCCATCTTCTTTTAATATTTCTGCCTTCATTGTTAAACAAATAAGATTTCACTTTCCTAGTTATTTATATTATAATAAGTAAAGTTCTACCAACTACTCTCCATGCTGTTCCAAAAGCTTCTGTTTAGTTTAGATGCATAAACCCTTTTGTTTTCTTTGATAGATGAGCTGTCACATTTGCTGTGCTTTGCAACATCATCTACATAATCTTCAGTAAGACTGCTTGCTTCGTTAGGCTTTGGCATTTGTTTAAAAAAAGGTTGATCTTTTTGTAGGTGATGATTCTTTAAAAATGAGAAGAAGTAAATATAACGTGTTCTAGAAACCTTAATAAAACTGCACAATAATATTAGTTTTGGGTTTCTGTACCATTCTGTACCATTAATTGAGGAAAAGACATAAATTTTTTTCTACCCAGTCTTTGAATTCAAGTGGTTTGGTTGTGTTAAATGTGCAAGGGCTACTGAAGAATGTAAATTCTGTGATAATCAATCTTGTCATTATGGTTTAGAATATTTTTATTCAGTTTTACCATGAAATTTAGGTCAGCTCACAAAAGAAAGTGGTAGTACTTGCCTGAAGGTTTAAGCTTTGATTAAAACCTTCCACTATTTTTCTTCCACTAGAAACTGCTAAAGCAGATGCTATATTAGGTATTCTACTTTCTTGAAATAGAGAGAAACAATAGAGAGGCTTCCTGGCACTGCTCTGTCTCAGTACAGTTGAACTCTGGAGGGGTGTGCCATTCATTCTATGACTTCCTTCTGAGCAGGAACCATCAATTCTTTTCTCTCCTATGGGATTCTCATTTTTGAGGTGGTGAACGAATGCATAGTATGGATGAAACTAGCAATGCATTCCACTCATCCAGCTTTCTGAAGACAAAAAGGTAGTGTGACAGTCCTACTCGCCTATTGTGTGTGCCTCTCTATGCTTTAATTAATTTTCAAGGTTTTATTAGCATAAAGTATGATTGAGACAGAGAGTTATTTAAAGTAGCAGTGTGTTGTTGCAATAAATCACCTTTTTAGGGAACTTCACAATATGTATTTCTAATACATACTGCAAAGAGGAGTATTAATTTACTTCTGGAAAAAAATATTTAATTTGAGGAGTGCTTAATGATGAGAAATTAGAGAGCACCATAGAGAAAATGAAAAAGTGTGTATTTTCTTGCACATCAGAATTAATCATTTCACAAGGAATTAGTATTTGGTTGGCTGGCTTTTAGTCATTAAACCATCACTCTAGCCATTAATTAAATGTACATTTTATCTTAAAGTGAATCAATTTATTGAAACTGGACAAACTGCCCTCTGAAGCTTCGCAAAGATCTCTTTAGGATTGTAGTGATGGGTGCAGAAGCAACAATAACAGTTCTCATATTTGAAAGCACTGAACCATTTTAGTGCATGTTTCCAGCCACACAACTTCCATCAGTTCCTGTGGGAACTGAAGGTGTGCAATACCTTGTGGAAATTGGTGTGGTATTAATGCTGAATGTGTCACTGAACCAGCTGTGTTTCAGTGATGCACAGACTCAGATGTACTTGGGCTCAGGGCCCATTGTTACTCACTGACTACAGACTGAGCAATAAGAAATCTAACCAATGCAAATGCTGGTGCTTAATGTTTTACACAGTGTAAAGTCAGTCCTACTGACATATTGGAAGCATGTTGTGATAGGGATACCAGCTTGCTTATTGCGAAGAATTTCAGTAACCCACGTTTAATGTATCTGTACTGGGAGTTACCATTTTTATCAGATAAATGGAAAAAAGAGTACTCTGCAAGGAGTCTCTTTTTATTCTTGGGTACAGCATATATAATCTTGGAGAGAAACAAATGTACCTGTTAACAAAGTAGGAGAGTTCTTGATGTTTTTGTGTTTAAAAATCAGGTGCTGTGTGTTTACTTGTTTGTGCACTGATTCACGAGAAGAGATGCAACAGACTTCAAGTGAACCTTTGGACTGTGAAATACAGTTATTGTATTGTGATAGTATCGGAATATCACTTTTTGTGCAAGAACTTGAGTTAGCCTGTCCTCATTTTTGATAAAGGAAGATGTGGCAA
This sequence comes from Cephalopterus ornatus, assembly GCA_013396775.1. Lineage (NCBI taxonomy): Eukaryota > Metazoa > Chordata > Aves > Passeriformes > Cotingidae > Cephalopterus > Cephalopterus ornatus. The sequence goes on along the minus strand of VZRE01003984.1, from coordinate 282,804 downwards.
GCTTTTGAAAGTGTGTAAGATTTTATTTTGTATGGCTTGGTTTCTTTTTTTAAGAGATGAGGCTTAATATGTAGCTATGAGGGAGAAAAATTTGCTTAGCTGACTGTGGTTGTTTGTTTTCTGAGGTTGGAAGCAGTAGAGAGATCCCGCACCTAGGAGAACAGCTGGGAACAGCTAGGGCTGAGCATATGGCTCTCATGGCTAGCTTTCGTATCAGCAAATCACAGCTTGCAGTCTGGTTTATATCCACTTCTAAGGGTGGCCTGAGCTAATACCAGTTTTCTGTTTGGTAATGTAGAAGGCATTTTTCCCATATGACAAAACACATTTTTGCCCTCCATCTGGCAACCCAAAGATTTGATTTTGAGTTTCAAATTACATTGGTTAGAATTGCGTAGGCTTCTAACTGCTCCAATGTGACTTGCCTTTATCCTAATGATAGGATAAAGACCTGAGTATGTCATGTCATATTACATGGGGTAGGGGCTGCCACTAAGCTTGCCCATCATGCAGCTTCATTACATCTCTCCCATTTCATACACAGATGAGGGAGAGGCGTTGCCTTCCAGCCAGTGTCCTTGGGGAGGTTTGCGGTTATACATCCCACACGTTCTTAAGTTTTTACAGTCCCATTACTCACGGGGGGGTGAGAAGTGGGGGGGAGAGTTCTCTGTTCATTAGTTTAAACAGAATTGCGTTATGGGCTTTCCAGACTCGATCATACCATGTCATCGTTCCCGTGCCTGCATCACAAGATCACATTTGTACGTGAGCTGCACTGCAGCAGAGGAATTTATAAAATGGGCCACAACCACTTGATTTTCACCCAGACTGTGCTGGTGGTGGCACCACTTGGCTTCTGAAAGAAAACAGTCAGCAGACACCCCTCGTGACGTATCCCAAATTAACATCTGCCACAAGGGATGAAGTTTTGAGGGAGTGCCATTTTGTCATGTTTCCATATGGACGAGTGTTTCTTTGGACTTCACTGCTGGCAGAGGACAAACTCCTTTTGCTAGGAAGTGAGTTATTCACATTATCATGACTCAAACACGAGACAGAATTCAAATACTGGATTTTTGCCTACTTTAGGTTAGGGGGAAGAATCACTGAACATCTTGCTGGTACTGACATGAAGATGCACAGAAACTGATGTTTATTGTCTCTGTGGTTCTCTGTGGTTGCACATGGTGTCATTAAAAACAGGCGAAGTGATTTTCTGGTTAGGTAGTTAAATTTGTGTATTGTAATTGCTAGGATAAAATATACCGACTAGATAGAAATCTTTCTGGTAATGTGCCGTGTGTTCTGATATACTCCAGCTGCTAAAAACTGGAAAAAAGTCATTTCCTATGTGATCAGTATCCTAAAGGATGTTTCACATACATTGTTAGATTACAAATGTAGATGACTCCTGTTTTTTGTAGAGTCAGGTTTAAACAAATTGCGCTACTCTTTGACCTTTTCATTCCTACGAAATGTCATTTTTGTGTACTGTGTCCCTTCATTCATAGACATATTATCAGATTCAGGGGAATAGGGAGAAAAGGCAATAAGCCATTTCAGTCATGATGAAAGACAGAAATTTTCTTTCACAGTCATATAATTTCAAAAAGTTTTTCATTTATTGTTTCCAGATGGAAATAAAATTCTATATTGCATTTTTTCTTCTAACTGAAATATGTAATTATATCTAGTAATGCAAAGCCCTTTGTAAAAAAAGAATATATATATTTTTTAAAAAAAACACAACAGGAAACAGATGTTAAACTTAGAATGTTAAGATACTGTGAAGTACAGTTATGCATTAGCCCATGATGCCCTTCAAATACTTTTTGGGATATTAACTAATAGTTTTATGAAGTGATGAAATCTAGTATTCTGTGTGCAATCTGTGGTATGGACAGCATTGACTAAGTATGACTGTTCAGTGCATAGTAGTTGTAATTTAATCAAACCTGTATGGTAAGGAACTTCAGTGTCATTTTAGGTGTGGGGAAGATAAAAGCTAAGACTGGAACGAACTTGCCTTAAAGCTTCAGGTTAGAATGTGATATTTATATCTGAACACTGCAAAGTTTGAAAGATTGATTTATCCAGATTTCTGATGTAATCATGCAAAGCTTTTGTTTAGTTCATTATTCTTTTTCCTTCTGAATGCCTCACTCTGAGTTTCTGATTATAAAAGGTAAATTTAAGACCACCAGTGGTACTCAAAAGTGAATGACAATGAAACAGTGGCTCATGAGGTATTTCTGTCTTGTGTTTGGTTTGTGTTAGTAACTTGTGTTCTGCTAAATTCACAAAGTTAATTGTTAGAATCCTCAAGTACCTCCTGGGAGATCAGTTAATCAGTAGGACCTTTGATTCAAAGCACATACAGCATATTTTAGCTGTAGCTTTAGATACAGGAAGTAAGCAAAGAAAGGAGTTCACAGTGGAGTTGTTTGCAAACTCCTCATCTCTAGAAGAAGATCTGAGTGTCCGGAACATACCTGAAACCTTTCAGTGCTGTGGGTGGGATGAGATATCCCTGCAACACCACCTGCTACATCTCTTTCACAGTTCACAGAATACTCTTAGTTGGAAGTACGAGCAGCTAGATTGTATTAGGGTTCCCAGATACATAATGTGTGTGTTGTATGTGCACTTCTGACACATATGACAAGCAATTTACTTTCTGAAGAATGCAAGTTTTTTGATATTGGGCGACTGATGTGCATCTTTTTAAACCAAAATGATGCAGTGGAATAGTCAGTAATGTTTTCGAGCTTACATTTGTGGCTGTCACTGTATACAGGGACCTGTAGTGACAGTTGAAAAGTTCAGTTAATTAATGCCAGGCATTTTGTGTCCCATTAGTACAGAACCAAGGGAAATTACTTTAAATGACAACAGTTGTGTTCTTAGTTTTGAAAGTTATCGACAACAGTGATAGCAGAAGACATGTTTTCCTTTTTTTACATGGGGGATAACTAGAAGCAGCAGTTCTGATTAGTCTTGTTTAACTATGGCTGCTGAACACTATCGGTTTAGTTCCTTGTAGAGGAAGTGTAGTTTTAAATTCCTTCTTGGCCACATCCCCCTGAAGGAGATCAAATGTGAGACCAGCAGGATTCTGCGTGTTACTGTGGGTTTGGGGTTTGGTGGGGGCATTTTTTCAATCTTCTGGATAGGAAAACACTTCTGAGATTTTAGAATTTGGTTTTCACTTTTCATACTTCGCAGCAGAATTTTCATTTTTAAGGCAAAGAAGAGAAATGAAGCCAACCTTTTCACTTAACTAGAGAATTTCCACACTTGTGACTTTAAAAATCAAAACTTCTTGGTCAAATCAAGGTAGGGGTTTTTTTTAAATGTGATATTTCTATCCCAAACAAACACAGTGAATTGGTACTTTTTTTTCTATCAAATGATTTTTGGCCTTACAAAAGCTGGAATAAAATAACAGTTCTGGATCTAGAAATTCTAATAAATCATTTGTTGCTTTCAAAAACACTTTACAAAATAATCATGTATTGAAGAGGCTGTTTTTCAGAAGATGCTAAATTTGAGAGGAGTGGCAAAGAATTAAGTTCTTTTTCTATGTTGTCGGATGAGTTATTTTTAAGAACTTCGCATATTCAGAAACATGTTATGAAACTTGACTTTTATTAGTGTCTTATAACTGTGTTTTTGAGGATTGAATTAAGTACTTGGAACTAAGAGATAAGCATAATAGTAAGCTTGTGGTCCATAGCTCAGGTTTCAGCCCTTTTGCCATTTCTCATATTTTAGAAATATATTTTATTACTGATAAGCAAAAAAATCAGATGACTACTAGGATGCTTCATACAAATTACATTTACAGGATTTTCTAAAGCTTAAAAAAAGTTTCCTGAATTTTGTTGCTTTATTTTACAGAACTTGTTCTATACCATTTCATTTTTGAAAATACATTCTAGCTGAGCATCTGAAATTATTATGGGCATAGGCAAGTTTTTCCATTTCAAGTGGACATATAAAATTTGTATGGGTGCGTGGTATCTTTTTCTTTACTCTTTTTTTCATGAAACCAGCTGCCTCCAGTGTCCAGTGAGAGCCAGGTTCACTGCACTCAGCCTTTCTGTGCATCAAATTGTGTGCCATCCATTATCGGTATAGCTATTACTGTAATGTTGAGCTTACATGCCTGAGATAGAATAGCTGTTCCACTGAACAATGTAACCACTTCTCTGAGACATTTATGTAATAAGATCTTAGACAGAAACTTTCAAAACTGCCTTCAGAAGTGATTCAATAGAGTTTGTGTTTTATACACGTGTGTTTGTCAGATGAAAGGTGGGTGTTGAGAGAGTGTTTTTAATTCTTGGTGTAAAAATCAGTGCTTTTAAAAGGTGGGTTCCTGAAAGTTAGCATGTCTGCCTTCTCTTTGAAGAGACATGAGGATGTCTGCCTTCTCTTTGAACATTCTGGGCCAACCTTGTAGAAATAGAGAGAGAAAATCTAGATGCACAACTAATATTGCTGATTAATGATCTGGAAAGAATTTGTAAATAGTTGCATCTAATAACTAAATCTGGCAGCGGTATGTGTTGTCAGACAGAAATGCAATCAAAGAAAAAAGGAGAAATGGTCTGAGTGAGCCTCACTGGAGTGTGCAGAATGCACAGGGCAGAAGAGCAGGCAGTGCAGTGCCCAGTCCCAGGCCTTTTCTTACATGGTCACAGCACAGGAAGAAAGGGAAAACCTGAAGCGAAATCTGGTTGTGCATGTAACATTTTAAAAAATATTTGAATGTTCTTGGTTGATTGTATGCCCTTAATTGTGTAAATAATAAAAATTAAAGAAATGTGACTGCCATATTCTTTTCTCTGTCTCACGTTCCTTCACCCTGCCAGGCCTCAACTGGGGGTTTGATTTGGCTTTGATTTGGAGGCTTGTTTGCGTTTTCCTATTACCTTTACTTTTTTCCTTTCTGCCCTTTTGCATTTGTACAAAATGTATAGCATCCTGTGTCTCTTTTCAAGCTGTCACTCTGATTTTAAGCTGCTCCTGATTAATTCTATTTATTTTATAGCCAGGCACTTTTAATTACTGGAGTGTTCTCTGGAATAACAGAGGTAACATTTCAGACCAATATTGGAGCAGCTTTGCAAAGGATGAGGTGTACGTTAACTACCAAATGGCCAACTTAAAGGATACTCCAATTAGGGACATTCTCGTATTGGTATCTAAGATGTTATTTCACTCTAACAAGAAAGCAACTAACCCTTGCTGTCTTCTGAGGCTGAAAACAGCCACTGTCTGAAAGCACCAATTTTCACAATAGTTTGCCTCTAAAATTTTGTTTTAATTGTGTCATCAGTGCTACATAGGGAATGTGATCCCTATCTCAAAGGAAATTCAGTCTCATCTCTTTCTTCTTCTTTTCTTTTAAAACAAAATTGCTTTAAAATATTTGCACCTGTCCCTACTGTTCCAAACTGGGCTATTGCAATTCAGTATTGTTTGGGTTTCAGAAGCATTACTACTAATAGTTACCCCATATAATTTAAAGGAGTTTTGTGTATTGATTTCCTAATACTTTAAAGCTTTTTTTTTTCCCTTCTTTTTTAATAACTCTTAGGAAATGGTGAAGATTCTCAATCATCCAAGGGTGTATGCTTTTCTGCACATACCAGTCCAGTCAGCCTCTGACAGTGTGCTTATGGACATGAAAAGAGAATACTGCGTGGCAGACTTCAAACAAGTGGTGGATTTCCTTAAAGAAAAGTAAGTCTGCTAATATTTGACAAAATAACGGTGTTGGGTTTGTTGCAATGTCAAGAACGTGTGGCTGAAAACACAGTTATTTGCAACTTCATAATTAAGGTATGAAAAAGAATGAAGTTCTTTAAGCTTTCAAAGTCTTTGAGTTTTCTGTAAGCCCCTTGATGTGGTTTGCCCCGTTACTTGAGCTTTTATAAGCATCTAAAATCTCTGCATCGCGTGCTTTTAATTTGTCAATATATTCCTAATCTTTTTTAAATAATACATTCTTAAATAATTTTTTATACTGAAAATACTATATATAGATCTCTTGAAGTTAGAGTTATTGAAGTTGTCTTTAATGTGGCTTTTGAGCATTGTATACTTTGTGTACTGGAGATGTTCCAGTTCTAGCAAATGTAAATGGGTTGGTTTTGTGTTTGTTTGTTTTAGTAAGTATTTTATATTCTATATCTTATGTAAATTTACTCCAATCTTGCTTATGAGACTGATTAATTGTAGGATAATTTCAAAATTATTTCCCTGAACAATGGAGTTAATTGTGAGAAATAAAATCTATCATTAATGTGTTTGCATATGCTGACCTGAAGTTGAAAGTTTCATCTACCTGCAAAGCTTTTTTAACTACAAGTAATAATTTAATATCCAAGGAAGTTTTTTCTTAGTTTTTAAAAAGTTAATAGTGGCATATGTTGAAGGATCTTTCTGCACTGATTGTCAAAAAAATACATATGTGGAGATAAAATTATTTCTGTCACCTTGTTTGGCTACTTTATCTCTTTTTGCTTCCTTTGTTTGTGTGCTTGTTCAATGACTTAAGGACAGTGGTGTTGTACCTTTGACTCTTAGACTGTGTTAAAATACTTGTACATAAAGTAAGCAAATTTTCATAATCATTTTCGTAACCATTTTATATTATTATTGGAAAATCAAGAAGTCTGGCTGGGTAAAACACGTCATGTAATATGTAATCTGATATGTAAGAAAGAAAAGCGGACTGTGACACAATAGAATCTGTTTTGCAAACTCTATGTGTAATTTAAAGGACATTCCTGTGCATCTAGGACAGCTGATAGAAATGGAGCTGCTTGTCTTCATACAGCTGGATTTGCATTAATTTTCCACGATAAACAATGCCCATGGATTCTTGGCACTAGGTTTTAATTAACAGATATATTGTATTCCCATGTATCTGAAGTGGAACTGTGTCAGTTTATGTCTTAGCTGAGTTGAAGCTGATTCATTATTCTCTTCCATAGTTTTAGAATTGGCAGCTATTATCATATAACAGCAGCTGGGTTTTCGATAACCTTGTATAGCTGGCACGTGTTGGGGCATATGGGAATTTATTAAATCATTCAGCTCTTGCACACAGAAAAGAGCGAATTACTTAATATCCAAATTTAAAACAGCTGGTCACTGAATATATAGTAATCTATGTCATACGTATTTTTCCATGGGCTTTTTTGTAGTGAACTTACCAAGGAAGAAATAATTGGTTTGATGTCTTAATTTTAAATAATAATAAACTTTATTTATCCCGCTTATTAAGAAACTACCAAATTATCTAGGAGTTCCTGTTAGAAAATAGTCTCCAGATATTAAGATGGAAAATTCTTGGTACCATATGGCAGCAGGATAAAGAAGCTATGCAAGGCAGAGAAAATGTTTTGGATATTTGAACACGTGCTTATCTGTAAAATAATTTTTTTTTCTTTGCACTTAAAAGCATAAAGTCTTCATTTGTAGGCTTTAGTCCTAGGGCAGCAGCCAGCTATTACATTCCCATGTAAATATTCCTGTAAAGATCTCAGCATAAAGTTTGCCAGAACTCAACATTACTGCAGAGACTCCAGAGCCTAGAGCCAGAATAGCTAAAATTAAATATGTGTTTTAACTACTTTAATAGCCAAAAGATATTATTTCTATCTTCCATTTATCAAAAAAGGAAAAATAAAGCAAAGTAGAACTCCCTGTATCTCCTTTCTCTATTGCTGGGGCCGTAAAGTCGTCTAGAGGCTTCCTACACAAAATGTGTGGGGTTCTATGAGTAGATTCCAAGTGTCACCTTTGTCTCTAGAATGTGATGTCTGCTGTGATAGTAACTTTACCAAAAACTCTATTGAACCAATAATTATATAGGCTGACCTGCCGAAGAAGTAATACCATGCAGCAAGGAACTATATGGTTATCAGTTAAGTGTTTAATGACTTGCATTCAATCGTCTAAGCCCATAAAAACAAAGTACAACAAGGAAAAAATAAAGGAAAAAGGAAAAGAACGAGCCATTTCATAATTTTTCTTCTGGAATCTCAAAGGTCAACTGGTTGGCCCGATTGAGAAAAAGATTCAGAAACAAAACACTGTGGGGCTTTTTTCTCCAAGACGGAGCAAATACCTTTCCTTCCTCTGTAGAGCTATGAGTGACGGCAGATGTATCTTCTTCTCATAGTGGGGATTTATTTATATCCTGCTGAGCACTATATGCCTTACAGAGAAGCTAGAGTTCTCCAAGAGTACTCTAAATAAAGTACTCTTTATATTGAAACTCACTTTTAAAAAGAATGGAGCATTCTTGACCCTCTGGGACTGTGAGGTTAGAAATGTCACTTTTTCCTCTCTTTGAGGACTCTCTTCAGGCATGAACGTAGAAATGAACTTGAAAATTAGTATTGGCATTCTAGCGCTGTCTTTCGATGTGCAACACTTTGTATTTCAGAGCCACTCTCCCCAACCAGGTGACAAAGTTTTTGGTTATTATGAAGATCAATTAGAAAAATTCATAGAATATAAAGCAAGAGAGGCAAATCCATTAGACTGTGAAAAACTGAACTATGGAAGGCTTGTTTTATACTTTTTTAAGAAATTCTTTCTGTGATATTTTGGACTTTTTTGCACTGAAATTTCAGTAAATTCAAGTATTCGAGAAAATACCATTGAGCAGTTGGTATGTCAGTAGCTGATCTACAGATCTAATGTGTGTCTATATTTACTGAGGATATAATTCTAGAGAGCAACAGCATAAAGTGAGGATACATTGATTAATTTAGAGGGTGTACATTGTTTGTAGGGACTAAGGACTAGTGCCCTACTTTGTGGTCTTTGGGGACTATTACAATAGTCTGGAGGGAGTATTTGCAAGACTGATTCCTAGTTTCAGTGTGTTTGCAACTAAATACAGGATCTTTAGACATTGCTGCTAGGTAAATTTAATCCAGAGACCAATTTAGTCTTATATCAGAAAGTCTTTTAATTTTGGTGTCATTTTATCAAAATGTGAGTTGTTTTTCAAGTGATCTCAACTTTCAAGATTCAGCATAGATTATATTTCTGAAAGGTGATGTTTGTAGTTGCAAAAAGAGCAAGACAGCTTTAATTATCTCGAAGTTTTGAAACTTAATCACCTGAAATTTACTTTTGCTGATAAAAGCAAACAATTGGAATATATTTTAGTTAAAGAAACCTGAGATCTGAATGTCATATTCTGTAATTGCTTGAATAATCAGTGATGTGAATATATACCCATTACAAAATCCTTAGACTGGTAATGTGTTTTCCAAATGTCTTGTTTGCTTTTGTTGTCCAGACTATATTCTCTTACCTTTATAGTTTGTGAAGCAATTATGATGTTCTTTAAAGTTTATATTAATCTTTCCTATTACTGCTGCTTAATAAGAGAATTGTAAAAACGAAATCTAGATGAATAAAAAAGTAGGGGTATTTAGAGGTAGACTGAAACACTGTATCTTTCTGTTTTGGAAAATAGCATAATGCTGAGGAAAAGCTGGGTTTGCCTCCCAGTTTGCTTTTGTTTGTGTTCTGAGAGAGAAGCATAATATTAATTGTGGGTGGCTGCTACTGCTCACTTGAGACTGTCTCATAATTCAGGCTGGAAACATCTGAGCTTTCCAATATCATTGGAAAGCCAGCAAACTTGGGCTGCCAGAGGGGAAGCCACAGCTCTGCCAGGCGGAAAGTTCTATTCTTTTTTTTCACTGGTTCTCGCTTCTTCATTAAAATAAGACCTGCTAGGAAGCCTCTCCTAGCCTCCATTTAGTTGTAATCAAGTCTTGATTTTTCAGCGTATGTAGATACATTATTATAGGCAGTTGGAAAAAGGCAGTAAAGGACCAAAAGTAGTAAATGTGTGCAGTGGAAAATAAATCACAGGCTTGGAAGGAAATTAATCGCTCAAGTGTAAACTCAAATCCTGGTTGCCTACAGCAGTTACAGACAACTGCCCAATATCTGAAGAAACTAGAGATACTGTCCAAATTGAGAGAAGGTGTTATATAGTCGTTTTGGGACAGCTGGCTTCATTGAAACTCCCTTCTCCCCTGTTGCTTTACAAGAAGTTAGCCAAGGTTCAGCAGCTTCCTAGGCCACTTTTAATTCTGTTTTTAAGGGTTTGGGGGAATTCAGGAGTGACTGTCTTATGTTTCTTTTTATCTGCCCTGACTTTGTCTCTTTTGTTGCAGTGGCAGCCAGGCTGCATCTGCTTGGGTGTTAGTCAGACTCCTTCAGGGTAAAGTAGCATGGCTGGGAGCAAAGGGTACCCTGCTGCTGTCTCCTCCCAGTCATGTCAGTCAGTTCTTATGGCAATATTTGCATGCAACTTGTAACTCTAAATAATTTTCTATTGACAAATGTCCATATAGTAAGCTCCTGAATATTGCTAAATCCACATGGAAAGATAAACAGGTAAATGAATCATCTTCAAATTTGCAGCTATTCCAGACAACCTGCAGTTTTGAAAATATCCCAGGCCTTGTGGCAGTAGTATTGTCTTTATCACGTTATTGTGACTGTTACTGAAACTAGAATTTGAAGACAATGAATAGAATAATTTTTGAACAACCATTTACTATTTTTATATACCTTTTTCTACTCAGTTTCAAAATGCAGGTAATTATAACAAATCCCTCACTTTTTCATGGTGTAAATAAATGTGTTTCATTTTCTTTCTCAAAACGCACTTTTGTTTCTCAGAGAAGAGACATTGTTGAGCTCATTTTGCAGATGTGCAAATCGTGTCCCTAACAAACCGTGACAAGTCTTTCAGATTTCGGTTTTTTTAATGGGTTTTAGTACATCTGTTCTGTCAGTCTAACTACTGCAAATGTCATCTGTTTAAAATCCTTATGACGTTTTCTGCTAAGAAATTGCTGAGTGTATTTGGTACTTATCTGTAATTTTATACTTCAATCTCTGGACTCTTCTCTTCACTCTGTCCTTTGTCTGCTCCTGGAGTCTGAACTAATCACTTTACCAAATGTGTCGCTTTTTATGTTTTACATGAATTGAGTGTTTTTAGAAAGTATTGAATTAGCACCAAAAGCTAAAACATGGCTGGTTTTCACCAAACACACACAGCACAAAGGTACATTTAAGTATGTGTCTAGACTTGAGCCTAGTGTTTCATGGTGTAGTTTTTGATGGACTATGAGCTCCTTTTACCACAGGATTAGTTATCTTTAGGTGTCTTGAAATTTAAATTTGGTCTTGCCTAAAACAGTTGCCAAATTTGTAAACCTTCCTGCCTTGCATTTGATTTACAAGGTCATGGAAAGAGATACAAGTAGGTGAGAGATTTCGAAGGTGCTGAACACTTTCAGGTCCATTAATTTTATTATAATATTTTTTAATATATAGCATGCAACTACCTAAATTTTAAAAGTTTCTTTTCCTTTGGAACTGGCTGGGGAGAGACAAGCCTTAGGCGTTTCAGGATAGCTTTTTTTTTTTACTGTAACATTACTTGAATGTTGTTTTAGGAGGGCAGTCTTTCCATTTTTGCTTGCCCTTTTTTCAGCTAATGCTACTGTACCCTTACTTTTTAGCAAGCACATAGATTTTCCTAGAGTGGGAGTGGAAGGAGGGAAGTAAAGTCACTTACAAATATCTGCATCTTCTTAATCTTTGTCTTCACTTTCTACACATTGTTGAGTCAGGCTTCAGGTAGTTCACAGAGAGACCTCTTACTGTCACAGTTCACATTTATAATGTTGCCACTTTATAAATCACTAGTCACCATTTTCTAGCCAAATACATCAAGGATATTATGAATTTTCTGGGCTGTAGGCTCTTAGTTGTTCTGTTGTTTGTACATCTGTCAGAGTGTTGTACATGTGCGAGGATGTACATATTCAAATACTGAAGTCCAAATTGAATCATGCAATGTGATGTTAAAGTAATTCTAAGAGTTGGACTCAATGACCCTTGTGGGTCCCCTCCAACTCCGCATATTCTTTGATTCTGCAACGTTAGAGACTACTTTGAAAATTAGTGGACTCTAAATGTAGCTTCCACCTATTTATTTTTGGGGAAGATACTGTTTATGAAACTTATGACTTCAAAATTTCTATATGCTCCCTAATATTTTATATCAAATCTCTTTGGATTCTGGAGTATTCAGTTCTGCATACTGACCTGTTTAATACCATGTGCATGGTATTCACATTTTACAGCATTTTCTTCTAAATAATACACATTTTTCTGGAAATAAGAGAATCATTATGGGAGGGTTAGTTTGTTTTTTTTTTTCCTGGTACTCCTATCACTGTTCCACTCCCATAGTAAAAACTGGAGGGTGAAGCCTGGGAAATGAAGTTCCAGGATGAGCACAGCTTGTTGAGTGCAGGCTTAGTGTGCACACAGGGCATTTGCATCTCGGATTCTTGGAGGTCACAACACTGTGATATTCTGCTTTGGCCAGAATTTGGAGGAATCATTTTTTGAATGGTTGCTGAAAAGAGAAGAACACTCCCTGATTAAATGTAAAAACAATTTAGTCTTATTATTATACTTTTCATATGAGCTGGCTTACTCTTTTTAGAACTCATAAAGTCATTTGGAGTGATACTTTCCATATGCGGTTATGGTTAGTCTTTCCTTTTTCTGGGAGCTTTATCTGCAGTTTTCTTCTGCAAAATCCTAATGGCGGTATTGTTAGATGATAAGAGTAGAAGTTAGTAAAGTACATCCAATTCCATTTCTTAAGTGTACCAAGATGGTATCGTTTTTTTTTTCCTCTTCCCCCTGAGGGTGTGTGAATGTGGTTTTTTGGAAGTAATGATATAAAGTCTATAGTAAGGGTGAGAGGAAGGAATTTTAAGCATCATGTAGTAGTAGAAATAAGTATTCTTTGAGTGTTTAGTATTTATAGTGTTTAAATGCCTGGTTTTACTTACTAAGATACTATATTTCTCTAATATTTTTAAACAAAATGGCTAAAATAACTTTTTTTCCTGCATAAATATTTGCATTGTGTTTCGATGTTTTGAAACACAGAATTTAGAACTTGAGGGGGAGTCCAATTTGATTTTAAAAAAATAATAACTTGAATTTGTGTCAACTGGCTTAATAGCAGATTAATTTGACATGCAGTGCTCAACTTTAATTTGCTCCTGTGTTTTTAAGCATATCCAAACATTTTTTAAGATATATAAGTATTTATTGTGATAGCATATTAGTATGCATACAAATCCAAGATATGTGTATACATTATAGTGCTCAGATGTGAAAATTCTGATGACAGTGTTAAATTTTCATATTTCATACATTTAAAAGTATTTGTTTATTTAGATGAGTACATGTTTCTGATTTTAGGCATAGTACTAGGTAATAAATTAATTTTTAAAAGCCATGTTATTCTGATTATGTAGGACAATACAGCACAAAAGAATTTTTGATGAAGGTGGTAGTTGGCCGGCTGACAAGTGCTGATTGAAGTTACATTTGTGTTGAGCTTTTGGTGAAAATAAGTTGGAAAGAATAATTGAAGAAATAAAAAAGCAATACTTCTGTAGCCAATAATGGTTATTTTCTTTAAAGATAAGACGAGTAAATGAAGAAAACTAGTAAGTGGAAATATGAAAGAGCTGTTAAACCACTTTAAAAGTGTAGCTATACAATTCAAACACCATTGCATGCAAGAGGCATGGTAGTTCTGCTATCCAGAATTTTTGTGTGTATATTCTTTTGAGGACAATGAGATTACACATTGCTTCAAGGAAGCTCAATTTTGTGTTCATGTGGATCTTGTATTGGTCTGTAGTTTGTACTCATGAGTTGATGATCCACCTCTTTTTAATGAGAGTACAATTTATAGTTGTAAACTTCTTATTTATTTCATGGCAAAGTAATCACAAACATGAAATTTTAAAATATTTGCACGTAAGAGTAGTGGTTATAGCAGATGAAAGTTTATTTTCCACAGCTGAATCACTTATCTCATGCACTTGTAATTTTTTTTGTCTTTCTGTTTTGCTTCTCATCATTATAGAATTCTCATTTTGTTTAGTAGGAGAAATTGTCAAAGTACAGCTGTTAAATTACTTCATAACAGGAAGACAATATTGCAAATATAGTTATATTTAAAGGCACAAGAAGCAATATAAATTCTTCTCAAACCACTTACTGGAAAATTGTGATTCAGATGCAAGTTCAAGCTGGAAAATATGTTAGTGTGTCCAAGCACCTTAGGCATAGGGCAGTATAAAGCCGGAGTGGCTGATTGTAAGCCATTTCATCTTAAATCTGGAGAAAATATGTACTGGCAAGACCCAAAAGCCATAGAAATTAACTGTCTTCTGGCTTGCTGTGTCAAATGCTTCCCTGGTTGGCTTTCGAATGATCCATGACCCTTAGCAGGAGAGACAACTTGGAGATCAGAGCACAGTTCCATTCAGACTTGCAGTCAGCTTTGGGCTAATAACTTTTGGACATTACAAACCCCCACAGATTTGAATCAGTCTCCTACAAAAAGCTTTGTATTAAAGAAAAATACTGGTCTCTCTGAACTATTTGTCTCCATTGAAGGTTGTTTGTTGAGTCAAACTCCAACATAAGCCTTCAACTTTCTTACAGAAGTGGTAAACAATACATTTGAAAAATGGGTCGTGTGGTCATTTGTAGCTCTACTGCTGAATCTGTGTGTGTGTGTGTGTGTGTGTGTCCGTGGCCCACAGTAACTGGCCACAGCTATTTTTTAGCCCTAGTGCTTGGTGAGAGGAGATCTACTATCTGTCATGGTCTGGCTTGTATCCAAGACTCCTGCAGGGTGAGGGGGGGAGACAGACGGATTGTAGGTTCAGGTTTGAACAATAGGCTGGCATAATTTCTCCGCTGTAGTGGGATGGTCGCTCCCACACTGTTGACATAAGTTTGTGGGAGTACCTGACTCACGCACACTCAATCCTAAAAATTGCTAAGGAAGCCAGCTGGACTGTGAACTGTGACCAACAAATTATTTTTCCATTTGGCGTATTCTTGGGCCTTCCCCACCTCTGTTAGACCGTATACCAAGAAACGCAGGTTATAAACCTGAACACTTGAAGAATGAGACTTCTGTTTCATTTCACTCTGTCACTTACTGTGTACCCACATACTTTGGAATGGAGGAAAATAAACCCTGTGCTTTGCTTAGTTGTCTTATTCTGGTTTGTACTTGTGTGACTGTTGACACTGACTGTAAAACCATAACAGCTGGGAAAAAACATAGCAGTAGAGATTCCTCCTTTTTAATAGTACGACACTTTAAAATGTTCATTTTCTTGAAAAAGAGAGCAAGCAAATAGATTTTCTCTTAAATCGCCTTTTAATCTTTGCTTCCTTCATGTTTCCTTACCTACTAGTTCTTGTAGTAATAGGCTGTAACCACTGTGTAGTATAATGTATTTACAGTCAGCGAAGAATGATGGCTTAGGGAGTTCTGTCACAGCATTGTATCACCTACTGGGGCCTGCATATGAATTGGAGTCTGAACCTTATTTTCACCAAAGTTTATGATTATCTTGTGTGATAATTAGAATAGGCATGAGAGTAGCTGAGAGGACGCAGGCAAAAGAAAATTGGAATTTAAATACACCTAAGTGGAAAGTTCAGGGGTTATTGGTTTTGGTGCTGTTTTGTTGTTGTTGTTGTTGTTGGGTTTTTTTTGTGGGGTGTATTTATGGGTGCATTTAGTAAGTACAATAATATACCTTAATTCTGTGTGTGTTGGTGTATAAAATGAACTGTGGATGCAGTGCATTATAATTTAAATCTTGTAGGAGAGAAGTTTTCTTTAACCAATATTGCTATCAGCAGAAATATGTTTAGAATAATTTGTAAATGAAACCTTGTAGAGTAAAAAACTAATCTAAATTTTGAGCATGATTTAGTGAGTTTTATCAGCATTATACTTGAGTGCATGCACTGCTAGGGATTCATTTAATTTTAGTTAAACGTGTAAACATTTCATTGCAAATTATGAATTTAAACACAGCAGTATTATTAACTGTATCTCATGTTCATCTAAGACTAGAAGAAGGGGAACATGATTTGGAAATCTGATCTTCAATGCAGAAGCTGTTGTAAAAAAACTTTAAAAGCTGGGTTGAAATATTTAAAGTATGTTTAAATCACTCAAATTGGTATTCCAAAAAATTGTTTCCTGTATCTTTGAAACAAAAGGAGATAGTTTCTAGCCCAAATTTGCAAAGCACTGTTTCAGCATTGACAACCCTGTGTAATTGAAGTCAGACGTCTTTGTGAGTCATTCCACTTCTTAATCACTGTTGTTCACATATACCATAGAAGAAGGAAACCAAGTTTTAAATATACGGGTTAATTTTATTTTTTTATCTGCTTTTTTGAAGCATTTTATTGTGTACCCATGCATGAGGGTATCATCTTCCCTTAGGTTTTATGTTAGGACCTGCATGTGTGTACCTCTTGAGAGTCAAGGTTTGTGTCTTACACAGCAGAAGTTAATTTTAACCTTGTATTCTCCCATCGGTGTAAGCCTGCAATCCCTGGACAGTTAACATTAATTAGAAATTAGCAGGGAGTAATTGGATGATCCCCAAGGATCGTTTTTAGCTCAAATGTAAGATGAAAGAAAATGAGAAACTAAGTTACTGCCAGTCATTTGGATTATTTCCTTAACTCTTTATAATAGGAAATGATTATCAAAACTTTTTAAATTCCTGAAAACTATTATGAGATTTTGTTGACATTTTTTGAATGTTTACTACTTTGAAGCATTTTGCTGAATTGAACTACTTTCATATCTTTTATTAGGTGAGTTTGTATTAACCCCTCTCAGCACATACCATCTAAACAGAATGTAGGTTAAACTTTAATTTTCCATTTTTGTCTGTCCTAATAAATAAAGCAGTTCTAAATCTGAATACAAGCTGGTTTAGAAACAGAAAAGAATTGTTCCACCATTCACTTAATATCTGATTCAGCTCATCTGCTCTAAGAATGGTAGCAGGTCATACCTACTAGCTACCTACCAGTGTTCTATCAACTTTTCTGTATATTAGATTCAGTTTTTTAACTTGAAGCAGGGTGGCTATATGTCTATAATAAGACACTAAAAATTTTGAGCTATGTGTATAAAAATGATTCATACAAATTGAAACAGTTCCCAAACTATGGATTTTCAATAAAAGTCAGAAATATATATGGAAAATGTTACATATAAGGAAGAGAAGTTTATGTGCATGGCTTAATTTGAAATCCAGTGGACATAGTAAACAAAAGTTGTAATGAGTACTGTAATTTTACCATTAGTAACTGATTTTTTTGGTACATTTACCTTTCCATCACTCTAGATTTATGATATAGCATACCTCCTCCCTCGCAGCAGTGCAGAGGGATGGGGGACAGGGGTTACATTCCATTCATCACACGTCTCTGCCACTCCTTCCTCCTCAGGAGAGGACTCCTCACACTCTTCCCCTGCTCCAGCATGAGGTCCCTCCTCCAGGAGACAGTTGTCCATGAACATCTCCAATGTGAGTCCTTCTCACAGGTTGCAGTTCTTCATGAAATGCTTCACCATGCATTCCCCACCAGGTCACAAGTCCTGACAGAAAACCTGCTCCAGTATGGGCTCCTCTGTCTCCAGGGCCACAGACTGTGCCAGGAAATTGCCCCAGCACAAACTTCCCACACAGTCACAGCCTCCTTTGGGCATCCATCTGCTCCAGCGTGGGGTCCCCCACACACTGCAGTTGGATCTCTGCTCCGCCATGGATATCCTGGGCTGCTGAAGCACAGCTGCCTCACCATGGTCTTCACCACAGGCTGCAGGGGAATCTCTGTGGCACCTAGTGCACCTCCTCCCCCTCCTTCCTCACCCACTTGGGGTCTGCAGTGTCGTTGTTCTCACATATTCTCACTCCTCTCTCTGGCTGAAGTTGTTGTTCTGCAGGGTTTTTTTCCACCTTCTTAAATCTGTTATCCCAGAGGTGCTACCACTGTCCCTGATGGGCTTGACCTTGGCAGTGGTGGTTCCATCTTGGAGGTGGCTGGCATAGTCTCTGTCGGACAAGGGGGAAGCTTTTGGTAGCCTCTCACAGAAGCCACCCCTGCAGCCTTTCCCACTACCAAAGCCTTGCCACACAAGCCCACTACACCTTTCTGCAGAAAAAAAGTCCTTGTTGCCATTTATCATAAAGGTTATTTAGCAATACTTTCTACAGAATGCATAATTATTTGAAGTATTTTGAGGGTTTTCATTATTACAAGAATAGCAGAGGCTGAAGGCTGTCTTTTAACCTATGTTTTCATAAACTACAGCTTTTACTTGACAGTATTAAAGTGAAGTACAGTAATTATCACATTAAGTGAGATAATATTTTTGTGTTTTTGTGAATAATGCAAATAAACATATTTTTTTCATAAGGGAAATGTTCAGATAATTCTTAAGAACAAAAAATTGTTTTATTGATGGAACTAAATGTGCATTCCAAGTGTGATTATGTTTATACAATGACAGTGATCTGGGGACTTTTAATTCTTTTTTTGTAATGTAACATCTATAGGGTATATGCTCCCATCCCATGCAGAGAGTTTGCACAGAATTTAATTTTTCTTTCATTAAACATCTGGTTAAATTTGAGCATCCTGCTTTCACTTGTTAACCCTGGTGTAAATTTGACTTTTCCTAGTTGCCCGTATGTGCTTTTTTTTAAATTTTCTGTTGGATATTTCCTTCATAAGTAAATAAACTGCCTTTACTTTCTGACAGAAAAAACACATTGCATCTAAATATGTTATTGTTCTGATAATTGAACCCTAAGACAGAAACTTGCAGTGGTATCTTCAAAGTATTTACTGCCTAAATTTAGTGCGTTGTTTTGTCAAGGAAGTCACTCACAGTGCAAGTTCTCAATTACTCCAGTAGCATCTGCAATTCCAAGGTATGAGAGTGTGTGTTCTTCATATGCGACTTTCTTCCAAGCTCCTGAGACGTGGAGCAGGCCAAAAGAGATGTTTTGCCAGTGGGAAATGCTGTCTTTGCAAGTTTGATAAATGCTCGTAGCCCATGGCTGTACTGAGACCCGATCGCTGCACACTGCAGGCTGACATAGGTAATGCAAAATTACCTTTTTCACCAAAACAAGTTTAATCTGGAATTATTAGCTGGGATTCTGAACCATAGGATTTTAAAATTTTGCATCTTTATATTCACCTTTGCACAAGTACAATGGATTTTAGGCCTTTCAGTATCTTTTGAGAGTTCACTGTCATCCTTGTCTGTAAAGGTAGTGAGTTCTTTAGCTGGAAGGAAAAAAAGGTGTTTACGCTCTAATTGTTGATTCTCTTTTTGTTCCTTTTTTCCATAAAGGCAAGGTAGCCATGTAGAATCTCGGAATTGCTTTTCCAAGGTGACGTCCAACTTTAAGTTATTTTAGGAAAGTCAATGTGCCTCGCTTTTCTCCTTAAACCTCCTGCTTTCCTTTACAGATGCTTAATTTGTACCCTACGTGCATTTCACCTTCTGTGTTTTAGGGGACAACCTCAAGGAGCAATCCCTGAACTGTTTGTATCCATTGATGAAGAGTTCGTACAGCTTAGCAGATTCCTCAGAGTCTCACAGGAGATGAGAGGAATGTTACAAAATCATGAATAGGGTTCACCTGCTGTTTCTTTAACACCTCCTTCAGTTAGATATTATGCAACTATACTCTGCATCATACTTTTGTATTTTTATATGCAAAGTGGACATGGGAAACCATTTAAATCTTTGCTAAGTGCTGCTCTACTGAGGAGGCTGCCTAGGAGAAAGCTGCATAGGAGATAGCTCTCCTTCAGTCTTGGTTCATTTATAGATACAATGTACCTTCATAATTTCCGTACTCTTGGATTATCTACAGTGACTGCCAGAGTCCATCTGAAGAAGAGAGATTATTTACTTATCCATAACAGACTTTATCTTGAGATACACTATGTACACATATAACCCTTCCATTTAGCTGTGTTTCTCAGCATTCAGTCTAATCTGTGTATTCTGTCTTTGAAGGGAATGGAGCAAAGTTCCCTTCATGAACTACTGGCTGAAACATGAGGGCCTTAAGGATGTTTCTTTGGATACTGCTAACATAAAACACACCACAGTTCACAGTCCTTGCGTATACCACTGTGGGATTACATGTAGATAACTCATATTCTCTGAAGTGGTATATAGGTGGATAACTGCTCTTTGCCATCTCCCTAGAACATTTCTGCGTCGTTAATTTTTGTTAACAGCAATGCAAATTCCAAAGAGATTTTAGTTGTTTTATGTTTTCAGTATTCAGTTTTTCCCTGAAGGGAGAAATACTAACATTTAAACCTATTTTTATGCTGAAAATTGAGGTATCTTCTAAAGGAGAACACAAGTGTCCTAGAAAGTGAGAACTGTAAAATAAAATAAATATTTTCAAATATTGTTCTTTTCTGCTCAGGTAAAATCCTATAAAAATCTTTAGTGAGATGCCTAACTACTCTGTCTTCTACTCAGCTGTAAACCAAATCTACTGAAATTCCTGGAATTCCACTGAAACGAAGGGAAGGGAGGTGTTGTGAATTTTAAAGACTCGCAGTAGATCACAGAGGATGACATAGTTTTCATTAATGGACTCAAAGGTTAAATCAGTAAATAATTTCTAAATTTATTCAGGTTTTTTTCACCTACTCAAATATATCTGAACCTCCCTCCCACATGGAATAAGTATTTTCGGAATGCAGTTTTGTATTAGTTGCTCAATATTCTCGCCATACCAAGTGAGCTTAAATTGTGTGAGATACAGCTTGTTCCATCTGCGGTGATCCTGATTTGCTAATTCCTTCAAACCTCCTTTTATGCTGTATCTTCTGTTTTTCTCAAAGTAGGAAAGCCAGTGTCTGTGTTAGGCCCACCAAGTTATACTCAGACACTTGATTTCAGCTTGGGAATTTACAGTGTTTGCACCAAGTTGTGAATCCATCTTTCTGCCTAAGAATTCTTCATGTCTTGTGTTGTTATTGTAACGGGTACTGTTGTGCCTGGTGGGCGTTTGGCATGCTTTTCAGGTTCTTTAACTGATGCCCAAAGGCTATCATGGGACATTATGTGATTTGATAAAATTGATTTCAGTGATATGGTCCAAATGCAAACACTGCTCTGTCCACTGAATTGATTAGATTCCATTTTTGTATTCTACTCCCTCTGTATCGTAGTGTGCACATTTTATGCAATTATTCATTATGTTTAAGTAGACTTTAACAGGGAGAGTTCATGGTGACTATTAAATTCAAACTTGTGTTCATCTTGCAATATTGAATATTTGTAACCACCTCATTCCATTAATTTGAAACATTTTTCAGGTCTCTCAGTATTGATTTGATTTAATTCTGCAGCTGAAGCCTGCTTTAGTAGTAATAAGTAAGAAGTTAGTCAGCATCTGTTTTGGAGAAGTTATTCTCCCACAGATTGTAATATGATTCTCTAGTTAGAATATTGGGAACCTGAAAAATAGCACTTGTTTCATCTTTGTCAGTCTTGCTATCAAGATACTCTGTCTTTATTTCTGTAACTGTCTCTTTAGTAACTAAAGTTTTCATTTTTTTTTTCCTTTATCGGAAGTATTTAATATTAAGATTTAATATTCTTGTCTGAAGTCATTGCTCGTGTCCTTTTATAATGATATTTTTAGAGGTTTTCAGTTTTGTTCCATCTCTTACCTAAGTATCGCTTTCTTGGCTTTTACCACCTCTTTGGGGTTTTTCTGAAGTTTACCATTTTCCTCTATATGACTGATGCTAGTTCTTAAGCAGTTGCCTTGCTTCATGATGATTCTTATTTCCTTTTCAAGGGTAATCATCCTGCCTAATTTTCTAATTGTGTGGGCCTCAGAGACTCTCTTTGGGTTCTGGGACTTCATGTGCCAGGTCTTTCTGTCTTACCGTGTCAAGATACAAGAAAATCTGTTTCCCTCAATCTTTAGGTATTACTCCTGTGTTTTGAATCAAGTTGCTAAACCCAATTGGTACTGATCTCTTATCTAATTACGTATATTCACATATGAGAAAGAAGTTATTCTTCTCAGCTACATCTTTATTCATCTTCCACTGCCATTAAATTTACCTGAAACCTTATTCCCTAAATACAATTTTCATACATTACCTATTCCAATGTTAATGGTTCAGTGATGCCAAAGAATGGTTGCCATAATTGGAGTGCTGTCATATCTATGAATTCTTCATCAAACATATTTTTAATGTTGCCTTTGATGGTTCTTCAGTGATAACAGCATATTAATGATTTTGTGCTAGTTCTCTTTTTAACTTTCAGTCGCTGATAGGTCAAATCAGGTAACTGGTCACAACATCAAATTTCCTTAATTATTTCTCTGCAGTATGAGTTTTTTAACTTTTAAAGTTTCATTTTCTAGCTATTTTACTGCTTTAAAATGTGGTAAAATATTTGTACTGTGCCTACTCCCCACCTTAATGGAAGACATCTGACACACAGAAGCCCAGAATGTTTCAGGTGACCACCTTTCAGCCTTCCATTTGAATAGTTGGGGTGGTTTCATTTATCTTTTCCAGACTTGTAAAATTTATTTCGACTTCTTGAATAGTTTTGCTGTTATTGTTATTTGTTGATACCTGTCCTCATATTGATGAGCATCATTGCTCTTAAGTTTGTCTGAATTTTTTTTTAAATTTCCCACATAGTGAGCCTACCTTTAGGCAGCAAAGTTAATGCTTGAATGACTTTAGGAGTTGTGACTGTGTGCAGCCTGTCAAAGTCAAGAGTCCTTCCAAAAAAGGCACCTGAACTTATATACGTTTAACCGGCCTTTATTTTATTTAAAGTTTTTGACTGTGACAAAATATACTGTTGTCCTGGTAACAATATGGTAAACTATTCTAATTGTAATTTTTAAGGCATCTGCAACTAGTGACACACTGAAAGTGAAATAGTTCATTGAACTAAAAAGAGAGAAATGGGTAAGAGCATCCCTGAGGCAACAGTGTCTGTTTATTTTGCGTGGGTTTAACTTTGTCATTGACAAACTAGTCTGCATTTAAAATATCATCTTTTCCTGATTTTGCTTGTGATGACCTGTGTGTGTAGAATGGTGTGCATGTATAAATCTGAACATTCTTCTTCAAAACTCTTCAAAGAATGCATTTATTAACTACTTCCATTGAGCCCAATGTACTAAATGGATTTTGTCTTTTATAAAGAAATTAAGTTACTGGCAATTCTAGACAAAGGAAGCTGCTTCCAAAGGGTTAAGAACATAAAGTGTGTGAGAACCTGGCTAGTTGAGTCCATCTTTGTGAGAGGGGAACTGGGAGATTTTAGAGCTGTTGTCCTGATGATTTTGCTCTTTCTGCCCAATGTCCTCAACTGTGCAGCAGACTAAGCCCATTTCTCCACTTGGAAGAGAAGCCACAGTATTTTTCTCTAAATTATGTTTTATTAGTTAATACCTAAAGTAGTATTTTATTGTTATGCATCAATCCTGTGGGATCTCTTATACACTGAACCCACCTTCTGTTTGGGTGTACCTAAGATCAAAACAGATACTTCTCACAGTCATTCTGCCACCTTCCAGTTAGCCGAGTGAACTATGCTTGCTCATAAAGGTTGATATTGTTTCTGCTGCGTTTTCTTTAAATTCAGATTGCTATCAGAATACATAATGAATGAGATGAGACCATGATCTACAGACAGTATTTGTAGTATGCTATCACTTCGATGATGCCCATTAACTTAGCAGTCATGCCCAGCTCTTTCTGTAGATTGTTGCAATTAATATTTTCTGTGAGTAAATGAATAATTCTTTATACACATGTCCTTTGGAACATTTGCTTCATAGTTTCTTTAAACTAATTCTTGCTTGGTAAATTCTCTATTTCCCAGTGATCTAAGCTGTATTGCATTATGTTGATTGAAACGTGGTTATATAGAAATATAATTAACTTTATCTTATCACACTTTCATTAGTAAAAACACACTGGATTTCTTTGAAGTTAAGCTCATGGGTTTTGGCTTAATAAGGAAATATTATTGATTTTAAGTCTGAAATGTTACCTCTGAGAATGTAATTCTGAAGCTATATAGGGCTGTGTTCTGAGCACGTCACACATTGGTGTGAAGTTTTAAGACCATATAACCACATTTATCAGCATAGCATGGAGTGAAACTGAGAAACTTTGGAGTTACACAATAGCAGCTTTGAATCTTTATGGAGTAGGGAGGGTTTATGCCTAGAATTTTGAGCCAAATACTACACTTACTCTTAGAACTGACAAATTTATTTTTATTATTCAAATTTGCTTTTTATGTTGCTCACAGAAGTAGTAGTTCCCTATGCAGCCTTCTTCCATGTGGTCATGTACAATTATTGCTTTTTAAGGAAGAAAAAATGTTATAGGGCAGTGATAGTAAAAGGTTTTGACCTACCAGATCTTTCCTTTATAAAACCTACCTTGAAACATTTTTCAGCCCCCTACATCCTCTGTGCAGCTGTTAGTCCTGAAAGCTATCTGGGTTTACAGGTCTGCAGTTGTGAACATTTCTGAATAAGGATGTACAATTATAGCCATCATAGCTTTGCTATCCAAAATGCTATTCTGTTTTGTTATTTTTCTATTCTGTTCTTAATTTCAAGATCCATCCTCTCAAATATTAGATGGACTTTGTACACTACTAGTCTTTTCTTCCATATTCAAGATATTTAAAGCATGTTGTTTCAGAGATAGTAAAGTCCTACATTTGTAAGTGGAAAGCATCCCTGAAAATTGTACCGTTTGAATTTCATGAGGTATAGAGGCTCTGAAAAATTCACATTTGGGAATGTATAGGAATGTACAGCAAAAACTGACTGGTGTAGAACTGCAGCACTGTTTTAGAGTACATGAGCTGTGATTTAAATGTCTCTGGGTAACATTCAGGAAAACTGCTTATGGCTGCTAAAACCTTGCCCCAGGCGACCTGCCTGTGGCTCTCTTTTAAAGTTGTGGCTTTGAAATTTAATTATAACAACACCTTTTCTTCTTCAATAAGGATGTAGCATATAAGTTGCTGTGTTTTGGATGATCAGCTGGTGGGGTACAAGTTGTATTTCATTAGGTAGTTTGAGAATGGAGTGGAGATTATATTAAATTTGGTGCACATCATACATATGTTGTTAACTGGTTTTCCTTCACGGTGTCAATCCTGTGAATGTTTGCAACTAGAAAACTTTTGATGTGATGATTTCTCACAAAGGAATAAGACCAGAAAAAAAAGTCCATTCAAATTGTTTGTATAGCTTGTGATGTGAAAGAATTGTGTCTTTTTTTAATCTATCGGCTGTTTGGGGGTAACTCTTTTGAGCTGAGAGTGTTTTCCTCAAAATCTGCTTTGCTTTAATGTCTGTCTTGCAGCAGCCATTCTCCTCTCTTTCTTTGTGCTGCAGAAGTTATTAATATAAATGATCTTGAAGCAAAAGCTTGGAATAAAACATCTGGCCCAGTGGCAATTTTAGTTCTTCATTTTTTTTTTCTTGATCAGTTCTTGGTTCTACTTCAGACAGAAATCTTACATTCTCTGTTAAAGTCTTGCAACTTGTCATACTACCACTCTTTGACAGCTTCTTCTGTTCCCCTTTACTGCCCTATTGCTGACTTTGGCCTGTCTTTAAAACGTGCTTGGCCTTCTTTTCTCAGTTTCAGTTCTAGCTTATTTATGTTCTAAAGCTTCACCTAGCCAGTGTGAACTACAATAAGTTATTCACTTCCATCGGATTCATACCTTAGGGGGAAATAATATACTAAGAGAGGGCTATTGTCCCTCAACTATTGAATATCTAGCTGAAGCCAGCTGCACAATCCTTGACTTTTTGAGATGGCATCTCTGCTCAGCTTTATTTTTGAGAAGACATATTCATTGCTCAGTCTCTTTAATGACAGTTATTTTTCTGAATTTCTATTCAGTAATAGCTCAGAAAGAAGTGAAGGCTGATACTGATTTGAAGAAGGTGTAGATATGCTGGTAATCTTGGGCTTCTCCTATGAAGAGATACAGTGGGATGCATCATAGTGTTTCTGTCTCTGTTGAGATAATTTGTTTTCTCCATCTTTTATTTGGCAATTTCTATTTACCCATAGCAGAGGAAAGCAGTAATATGAGTCCTCTTTTCCTGAATTTTAACACTGATTGTATTGGATAGGGATTTTTACCAGTTTGTGGCCCCAGTTGCAGACTTTGCTCTCAAAGTAAATTTCAGAACGTGGCTGTTGCAAAGTTAGTGTATTCTAAGGATTTTGAGATGTAGCATTTCTCTAGGTGGGGAATCTTTAACAGTGCTGCACTTGCATTTTCCTACAAATAAACAACTGTCATTGCTATTTCTCTCTTGTCCTTTACTTTGTATAAGGTACATTACTTTTTGCTACCTGCTTACTAGAAAACAAGCCAAAATTGAAAGAAAATTTTTGAAAGCAGATCATTTATCTAAATTCGAGAAGTACTTTAAGAGATTTTTATCTTTTTGTGCCTGTATTGTCAACAAGCACAATACAGGCTTCTGTCTGAAGCAGAACCAACAGGTGCCTCAGAAAGGGTGTGTTACAATGGGCAATGTTACTGTGAAGACTAACAGAGATTATCAGAGATATGGCAGATCTGTCACACAAAGAAAATTTAGAACCCTTCAGTCTGGAAAAGTGCTGATTGAATGGGATTAAGACAGAGGTCAGTAAAATCATGAGGAGTACCAAGAAGGTGAACAGAGTTGTTACTGTTCTCACCCAGCACAACAATCAGGAGACATCAAATGGAATTAGCAAATGGCAGGCTCGGGAGAGATTTTTTTTCTTTTAAGTGGTTATGATATGGAGGGGTTTATATTCAAGGGGAGACGGGATGCGTTAATGGAGGAGAAGTCCATTAAAGGCTACTGTTTACAAAAACACCTCTGACAAAATCCAGTTTTTGGAAGGAGGTAGGTATTCTGAGGGGCTCTGCTTCTTAAACCTGGACTGCTTCTGCTGCCCCTAGCTATCAGGAGACTACTGGCTTAGGTGGACCTTTGAACTGGTCTGTCTTATCTTCAAAGTCCCTGAGACATTGCAGGACTGTAGATTATAGAGGGGCAAAAAGACAAGTTCAGAAAGTGTTGTGTTTTTTTGTTTGGTTTGGTTTTTTTTTTTTTTTAATTAGCATTTGTTAAGGGAGTGCAGCTTGCAATTTTTTTCATTTGGTTTCATCATGCCAAAAAGGCATGTTAATAAGTTTGTTTTATATTCCTGATTTCTGTGTCAGAGTGAAGAGCTAAGTGACTGTCACTGGAACAGACGTGGATGGGTCCTCAGAGCCCAAGATGTTTAGTATTGGTGATAAGCATTGTGTCAGACTGAGAAAAAGTATATCATATTCTCAGCCAGTTATGGCTGAGATCCTGTTATTTCTGACCATGCCTGACAGCTCTAATGTTGAACAGTGAAGGGTCATAGAAAATTAGTGTAATTTCGATGGCTGCTTCAGTGCAGCAAACATTAAGTCAGTTCCCAAGAACAGTTCCCTGGTGCAGCCCTTAATAAATTCAAACTTTATTTTTAGGGATGACCTTTAGTAATGCAAGCCTTGATCCATTGAGATGCTGTTCACTTTTGATGCATCTCCAAATCCCTTTTTTATGCATTTTAAATCAACACACGCTTATTCTGAATTTATGTGTGTGGATAGACAGAGAGATGTAATTTAAACACATCTGTTCAAATATGCATTTCAGATCAACTTGGTGCCGGTTCTCATAATACGGCTGAGTTTTTGACGGGTATTATATCCCTAAAGTACACAGCAGATGGTATTTATTAGAGATTGAATGGAAATGAAGTTTAAAGATGTTGAGCTTTTTGTCTTAAGTCACTCATTTTTTAATCATAAAACAGTAATGATCTGAAGTTATAAATCTGTAATGAAGTTCTTTAAGATGTTTCATGTTTACGGGGAGAGTAGAACACCTCATATTTGAATAAAGTTAGTCCAAACCTTAACTGTTTGGGTTTTTTTAAGAAAATCTATAATGGGAAGTATTACAAAGTTTCTTCTAAAACATTTGGGCTGCATCTAGTAGAAACTCTAGCCACCTTCACTATAATTGTTTGAAGGGAGTAAAACTGTGTGTACTCTTTCATCCTCAGGCAGTGAGCCATGCTAATTATGAAATATACTTTTTATCTAGGTCACTATTCCCCGGTAACAAGGACAACCCAGTCCCTACTCGCACAGTGTCCTCCATACCTATACCTTCTCAAGTTTAGTTCTGGAAATCAGGTCTCCTAGCTGCCTCCAGGTGTCATTCAGCCCAATTTTTGAAAGAGCTCTTCTGGGGGCAGGAGTTGGGTTTGGAAAAGAACAGTCATAAAAAATGCCTATTCTCACCCTCAGTTAAACTGTGAGAGCTGTTAGATTGTGTGTCTTGATCACAGATACTATTTTACAGCCTTTTTAAGGTGACTTACGTTAAAACCACTAATGACTCAAAATTCAAAACCAGCCTATTAAACTCCACTTGCAAATCCATTGGACATTACTGCGGATCACAAAGCTCACGTGTAATGTGTTCCCTGTGGGAGCTGCCACCGTGAGCAGCCCTGAGTGCTTCGTAAGATGTGGAATGCAAAAAGCAGAATACACCCAGTGATTCTGTAGCTGTCCAGTTTAGACTTAATGCATAGTTTCTGCCACCCTTGTGTCATGGTTTAACCTCAGCCAGCAACCAAGTGCCACGCAGTCACTCTCCCAATACTGGGATCAAGAAGAGAATTGGAAGGGTAAAACCTACAGAACTTGTGGATTGAGATAAAGGGAGTGTAATAGGGAAAGCAAAAGCCATGCACACAAGCAAAGCAAACCAAG
Source organism: Cephalopterus ornatus (assembly GCA_013396775.1). Classification (NCBI taxonomy): domain Eukaryota; kingdom Metazoa; phylum Chordata; class Aves; order Passeriformes; family Cotingidae; genus Cephalopterus; species Cephalopterus ornatus. The sequence goes on along the minus strand of VZRE01003984.1, from coordinate 253,892 downwards.
GAATTAATTCACTGCTTCCCATGGGCAGGCAGGTGTTCAGCCATCTCCAACAGAGCAGGGTCCCATCACATGTAATGGTTACTTGGGAAGACAAACATCACCACTCCAAATGCCCCCTCCTTTCTTCTTCTTCCCCTGACTTTATATGCTGAGCATGATGTCATATAGTATGGAATATCCCTTTAGTCAGTTAAGGTCACTTGTCCTGGCTGTGTCTCCTCCCAGTTTCCCGTGCAACCCCACCGCCCTCAACAGCGTGGCAGTATGGAAAGTACAAAAGGCCTTGGCTGTGTGTATGCACTGCTCAGCAATAACAAAAATATCCTGTATTATCAACCCTGTGTTCAGCATAAATCCAGAACACAACCGCATACCAGCCACTATGAAGAAAATTAACTCTACCCCAGTCAAAATCAGCACACCTTGAAATTTGAAGTGTTTCACTACGAATCACCTGCAAATTAAATGGTAGGATTTAATGGTCTTTCCAATTATATACACATCTCCCATGTGCATGTACCTTTTATCAGGGAAATCTGCAAGGATACTCTGAAAAAATACTCTGAGCATTTCTCTGTGGTCAAGTCTGGGTTTCATTTGTCTGGTTTTTTTTAATCAAAGCAAGTATATAAACAATATGGCATTACAATTCTTTTTTTCTGGTTTGTTATGTCTTGGGCATTCATTTCAGAGAGATATGATCCAAGCCGTGAAAATAAGTTTTTTAAAAAGTATTAAAATGATGCATTTTACACACATAAACAAAATATGACTTACTTAAACATCTACTAGTATTCAGCATTTCAATAGTTGAGTGAAAGTAAGTGAGTTGACTTCTAAATGAAACCATTACAGACTTTTACATACAATAACAACATAAAGTTATCTTCTTTGCTTTAATGTAGGCAAACTGCTATGTAAAGGAGATTTGATTTGTGAGACAACCTGGTGTTGTGTTAGGCAGTAATAGAGAACATTTTAAAAGATTTGAAATAATGCAATTGGCTTTGCAGTGGGAACACCTACCTGAATAAAATATGTTAGCAGGTGTCCTGCCAGGGTGGAATCTCATGCTATTGTATTTAATAGAAATACATACATTGTAAACAAGTCTAAATTTGGTAAAACTATTTAAAGCAGAAGGTCTGAAAAAATAATATGTAACACAATTTAAAAACAATCAAGTTTAAGTCTGATAGTTTGTTAAATAATCTTTTTTAGAGAGTGAAGCTTTGGCTTTCACCCATTGCTCTCAGGATCTGACACTATTGAATGTAGCATACATTTAGGTTTTTTCCAATACCTTTTATTACACTTCCAATAGAAGCTCATTCAAAATGCAGTAAATTCATCTTTTTAGTTGGCTTGATCTGAGGAACAGTTTGATAGAAGCAAACATAAAGACCCTCAGACTTAAACAAAACTGGAAGTCAAATATATTAATACTAATTATAGAAGAGTGGAAATGGATACTACTTTTGCATTATTTATGTTTACCGCACCAGTATTTTGCCGTTTGTCTGTTCTTTTAGATGGTATTGCAGTCTGTGAAATGACTATCCTGTCTTTCCATTTATACTTTTATTGCTAAATTTTATAGTAGTATTTTAAATATTTTTCTTGAGAAGTTATGATTGGATCTTTGCTACTCACCATACATTCAATTGCAAAATCTCCCACTCTTGTAGGATAATTGTCCTGAAAATTTGATGATGTCATTATGTGTCTAAAGCAGCTGAACACCAGAAAAGGAAATGGCAGCATTAAATAGAATTTCATATAAAAAATAAGAACATAGGCTCTGTGGTGAACTGCTTGCTTTCTTTCAAGTACTGCTTGTTTTCTTACATATTTTCTTAAATATTGATGTTCATTACATATATAGCTGCATTTGAATAAGCTGTCTTGCCAAATGATAGTTTATATCTAGCCATAAGGCTCAGTCTGTTAGCATCTAAAAGGCTTCACACAGACATGTTTATGACATATCTATTGTCATTGAACCAAGGTACTTTGCACTTTCATTCCATGTGTAAATCAGTTGAACAATTGATACGAGGGTTCAAAAAAGCTCTTTTTTTCCTGACACAGGGGCTTTGAACTTTGTACGTCCTGGACTACTTTTAAACACATATGGAAAAGATTACTAAGAAAAACATTGTCAGTGGATATCCATTTATTAGAAGCCCGTTCATCCGTTGTGTAATTTAGGGTAAATCATAAACTGAAAAGGATGGAAAACCCTCTGCTTCAGAAATTATGTTCAGCTTTAGTCCTGTAACTCCAGACACTTAAATTAGGAATATATTGACCTGTGTTGCATTTATAGTTCATGAAAAGAGAGAGAGAAGTGCAGAAGGATTTCAGAACAGAAACAGGCTGAATTCCTTTCTAAAAGTATGGGGATTTTTCCATGGTTTAATTCTCAGGTTAATCTCCATATAGTCAAGAGAGAAGCAGGGTGAAGTTTCATGTTGTTACTAGCCTTTGAAAGAGGCAGTGCTTCCAGCTGAGCAGCCTGTTTCTCTTGTGCGAGCTCCAGCTCGTGTGACTCTGCAGTGAGCAATTCAAGTTGAAGTCAGAAATCCCACAAGACTAGGCCTTGTAGAGAAAAGAGAAAGAGGGGGGAAAAGGGCTTCTGGAGGACTGTGTGTGGTCATGGGGAAGATGCAAACATCTCTTTCAGCTCCAACACAAAATGGCACGTTGAGGTGCCTGTTAGGTTCTGTAAATATACTTGAAAGACTAATCTTCAAATTTTTTCATCCATTAACCTCATTTCATTTACATGTCCTCTAATTGGGAATATACTCCAGAAATGTTCTAAAATATAAAATAATCTATGATGCTGAAATAGCATATCAGAAAGGACTGGTTTTATTTTCATAGGAATTCCACTCTTTTTCCCTAACATTTTTTCAATGCAAATTTCTAATTTATGAATCAAGAAGTTGCTAGGTCATCACATTTTTTGTTTTGACCTTAATTACTGTAAATAACTCGGCAGTTCTCATACTGTTTTGTAAGACCATATAGTGTTTTAAATTTATTCATACAGCTATTTACTCTAATCCGGTATTTTGTTATGCTGGGAGGGGTGGAGGTGGGTAATCTTGCTTATGAGCAAGTTAATGGCTTAAAGTAATTTTTGGATTTAAATGTTAATTGCTGAAATAGAAGTGCGAAGAAGATGTGATCATGCAAAAGAATTTCAAGTGGTCATGGGAGTAGCTGAAGGTGATAATTTTAGCTTCTTTACATAATTTCTTCTCTGAGTATGCATTTGGTTTGTGATGGTTATTGCTAAAGGAAATGTTTTCTGTAACTAAAACTACATGAAATAATCCATGTAACAAGTGAATCCCAGAAAATTTCACAATTTTGCTGCTGCTTTTCTTAAAAATCTTGCTCCGTGGAAATAGTGGGGGGCGAGGAGGACTTCCTGCTTTATTTCTGGCAGCTTGACACTTTTATCTCTTTGTTAAATCAAATGACCAGGGATTTTGCATTTCACTTCGAACTTATCTTCCATCAAGAGTTCTTTAACTCCCCTCATTGGTGAATCAGTCTGTGCTGACTGTTGCTGTAATATCTCCTATACTTTCCTGGCACTGCTATTTGAGTGTCTTGTTTTCTCCCCTGGGCAGAAAAGAGCAGGTAACTGCAGTGTGAGGGCATGCCTGCACTGTTTCCTGGTTATTGATAACACCACAGAGATACCTGAGCAAAAAGAGCTCCAGGAACCACCTGTACTAGCACAGAGCTCACCTCAGACTGATTTATTCTTCTGGGCTTGTTTAGAGCTGACTCAGATACCTGTGCGCTGTGAGGAGGCAATTCTCAGGGCTGCAGTTACCCACAGCACATGCTTTACTTAACCACAACTTGACTTCCAGGCATCAGTCACTCCTTTGGGAAGTAGAGCACCTTTTTTCTCTGCGCGAAGTGGCTGACTTGGTTCTTCCTTAGGCAGAGGGTAAAATGTTCCTTTACTTCTGTATTCTTTCAAACATTTGTTCCTTCTTTCTGGGAGGTTTTGGATATCTGTACTGTCAGCACTGGTTCATGGGTATGCTGGTCCTTATAGCATCACACTAAAATAGACACATCTTCACTGTAAAATGAAGTAGTTGCTTCTTCTTGGATGGTTAGAACTGCCCAAGATAATAGCGATTGTATTGCTGATCTACTTCAGGATGACAGATCATAAATCTGCTTGAGTAGATGGAAGGGATTTATGTATGCAGAGGGACATAAAAGAGAGAATATTCAGGAATCCTAAGTATTAGGGCTGTATTATCTTATACATGGCATTGGTTATTCCTCAAATTCATCTTCTTTTCTGAAAGTCACCAATTTTATTGTAAAATCTTCCAACTGAGAGTCAACTTGAAATGGAGACAACTGTATGTCTTCAGAGAAAAAATCTTACAAGATTTATAATTGCCAGATAAAATGATTGCCTGCAATCTCTCTCACTTTTGTCAGAATTATGTAGGTTTAAAATGGCTGGCAAAGTTTTAGTCATTTTATACTCAGAAGTACTGAAACAGACCCACCACATCCATTAGCTACACTAATAAGGAGCATCCAAAGTTCTGTATGTTTGAACCAGCTTCCTGTTTGTTTTTTTTTTAATTGCTTTCACTTTCATAAGAGCCACTGTGCATTCCTGGTTCATTGAACAACATGTTTTAGAGCTTCTGTCCTACATCCTAGAAAACGTGTTGCAATTGAATTTTTAGACTAACTCTGAATGCATTTATGTAATGTTGTGAAATGTGATGTTCAGCAGTTTTTTCTTTGCTTACCTCAAAATAGATAAACTGCATTTCATGTAAAAAAATTTAATATTGGCTGATGCACAAGAACCTGTTCTAGTGTAATTTTCCATCATATTTCATAGCTGAGGCAATTTTTTAAGCATCATCTGAATCTATGTAATAAAGAATTTTGTGCTGCTTTCAGCCTGTCAGAGCAAAGGTCACTTTAATTTTCAAGTGTGTGTGTTTTATATTTTTCTGTAATTATCTTTTTTCCCCTTTTTTTTCATTAAGAAATTATGTTTCTCATGTGGAACTAATTGTACACATTTTTGTTCATCAGTGCATTGAAAAAGTGTAAGAGCTTGATTTTTGACATTTTGGATTTTATTCTGAGTGAAATCTTATGCTTTTCTCCCCTTTTTAAACTTCTTTGAAAACAACATAAATAACAATGATATAAAAATGCGCTGTGCAATGTCATATTTTAGGCAGTTATTACTGGATTGAACTGTAATTAGTTGCTATTGCTGAATACACTGTGGTTCTTATTCTCTTTTCATACCCAAGCTTTTCTTTGTGTGTAATAATTCCATCCAGGAATAAATCTAATTACTAAGATAATTAACACCTTATCAGCAAATGGAGTTCAGACATTTGTAGAGTTTATGAATTTTTAAAATATGTAATTTCCTTTTAACTGAATGACAACTTGTGTTACGGAGAAAAAGAGCATATTTTATTGTATCTAGCTTGATTGGACCTTATAATTCATGTTACTATAGAAACAACCAAGCCATTATAAAGGATGGTATTACTACTACCATTGGTAATAAATGCTTTGGCTGTTGCCAATAGTGTCATTAAAATGGTTAAAATAACTTCATTATAACGGTTTTGTTAAATGTAATGAATGTTCTGTTCATATTCTGAGAAATGGCAGCTGATGTTAGGTGGTTCTGATTTATAAAGGAATGTGCTGTTTCTTCCACGAGCTAACTATTGCTGCACAAGATATCTGTGATATGAAAAAAATCATGTTGCAGAACACGGTGCTGCTGTCCACTCAGTCCTTAAAGCTAACGAATTCTGTTATTACTTGATATCAAGCAGAACTTTATACCTTGACATTTGTCAGTCTTAAGAGAGCAATGGTAGTTGAGGCTGTTTAGCCAACAGGTCCGGATCTTTCTGCTGTTCTGTACGATATTCAGCCTGTGCTCACCACTTACGGTTAGTGAACCAAGTCCTTGAAAATATTCAGTTTTTTACTGGTTTTGATTTGTCATTCAAATGCCATCTCTTAACTTCATCTCAAATGGTGGAGTCCAAATTCATGAGCTCAGAAAGAAATTGATAGAATTTGGTTTCTTTGGTGGGGATTTTTCATAAGGAAAATGTGGAAGAAGATTCTAATAATATGTCAAACAAATTCCCATGCTGCTACCTATATATGCAGACAAGTGTTAAAAGGAGGACAAGACATTTGCTTTAGGATAAACTCATTGCCAATACCTAAACAAAACAAAAAATTATATGTTAAAAAACCAAACAAAATATATTTACTACCATGTACTATTTGTATGAAGGCCGTTGTGGTGAATATAGGCTATGCTCTAATATTGCACTTAATCAAATTGATAAGAACAGTATTCTCTGCTTCCCTTTTCTTGGGTCTTTTGCAAACAGATTCACCTTTTCCAGTATAACTCATTGTTTTGGGAAGTGTTTCTTTCAGTTATTCAGACTCAAGTTTCTTCACCCACTGTAACCACAGCATTATTTTTTTTTCTCTGGTGGCGTACTGTCTAATAGAAAATGATAGTTCTCTTTGGCTATTCAAATGCTCTATAAATGTCATTTGAACTATGTGCATGGGTATTTACAGTTCTGCATCTCTTATCCTGATGAGGGGAATAGAAGCCTTCCAGCCATTTCTTCGTGTTGGAGACAGTCTTGGAGACCCCTTCCTAAGCTCAGGCGCGAGCTTTTGTTGTGACAGCTCTCCTTATGCCATTCACCCCTAAAAGAAACTCTTTCAGCTCCTCCCTTGCCTGTAGCCTACCTAAGAACTGTAGAATTATTTAGGTTGAAAGGGACCTTTGGAAGATATCTCACCTATTCCCTCACTTGAAACAGAGACAGTTTTAAGTCATATACCACAAATATCTTTATAGAGTTCTTACTTTTCATCATAAATCATATCTTCTCCAGTTTATTGTCGTTACCGACAGCACAGAATCGACTCTGCTTTGTGGAAATAGTCTCATCTAGCTCAGTAGGGAGCACTGAGCACTATGTGTTTCTGCCTCTCAGCAGAAGATTGTTACTATTATTCCCATTCTACACAAGCAGGCCAAATACAAAACAGTGCTGTGGCTTTACAGCCTCTCCCAAGGCAGTGGTCATCCAGCTGACTGGTGTCAGATTCGGAAAACTGAGTTGATATCTTCTGGATCCCATAGGGTATTCTGGAAGTACTAAGCAGTAATCTCTTGATTGTAGGACTTATTTTTTAGGGCCATGTCACAGAAATACAGAAGAGTTGAAGTTGACAAGGGACCTCTGGAGTTCATTTTGTCCAACCCCCCTGCTCAAGCAGGGCCACCTACAGTCAGTTGCACAGGACCATTATGAGATGGCTTTTGAATATCTGCAAGGAGGGAGACTCCATGACCTCCCAGAGCAACATGTGCTTAGTCACCCTCAGTAAAAAAGTGCTTCCTGATGAGAAGCATCACTTGAGCCCTATGCCCTTGACTACCACCCCCCGGAGCTCTGTAATACTGTCCAGGTTTCCACTTACAGGATCATTTGTGCTCACATGAAGTAGCAGTGGGGAGTAGCAGTCAAAGGGCCAGATAAGCCCCACAGCATCCTGGATCTTTGCCCCTGGCAGACAGCAAACCTCTCTAGATGGTTGGTTGGGTTAACAGATGAGTGCTTGTGTCTGCCACAGCAGGGAGTCACCCATTATGATGACTCAGTGCTTCTTCCTGGTAGACTTGCATGGTTTAGGGGTTAGGTGGGCGAGATACTTTGCTTGTCATCACATCTACCTCCACTTCAGCTTTGAGGATGATGAGCATATGTTGCAGATGCAAGACCTTAGGTTGGTCAAGATCCTTCCTCTTGGTGTCAGAAGTCACCAGCTTTCATCCTTCCCCTTCTCCAGAGTTCTTGTTTCCCTTGGTTGTGGGCATGGATACTACCTGCTTCTGTACTGTAGATCAAGGGGCTCTTCAAACTACTGAGTTGCAGAGAATTATGTAATCATTAAGGTTGGAGAAGACCTCTAAGGTCATCAAGTCCAACCATCAATCTAACACTGCCCTTCCCTTTTCATCTTCTCTGATGCTGCACATCCTTCTGTAACTCCTCCATTGCAGGCGCAGCTCCTCCAAAATGGCGCAGCTCCTGCGGGACAGAGGGTCATCTCTCCTGAGAGAGCCCTCAAGGACTCCCTGCAGCCTGGGACTTGGAGGGCTGCACCCACCATCTGAAGCCCAGTCTGGGTACAAGCCTTGACAGCTGCTCCAATGTCTACTGGATAAAATGCTCAGTGACCTTTTACTACCATGTCCAAGACTGTTACTGTGGCACAAATTCAGCTAAGGCCCCCTTACTTCACCCCCTTTGGTACATCCTTCTGCATCCTTTGGTGCATCCTTCTGTGTCTGGTGGCTGCCTCTTGTTAGCTGCTCTCTCTTGACCTGCTGTGTGTAAGGGTTCTACACATTCAGTCCGAGGGGAACAGTTAGGAAATGTTGACCTTGCTTAAATAACAAGAGACCTCCGTGCCTGTGCATTTGTGAACTGAAGTATTTTGTTTTTATTTTGAAGCAAGGCACAGGCTGATTTTATAGAGTACTGAGTTAAAAATTAACTTGTGAATAAGAGATGTCTTTTTGGCTTGTAAGCTAATTTTGTTTGAGTTTGCTGGGTTATGTGACATACCAGTCCCCTCTTTTGGATACCCTCTTCTACTCTGATAGCAGCATTGTAAAATGTTAAATGGTTGACATTTTCTGGTGACTAAGTCTCAAACGGTTTAAATGTTATGTATTAAACAGTTAGAATTCGAGAAATAACAAGCTCTGCTTATCACCTCTAATTTTGAATGAAGGAAGAGTTGATCCAGATATTTTCACTTTTCTGTCACAATCCTAACCCAATATCTTTCTTCTATTCCATTCACTCTTGACCGAGTACCAAATGCATCCTTCATTACCAAGCAGTGGTGCTAAAATCTCTTTTCTTTTTCCCAAAAATAATTTTAGATCTTAATTTCTGTAGCTAAAGTTGAAGAGTTTTAAGTCTGTGTAAATGAGCTTTTAAGGCAGTAAGACTTTTACATTGCTTAGTTAAGTTTTCCTTTCTACTTTCTTCACAGAGTGTCTGGAATAACAATTGCTACAGACATCATTTGTGGTTTTCCAGGAGAGACAGATGAAGATTTTCAAGAAACAATGAAACTTGTAGAAAAGTACAGGTTTCCGAGCTTGTTTATTAATCAGTTTTACCCACGCCCAGGAACACCAGCTGCAAAAATGCCTCAAGTTCCGGCTGCAGTGGTAAGATCCATTTTCTTAGCGGCTGTAGACAGTGTACTCAGATGTCTTTAATACATAAAGCATGTACATGAAAATGGAGATTTTTCTGCAGAACTGTGCCACAATTCAGTTTGAGGTTTATTTCAGTCCGGTAACTGAAATGATTGTTGAACTGCCTTTAGATGTTAGCTAGATCACTGAATGAATTTTCATATATACGTGACTTGTTCAGATTGTTAGGAAGGATAAAATCGTGGTTATACTGAAGGTCTTGTCTGCTTTCTATCAAGTTTGGGGTGAATGAGTACCAAGAGCAATAGCTGATTGATTACAAGTATTAATTTTTTTTCCATTTTAAGACTTTTGTGACTCCATCAATCTCAAGCTTATTGTGAATAATTATGCAAAGTATTAATAATAGAGCAATGTTAGTCTCTGATTTATCTGTCAAATATCAAATTTGCAGGCCATTTCTTGAGACTCTCCTTATACACTGCTCATAAACTTCCTTCAACCTGCATGTTAGGGGCCATTAAGAAATTACATCTAATCTTTCATTTTCTTAGGTGTTCCTGTTCTCCCTATCTCTCTTTCCCTCTTTACTCCCTCCTCTCTCTTTCCCTTCTTTCTCTCTCTCACTCTTTTTCCTTCCTTCCTGCCTGCCTGCCTCCCTCCCTCCTTCTCCCCCTCCCTCCCTCTCCTTCTCTTCCTTCCTCTCCTTCCCTTTCTTTCAACACTTCCTGACTGCCAACATTCTCATCTTAAATTCCCATGAGGAAAACAGCCTGTTTTGATATAGAGGGTAGATGGCTATTGAATGTATTTTCCTTGATATAAATAGCTATTTATAAGCAATAATAATAGCAATCATATCTGGAGGCATGGTTTGATTTATTTCAAAAAAATTGAATTTGTTATTTTTGTAATCTGAGTTTCAAAACAGGAGAGTATACAAGACTGATGCCTGTAGTAATTCTACTCATTATTATCTCATTATTATGGGCATAAATAACATTTTTATTTCCTTTCAGTGTAAGAATGAAAGTCAGCAAGCAATGTAAATCAATTTAAATAAAAACCTGTTTCTTTCAATATATGTATCCTGGTACACCACACCAACATGAAGTCGAAACAGTATAGCACAACTTGTATCCCTTTGCTTATATATGAAAGCTAAACAAAGTATTTTTGATTTTTCTTAGTATATACCATGAATTCTATAGGATGCATCAGCCACTGGAGACATAAAATGAGATTATATTTGGCTTCTTCATTCATTGTTTAGAGAAGTACAGCTTAAGCAATGACTGTTTATTTACTATAGACCATCTCATAACGGGAAATAGTAAGTTTTCAAATATAAATAGCTGCTGTTGCATTATTTTTGTTAGCTTTGAATGCTTTTTATAGACCTTGGTAAATGAAAAAAAAATAGAAATGTAATTTTTGAAAGGTAGGAAGCTTAAAAATCAAAACATCAATTTATATTTTTGTTTTGCATTCCTTCATTCACAATTCCTTAAGCATGTTATTTTCACAAATGATACAAAGAGCTTAAGTTAATTTACCCTCTTCTGTTTAACTGGGTGCTATGGGAAGACAGTATGTGAAGAGCTAAATTATTAGAAGAACATTAGCTGTTCTGTGGTTAGAAGTTTTACTTGGAAAATGGTAATTGTCCATTTAACCCAGTTTTACATTCTTTCTTCTTCTTTGTAGCACTAATACTTATTGCTTTCAGTGAATTAGAACCTTCAAAGAAGATGGGGCCTCTAATCCAGGGCTGATGAAAATCTGTAATTAATAGATTTTGTTTCTCTTTTTTCTTTTTTTCCCCCTGTAGTCCTTCAAAAATCCTGTGTTATGAGATCCTTTGTTCTTTTATCTCTTAGGAGAAATGGAGGGTAACTAGTCAAACAGAGCAGGAAGAGCTTGTGCTAATCTCTTATGTTTTATATTCACATTACTTCTAGATAGCAGCTGATGGTCTTTCCCGCTTTGCCAAGAATGGACAGGCATTTAATTTGTCATTCCTTGCCTAGGGTAACTTACGTACATTTCTCTCCTAGCAAAAGGAAGCAGCACATGATCGTCCCCATTATGCACTCTTACCCTTTCATCCTCTAGTAAAATATTATCCATGTTAATAAATTTATTTTATTGCATTTGCATAAGGAAAGAAATAGCACATGAACTGACATAAAACTGGCCCATGCAAGTGTCTGAGTGTGCACGTGGTACGTCGTATCACCAGTCTGAACTTGTGAGCTAGTGCTTTTACAGGATGTTCGTAACATTATCCTCTGCAGTGGATCTGTTGGTAGGATCTCTTTATAGGAAAAGAGTTTTGACTGTATTGTTTAAATACTGATGCGGAACCAGCGAGCAAGTTATTTGACAATAGTTATCCTTGTGGGACTTTTTCTCTCAAGATTGCACTTACATGCTATGTTATTTCCATTTTGCAACATTTCTGCAGTGGACAGATCTGTTGCTATTTGCAGACTGCTCCACTGCAGTAAGTTCCACTTCTCCAACTCTGGTTCACGACAGCCTCGGTGGTTGTACCCAAGTATCACAGCTGCAATAATAACATATTTGCCATGTCAGTTCCTTTTAGGTTAGTTTTTTTCAGAAGACCCTATGACTTCTAGGGATGAGTGGTAGAATATTAAGCACAGCAGTACTTAGTATTTTCAAATTTTTGGTGCGTGGTTTGGATGGAGATCTTAAATGTAATTGCCTTTTTGGAGAAGATCCTCATTTGAGTTTATCTTAATAGAAAAAAATCAGTAGGTCAACGTGGAATCGTCCCTTCACATAGATAATTTATCTCTGAAAGCCTTACAGGCAGCAGTATTTTTCTAAAAGGGCAGATGACACTAATGTAGATGGACGGTTCTGCCACCATAAATTCAGAAAAAACAGTTAAGGCTGCAGGCCCTTCTTAATTCTCTTGGAGAAAGAATGTCCATGGAGAATCAGACATCTGTCTAAATGGTCTCATCATTTCATAACCATGAATTAGATTATGCTTACCATAAATACTGTCTCCAGTTTAGAGAAAAGTTAGAACAAACCTAAGCATGATTTATATTTTGATAAAGCAATTACAGTGGTGCTGAGTCATGTATGTGGAAAATGAGTCAAGATGTTGTTAAGAACTTAAATGATATCCCATTTTTTTCCTTGCTGTTGCCCCCATTTTATCTACCTACTGCTAAATAAACTATTTCAGAGATGAGTTTGGATGCTCATTATGTCCAGTGGGCTGTCAGTGGAAAATTCTCACTCTGAAGTGTGTTAATGAGGAAATGCTATTTTGTGTATTGTTATTGCTGCTATTATTGTTATTATTATATATCTGAATTTCTCCATTTATTTACTGTGTTTAATTATAAAAATGATAGTGCTGATAGTTGTGTAACTCAAATCACAGATTCTAGTCAAACATATAATAAGCAATCTAAGAGAACATGATATAGATGTGTCTGGCAGGGAATTCATATTTAGCTGCATTGCAAAGGATCAAAGTACTTTAATTCTAAGTGTGAAAATTACTCTTTTTTTCTAAAATTAAGGATGTGTAACACCTTATGTTCTTGAAAATTTTAATTTCTCTGTTCTTTATTTTTTCAAGGCAGCTATTACTCATGTGGGGACTTAGAAGGAAATTGTTATCTCTGTCCTGTGTGATTTGATCCATTACAATTTCTGAAACATTAGGGGAGATTGTCATCTCAGGATCAACTTGACTTCTGTCACTTTGAAATTACATGAGGAAATAGCCATTTTGAAAATAAGAATCATAGTAAGGTACAATTAGGTTAATCTCTACTGAGAATAGTAGATGGCAGCTGTTTTGAGAGCCGTAATGTGACTGCAGCTTCATGATTACACTGCCATCAACTGCAGTGTGGATTCTAATCTTTATCTATTTTCAGTAGTGTAAGCAATTCAGTTCCAATGATTGGTGTCATTATTAGATTAAAAAAAAGACGTTGTGATATCTAGATAAGACTGTATGTTCACTTTTCTTCCTTCCCTCTTTTTGTATATCATCAGATAATTACCTTGCTCCTATGTAGAAAATTTAGACAGTCAACTACTGAATGTTTCCTTTAATTCCTCTGAAAGGTCTCATTAATTTTTTCTCTCTGTATTAGTTGTACTAAGCACTGTACTTACTATACTGAGGTGAATAACCAAGTTACAAACTTCAAAACTGTTCTGGTTTTGGCTGGGATAGAGTTAATTTTCTTCCTAGTAGCTGGGATGGTGTTGTGTTTTGGATTTAATATGAGAATCATGTTGATAACACACTGATATTTCTAGTTGTTAAACAGTGTTTATACAAAGTCAAGGACTTTTCAGCTTCTCATACCCTGCCAGCAGGAAGGCTGGAGGGGTACAAGAGGCTGGGAGGGGACACAGCTGGTACAGCTGACCCAAACTGGCCAAAGGGATGTTCCATACCATGTTGCATCATGTTCAGTATACAAAGCTGGCCAGAGGCAGCTGCTTGTAAACTGGCTGGGCATTGGTCAGTGGGTGGTGAGCAATTGCATTGTGCATCCCTTGTTTTTGTGTATTCTATTTCTTTTATCATTATTATAATTATTATTATTTTCTTCCTTTTCTGTCCCATTAAACTGTCTTTTTCTCAACCCATGATTTTTTTCACTGTTTCCTGATTCTCTCCACAATCCTGCTGAAGGCGGGTGGGGAACACTGAGAGAGCAACTTTTTGTGGTGCTTAGTTTTCAGCTGGGGTTAAACCACAGCAGTCTTTATCAGCACCCAATGTGAGGCCTCTTCAACATGCATCACCTCCTTCTCTGGCAATACTGAAATCTTTGCCTTCTTTGCCAGTCCATGATCACTTCCAAGACTGCTGGATGACTGGCATCTCCTTTTCAATCCCTTTATGTGATCAGTGCCACGCACTTACTCCATGTAGCATCAGTTGTTTGGTGTGTGGAGGAGACCTCTCCTTTGAACATCCAGTTCAATACTGCCAGTTAGGATGCTAAGAGGAGCTGTGCTAGAGTACCAACCACTTCCAAAGCAGCTCAAACCCCTGCCAGTATCTCTTTTTCTGCTGGGTTATGGCGGGCTTCAGATCCTTTGTATCTCCAACTCCAAAACCACCCTAGGAGTCGACCTAGAGTCTCCCCTTGTGCTTTCTGCCAGAGGCTCCAGGTATGACCATTTTCTTCAACTGCAGTGTAGAGCACATTTTTTCCATCTTGCCCCGTCTGGACAGGCCTGAGGGCTACTGCATGAACAGTCCCCTCGTTCAAAGCTTAGTTGTTGCTTAAGGCCCCGTTTGAAATTTTTCTTCTTCCTCACTTGATAGAAAGGGTTGACAATCAGACTGTAATTTTGAATAATGCCAGAGGAGGATATTATTGTTATTATTTTCTTCCATTTCTATCCCAGTAAACTGTCTTTATCTCTGCCTGTGAGTTTTTTCTCACTTTCACTCTTCTGATTCTCTCCCCCATCCCACTATGAGGGGCAGGAACAGGTGAGCAGCTGCACGGTGCTTATCCTTGTCTTTTATGGTTTATAGTGGGGAATTACTGGTATCTTTCCATACATAAAGGAATGATGGGCGTGCCATGTCCATGGTGGACGAAGTGTCTGCAAGTGTCTACGCAGTCTCCAAAAGCTCAGTTTTCAGCAGCCTTCATCCCAAGTAGTATTTGCCCTAGGCTAGCTGTTGCTTTTTGTTCAAGGTCAGCCAGGCCTACAGTCTGTTTCTTCTCTATAGGAATGTACCATGTCCATCCAAACACACTGCATGTGGTTTGCCCCTCTGCCATCCATCTACCCGCAAATATTGTGTTCAAGCAAAAATTCTCCTGATTCTAAAATTTCATCCATCTATATACTGGGCATTTTATGTGTTTGACGTAGTTTAACCTCAGCTGGCAACTAAGCACCATGCAGCAGCTCACTCACCCTTCCCCCATGGCATGGGGGAGAGAATCAGAAGAGTTAGAAAAGCAGCACACTGTTAATATACTCATCATTATTATTAGAAAAAAATTATCTATAATCAGACATCATGTCCCCCTCCATTTAATTGAATGGTCACTTAGATCTGTCATTATATTTCTCTACTGTAGGAGCAGTACGTAATGCACTGAGATTTTTTTCTGCAATGTACAATGCAATATACACCTTCTCAGTGTTGTCTGCCAGACAAGTTGTATTTGACATTTCTGTGGGAGCAAACCAACCATCTTGTATTTTATACCTTTATTCTCTGATAGATGGCTACCTGTTTTTCTTAGACTGCTTTGCTTTTGCTTCCCTTCAGGAGGTCTCCAAGAATTTTTATGACACTTTCATGACTGAGTGGCTGCAGATCCACCATATCTCTCTTTGATTGAAATTCTGCAAGGCACTAGAAATAGGTATTCTTGGAATACAGTGAATACGTTATAATGTTTAATTCCTCCTTTGCTAGATGGATCAAGGTGTAGTCATGCACCTCTACACACAAACAGCTGAATCCTCTGTGGTAGCTCATGTGCTCCTAACCATTCAAAATAAATAGTTGTCGATGTGTCACCAGACTGTCCCAGCCTGACTGAGAAG
Source organism: Cephalopterus ornatus (assembly GCA_013396775.1). NCBI lineage: Eukaryota > Metazoa > Chordata > Aves > Passeriformes > Cotingidae > Cephalopterus > Cephalopterus ornatus. The sequence goes on along the minus strand of VZRE01003984.1, from coordinate 237,967 downwards.
TAACCAGTCCTTTTTTGGGCAATATTGGCTGTCCTCTCCTTCAGCATTTTTTAACTCTAGGCAGCAGGACAACAAATGGAATAGCATTGCTTGTACAAGGGACACCTTATGCTGTATTCAGAGCTCTAAAGGAGAGGTAGTACAGCTGCACCTTGTAGGTGTACCATCAAAGATCAGGCTAGTAAGCACTCTGTTGAGCAGACAGTAGGGAGAGATGACAATTGAGGACTGCTCTTGCCTTTGAGCATACGCTTTGGATGTTAGTGGGTAGTGATGGGGCACAATATGCTTGGGGAAGCCAGGGTTAGAACTAAGGCAAGGAAAGAATTTATCCGCTGTCTGGGATGGATTTAGAAATACCTTGCTAGGGTTTCATGTACTCTGTGATATATGACAGAACCAGTTGCACTGTTAAGCACTTGCAGGTGAGAGAGTGCAACTTGGGGTGGTGTTAATTAGTTAACATGATTTAAATGCCCAGAAAGGAAGAAACCGTCAAATTTCTAATACGGGCATAGCAGAGTCACCAACACTTCTTGCCTTAGCTTAATGGTGACCAATCCAAAGATCATGCAAGGGGATTATGTAGGGATATTCTTTTTCTAAAATATGGGGAGATCAGAAGATGGGAGAAAAGAAAAGAAAAGTGAGTAGAAAAATGAACAATGCCACTTATTCAGCAGTACTGCTACTCCAGCCTACCATCACTACCTTTGAGCTCCCCTGTTAAATGCTGTGACTAAATGGCATTACATGCCCCGGGAATTAGATGCAGCTGTGATAACTGTTTCTGCTGTATCAAAGATTCTTGGCCCCTGACATATATTCCCCCTCCCCAACACATGCAATAATGCATGGTGTAACATGCAGAATGTACTTCATGTGTACGAGAAGCCAAGCCTGATTAATGTCTGAGTTTGACTGCTGAACCTCTGTACTAAACTTTGTTTTTTCAGTGGTGCACTTAATATTTACTGCTTGCTATTCTGCCAGAATAAAGACCTGACTGAAGACTTTTATGGCAACTTTGGGACCAGGGAGTTAAAAATGTGAAGGCTGGAGGGGAAGGCAGACTATGAAGAAAAAAACCAATATATATTTCTTCATATTTTTCACTGAGCTATTGTAGTATTCCAAGTTAACGTTTTCCAGCAAGTTTCTTTCTAGTAGCTTCATTTTGTTCCCTTCTGATTTTTATGAGAAAAACACGTGAGGTACTGCAGAAAGCCCTACAAACCACCAAGATAGCTACAAATTCTCTCATCTACAAATCCAGTTACTCTCTGATGGGATTTATTTTGATTGGGATATCTGTTGTTTAGTGGCATATCAATGTCGGTTCTTTTTGTTACTCTCTAGATGGTTACAAATAGTTTTGCTTGTTTTCCTCACTGTTTTGTTTTTTTTTTTTTCAGACACTATATAAACTGGCTGACCTATGAAAGCCGGGTTCCTCCTTTTCCCTCTTTGAAATGCGGTCAAAACATTTGACTGTTTTTATGCTGTATCTTTAAATCTACCCCAGTGCTCACCATTTGGTGTGTAGCCAGAACTGCGGGTTTTTGCAATGAATTCAAAGGAAGGTAATTACCTGTCAATAGGGGTTTTGTGGTTAGACAAAGCTGCTAAATAGAACTTTGCAAAAGTTTAAAGACCGCTTTATTTTAGAGCTAGATTCAGCTCTAGAGTTCATACCACTTCAGGTTATTTGACCAGGTGCCGAAATGAAAATCTGTTTTTGTTGTTGTGAGAGACAGTTGAGCTGGTAGGTTTTAAAATAGGTTGTACCCTTTTGGAAAGCTATAAATGATCTGCATATGGAGCTGCTGAAAATTCAGTTCATAGCTGAATCTGGGGAATGAGTTAAATTGCACAGTAACAGCTGGACTGTGCAGAGTCAGACCCCTGAGAAAGGACAAAACTATTTTTACTCTGGCCTGGAGCTGTGGCCCTTAAATCCTACACTGGTGTATTTCAGACACTCGGTAGAATAGAAGTCTTACATTTTCAAGGAGCACAACTGTCTTGCTTGAGAAAACAAGTCAAAATTCAAAGCTAGATTGGAAATACACTTAGGAAACCAAGTTGGTGCTCCACTTGTTTTAATTTTGCTTTGTTTTCACAGCAGACACTGATTGGGATGAAAATTACTAACAGCTTCCTCATGAACTTTATAAATCCAATTGGAAAATTTGAGTATCTTAAAGTAAAATATGGCTACGGCTTCAATCTAGACCATATTGTTAAGAAAATAATTAAGGAACGTTGGAAAGTGAAATGTGGAGAATATACATGTGGAGGAAGAGGCAAAGTTCTTTCTAAACTTCACTGGCAAACCTGAAACAATTACAGAATTTGCAAAGATTAAGAAACTACTCTTAAAGTCTTGTAATTTTGTGGGCTGATACTTGTAGCCATGTGGAGCCCACATGTTGACAGTTAAGTATAAGAAAAAATTACTTTTTGGAAACTATAGTCCTGTAAGATTTGTAGTGACCATGAGCATTCATGACCTATCATCCTTCCCCTGTGAGTCTATCTGAAAACTCTGATATTAATGTGAGATTTTTAGTTGCAAGGAAGCTAACATAGCTTCAGGAGTTTGGAATACCGCATACCCCTGTGCAGAATAGAAGGGAAGGAAGATACTCCACAGGTAAGGTAGAATAGTTTTTGATTTTAAGGAAGAAAAAACAGTTTTTATCTCAAATATAAATATACATGTGGGCAGCATCTCAGGGAAATTTCTCTTTTCACTATAAATCTTTTTGTTAGAAAAATTTAGAAGTAAAATAAAAATATGGAAATGTAATTTAGTGACACAGATCTAGCTGTGTCCTGGAGGGTTTTTTTAATTATTTTTTTATTATTATTTTGGTAGGCTTTTATGGTTTTGCACCTATGGCAATTGCTTATAAAAAGTCAGAAGTGTATATCATTCTTCTGTATTTCCCACCTAAGCTTAGTTCATTGAAATTTTCAAGATTATAACATTGTTCTTCAAAAGAAGTGTATATAACATAGCATCAGGGTAAAATCAGTGCATAGATTTATTTTACTTCTGTTATATTTGAATCACAGTACAAACCATGAATATATCCATAAATGGACTATATTGGAAGCCTTTGCCATTAATTTCAAGGATTGAATCAGCTGACATGAGGGCAATAAAGGCTGAAAATTGTGCATCTTTCTCCTTTACCAGTGAGTATGAATTATGTACTTTGATCTGGGGCTTCAAGTTAGAATGTTACAGGAAGTTTAAGGACTGTTTTGTACTCTTCCCTGAGAGGGAATTGAAGTGAGTCAGAGAGAGAACCAAACATTTCTTCAAACACCTTTTAGTCATTAAGCTTCTGTTGTTACTAGAACCAAGCCATTATTGTTAGAAGCAGATAACTGTTTGCACAACACATTTCTTTAGTTGCCGGCATTCCCCCGCGTGCTCACCTGTGGTTACCAGAGGAGCAGCGGGTAAGAGGCCGGCTGCAGCTGTGTGCTCAGGTGGGGAGTGTCAGCCTCTGGCTTCCAGGTGGGTGCTTGGAACATACCTCAGGGGGATCTGTGTTCATTTGGGTACAAATGAAATCCTGCCGTCTTCATCTGCATAGAGGAGTCACCACCCGCTTGGATGTGGTCCGAGTCTCCGTCTGCTATTGGTCGTAGTGGCCTTGGGCAGATTGAACAGGCTGTTATTGTCTTGAATTTGTTGGTTATTACAGATTTGGCACGAATACTGGTCTTCAGAGCTTATTAGTCCTTGGAAAATTTTCACTTGCTACGTTTTCAGCAGGTAATGTTATTAGCTTTGGCCTGCTGTTTTCTGTTATAGCTCCATCAAATCTATAGATGCATATAGAACCCATTCACACAAGCTCGTAGAGAAAGAACCTCTGTGGTGACTGGATGTTTAGAGTAGATATACTTTGTCCTTCTGTCCAGTTCATTGGCTCATAGTGAAGTGGAAGAACCTTGGAACTGTGCCTTTTTGTAGTTTTTGCTTGCATTGCAGCTAGGTAACTTATGTAATACTGAATACTTTTCTATTTTTTAATTTGGAATTTTAATTCACTTTATAAACCAGACTGGTCAGAGCTAGAAACAGCACCAGCATCTGTAGTCACAAGGAAGTATTGCCCATAAGTTATTCCATGAAACTGGATGTAGGCATCAGAACATAAAAAGTTTCAAAATTCCGGACTTCTTCAAATGACAATGCGGTTTAGATCTAATAGTTTGTGACTTAACACAGATAGCAAATTAATTTGTATCATGGAGGTAACTAAGCTTGTCCATAATTTGCAAATAATGTAACATTTATGATGGCCCATACAATATGCTTTGGAAGAAGAGGACACTGAAATATCCTGAGGTGGGTTCTTGGTGACCCTTTCTTGAACTTCATCTGTCTTTTATAATCCCAGTACATTCTTTCAAAGCCGTCACAGTCAATCAGGTCAATGAGTGCTTTGGAACTCATATCTTTCTCTGTTTTCGTTGCTGTGCCTATGCGTCTGGTCATTGGGCTAAAAACCTGGGAACTAGGAATTGCGGAAAAATTGGAAGTAGAGTGGAGGACTGAATAATAGGTTAAGGTAAAACAGTGCGCGACATTTTTGTGTGTCTGGTGAATTTGTTTGTTGTGGGTACACATTGGGTCTCTCTCAGGCAGCAAGCGCGTGAGCGTTGTTTTCTGCTCACTACTTGTACCACGCTGTGCCCTCTGCAGCACTTCTATTTTTTTTCTTCTGGGAATGCTGGAAAACCTGGTGCTTTCAAGGATGCTAGTATGTGGTAGGGCACGCACATACCTCACCAGAAGATAAAAAGGAAGAGTGCCCTTCAGACAAGTCATTCCTAGGTGTATGGATGTAAGCCCGTGTATATCCGGAGCTTAATATATAAAAATAAATAATATGTAAAAATTATATCAAATACATAAAAAATATATTAAAATTAATTTTCGTTACTAAAATGTACTTTTCAGTTCATTCTGGTTTATATTACTGTGTTACTTGCTGTAATAACTATATATATTCAAAATCAGTCTATCCCTTGTGACCGATCACTTTATTTCTGATTTAGTGTCAATCTAATTTGAAATATGGCTGATACCCCAGGCAAAGTTTCTGTCAGATACTTTTGTCCTACAAATTTTTTTTGAGCTAAACAGTCCTCCTAATCGGTTACATCAGGCATCCTTGGAAAATACCCACCTCTTATAGATTATGACATTTCTATATGAATTTCAGACATAAATACCTACCAGAAGTGAGATAGAGCATTTTACAAACTATACTCAATTTAAGGACCATGGAGACAAATAAGTACTGAAAGCCTTTGCTGAAATTAAGGATTCCTTTGTGAAAATCTTCAGAATATATTTTGCATAATTTATAGAATCATAGAATATCCTGATTTGGAAGAGACATAAAGTACAGCCCTTAGCCCTTTACAGGACACCCTAAGAATTACACCACATGCCTGAGAACATCATCCAAATGCTTTAGAACTGTGTCAGTTTAGTGCTGTGGCCACTTCCCTCTGGGTGAAAAACCTTTTCCTGATATCCAACCTAAACCTCCCCCAACTCAGCTTCATGTCATTTCCTTGAGTTCTGTCTCTGGTCACAAGAGTGAAGAGATCAGTTCCTGCCCCATCTCTTCCCTTCATGAGGATGCTGAAGACCACAGTGAGGTCTCCCCTCAGTCTCCTCTTCTCCAGGTTGAACAAACCACGTAACCTCAGCTGCTCCTCATAAGACTTCTTCTCCAGAGCCTTCACCATCCTCATTGCCCTCCTTTGGTCACTCTCTAATAGCTTAAATATCTTTCTTATATTGCTGTGACCAAAACTGCATGCAATATTCAAGGTGAGGCCACACCAGTGCAGAGCAGAGTGGGACGATCACCTCCCTCGACCAGCTGGTGATGTTTTGCCTGACATCCCCCAGGACACGGTTGACCCTCCTGGCTGCCAGGGCACTGCTGACTCATATTCAACTTGCCATCGACCAGGACCCTGAGATCCCTTTCCACAGCACTTCTCTCCAGCCTCTCGTTCCCTAATCTATACACACAAGGGTCGCCCCATCCCAGGTGCAAAATCAGGCACTTGCCCTTGTTAAACTTCATATGGTGATTTGCCAATCTCTCTAATGAAAAATTACAAGAATAACAAATTAATCCTAAACTGAATTAAAATAACTGAAATGTACCAGAAGGAATAAAATTCAGCAATATTTGTAGTATATGTGGGTTTGAAGAGTCTGTATTACATAGCTGAAATTATATGGGAGATAACGAGGAAATTGCAATGCACATGGTTTAATTGAAAATGAATCCTTCAAGAAATTATTTTCAAATAGGTTGACGGATGTTCTTATGTAGATCCTGTGCTGTTTTTTGAAAATATCTGTAGTTTTCCGTAAATCAGAATCTCTACGTAAAATGTAAACTAGACTAAACCATGACTCTTTATGTTGCTATAATCCTGGGGACAGAATCACTTTAATGTTTGCAATAATTTTCTAATATTAATGATTAGCAAAAATGTGTGAATTTTTGTAAATTTTCCTGTTTTAGAGAAAAACACATTGCGTGGAATCATAAGCTGTTCTTTTTTTTTTAGAAAAAATTGCTCAGTATAAAAGAAGAGTATACAAAATGTGAATTATCAATGTATAGTTCTGTTGTTAATTGGAGTTGGAAAAAATGTCCACTATCCTCTAACATAGAGATGAAGTGCTGAATAACACACTGCACAGGACATGGTATTTTCAATGTATGGATCAAAAATTATTAGAAAGTAACTTCTTAAAGCAAGTTGAATATGTGCGTATGTCAGTAATTGAAGTAAAACAGTGAGTCTGTTTTAACATAGTAATTCAGGTAGGTTAGATCAAAAAGACTAGCCAATCACCAAATTGTTTTGTATGCTTCAGTGTAGATGTGATCAGAAAGCCAGGAAGAATATCAGTAGAAGTGAGTTAGCTATGGTAAGCAGAAAACTTGTCAGGCCTGTATTGTCACTTCTGCCCTTTCAGACCTTACAGTCACAAGAGCATAATGAACACCAGTGATGATTTTATCAAGAAATCTGGCTGGGGCACAATGTTTTTTTCAGGATCATTTCTAAGAGGGTGATGCACTGAATAACTCAAGGTCAAAAGAGATCGGTTCACTGGTTTCTGATCACGTTTTTGAAAGTTGTTTTGCAGAACAAAAAGCAATCTGCAAACTTTGATAACGTGGCAGTTCCAGTGGCTAGGCTCATATCTGTATTGTGGTTATAGGTGCATAGATTTAAGGCTTTATGGATTGAATCTCCAAGCGAGGCTTTTAAATGTGCCTTGGTTGGAGGAGTTACTATCTCTCTCACTGGTGTTTTGCCAAGTAACTCTTTGGAGATTAAGGTCAGTCCAGCTGGTGTTTTTATTTAGGGTGCTCCCAAGTCCATTGTATTTTATGGAAGTTCGGAGTTTAGAACTACTCAAGGCCTCTGTAGTTTTGAGATCACAGATATAACATGGGGAAAAAGAAGGACACAGCTTTGATACTGGTCAGGAAATGCATGTTGCTGAAGTTAGAGAATGCCATAGCACAAAACATGTTAGATGTTGCTGTTTCAGAAAAGAAAGCTCCGATCTTATGGTTTTTGCTAGCAGTTGTGATGCTGGAGTCTTTGTGCTTTCAGTTACACTGGTGATGAAAACTGAAAATACTTGCAAAGCTGCTTAATTCATCTCCCAAAGTCTGTCAAAGTTAAATTTTTCCTTGACTCACTAAGTTATGTAATCCATTAGATACAGCAGAAGGAGGTATTGTGGTTTTCCAGACTTGTTTGAAAGAAAAACACAGTATTGCTATTGGTTGTTAGCTTGCTCAAGGGTGTGAGATGCTCTATAAGCTCTAAATGAAATAAGGTTCCAGTGGCAATATAAAATTGTTTTATTAGTTCTGATCAGCAGTATGTAGAAGAGAAATGAGGGAGAAGATTGGTAGGTGAGGGAAGAGAACTGAAATAAAGACATTCATTTGAGTGCCTTGACACATTATTATTGACTGTGCTCATGAAGGAAAAGAAGAATATTTGAACAGAACAGGTATGTGTCCTTGTTACTGAAGGCAGCCCCAATTACTGGAGGGATTTTAAATCATGAGAGCAAAAAAGCAGAGATAGGAGAACTTTGCTGGCAATATATTGAGGCTGACACCTTCCATGGAACTGCTAGAATCTGCAGATCTGTCACAGTATTAGGCTGAAATTATTGAGAACTTTGAAGGTGAAAATAGACTTTATTAAATTGAAAATTAAGTCTAAAGGAAATCAGTAATACCTTCATATTGGGGACTAATTTTGTCCCTTTTATTCTTAGATGAAAGCTGAGAATATTCCATTTAAGTAGCTTCTAAGTAATCTGTAATAAAAATACCTTGGCAATATTGTAGTTCTCCACAATAAACATTGTAGACCTACGATACCATGCATGAAAGGAAAACAAACAGGTTTTAGACTACATTAAAATCTTCTGAAAGACAGATAATTATCACCTGAGTATAAAAAGAGGATCACCAGATAAGTGCAATATACATGTGTGAGCTTACAGTGCTTGGCGTTTGGTATAGCTATTCCATTTATTATTTTCCTGAAGTACTTTCTGTTGAAGGGGTTACCATTAGAGCAGCATGAATTCCTTGTTCTCTCCTTAGTCTCTGTGTTTTGAAATGTCTTATATTTCTGGTTTTTAGAGGTCTGAGTTTAACTGCACTTGGTGTTCTAGAAAGACACAAATTATCACTAAGCAACCTTAACTCTCTGCTGAAGGCATTTTTATCTCTGTGTATTCAGAGTCCATACAAAACAGTTGAATGCTGTTTCGATTTACCTCAGCTAAACATATAGGGCATCCTGGGAATTTTGGGACATTTTTGCGTGTGCATCTCAAGAAGTTTTATTCCATGTTCTTCTGTGTTACGGATTTTCAGCACTTCCCCAGTCAGGAGTGTTTTGGTTTTGTACAAAACCCAAAATTTTTGTGTAAAGGCAGGAAAGTAACCATAATTTTATATAACAAAATATGGAAGACTATCAGTGTGCTGTGTAAGGGAAGCCATCTTCATTCTTCATCTAGTCTAGCTGAGTGTGTAGCCAGCATTTTGGCGAGAGTCTGAGAGTGATAGACATTTTCTGTCATACAGTTTTATTGTGTGTTATTAAAGCTATTGCAGTCAAAATGAATACAAGAGACATAGTCTTCTGTGACAAAAAGCAAGAGTTAGACTTTTTCTGAATTTCATAGGGTTTTCTTCCTGGAAAGATTAGTGAAGGCCTCCATAATCCGTAGTAAAATACTTTTGTCTTCTTGCATGATACAACATTAAATTTTTTAAATAATCTTTTTATTAATCATTTTGGTATTTTCTTTTAATTTATTATCACATTTCTCCAAATCATCTTTATAGTATTTTAAGTATTTTGACTGTGTGTAATGTTACTACCAGGAAAGAAGCCATTGTAACTTGGTGATTTGGATTGTAGGTTGCTTGGTTTGGAATTTGGATTAATGCTTTCATTTGAGCATGTGGGGTTTTTTTCCCCACTGGAAGTCAAAGAAATATCAAATGAGGTTTAGAGGGTGAAGTTTCATTTATAAGGGGAGATCTTTTCTATGGCAAAGGCATGTTCAGTTGCTGAGAAAGTCTATACTGAGAAATGTCTTTTTCAATATAACTTCTGTTGTTTTTAAAGCCCTGTATTAAACTGAGAGAAACAAGTCCTGTTAGATATTAATTATAGTAACTGAATAGAATTGTGAATGACAGAAGTAACCTTTGCATACCGAGAACAAAATTTACCTTTCTCCCTCATCTTAAAGAGGGGTAGTGAGTAAAAATTTGTTTTCTTCACTCTGTAGTGGTCTACAGCATAGGTATATATACCTGACATAAGTAGTAATATTAATATGATATCTTTAATGATTCAGAAATATCCAGATACCATAAATTTGTGCTGGTAACAGAAGTTACCACTTTTATGACTAAGTTGCTGAATGCTTCACTGAAAATAAAACTGTGTAAAGAAGGGAAATACATAGTTCATCTTGTACAGTCAAAAATTGCTAAATTGCTCCATAGTTTTCAGAAGTTAAAATAAATACTACAGTCATACAGCTGTCTATTTAGTTCCTAGCATGCTGAAAGCGTGAACAGATCCTACCAATTTAGCTGGAAAACTACTTCTACAGAAATGATGGCTAAATAAGACACTGGTACAAACTACAAGCAAGGAGTTCATGCAGCTATCTCTTCCCTTTACACATTTTCCAACATGCATAGCCTTCCCGAACTATGAGATAAGTAAACATTGATTTTGACATAATAAAACTTTGAACTTGTTTGTGACTCATCCCTGCATTAAAGATGAAGGGTGTTTTTCTCCTCTCCCTGCCCCCACTCCCTAGGATGCAGCTGAGAGAGTCTATTAACATCAGCTGAAATCACTGAAAGCTCTTTCATTAAATTCAGTAGAAGCTGGATTAAGCGGGTTTTGTCTTTGAACTATGCTCTTGACAGAAGAATTTTTTTTCCCTTTGCCTTGGCATTAAATGGCATATCACCTACTAATTTTCCACAATCAAGGCAATGAGAGTATTAGCATAAAAAGAAATAGAAAAATAATAAATTATTCTTCTTTAACCTGACTTCCTTTAAACCTAATCTCCTATACAGCAAGATTGCATGTACATGTTAGAATAGTAGACAAGTCTTTGCAAGATTGTAGCCTAATCTCTAAGTTTTGTTATCTGTATTCTAAAACATAATTTATGATTTACCGTGCAAAAGTAAAACTAATCTGAATTGTTTACACATTCTACTGAAGTTCCATAGATTAGTGTTTATTATTTATTAAGGATATTTTCTTAACATTGTAATATATATGTTAATTATTTCCTGTAGTATTTAATATCCTTAATCTGCATACACTGCTCTTCATACCTACAGTTCCATTAACAGAGTGGAGAGAGAATGTGTTTGTACCTGAATATAGCTTTTTTAATTAGCAGTCTCTTTTTCTCTCCTGACTTTTCTAATATGGTTTATTTATTAATATTCCTTTACAGAAAAAACAGAGAACAAAAGATCTGTCCCAGCTGTTTCATTCATACAATCCATATGATCATAAGGTAAGAAAAAAATATACTACCTATATTTGTTGTTAAGAAAAATTCCAAACATTTGTTCTAACTATATTTCATGTTTAATGCAAAAATGAGAGGAAATTATAAAATTGAAAGCGCGAGGGTATTCATTTTACTTAAATTTTACTATCATATAGATGTTTCTTTGTTTCTTCAAGCCAAGCTTGAAAAGGTGCATTTTCTGACTTGTGAAACCCAGGATTCACATTAACCTCATAGAAGTATAATTTATAGACTGACACTAAATCCTGATAAGTGACCATATGTGGTATTGGATTCCCTCTTTTTTGCTCTCTATTTAGAAACTGTGTTACCCTTGAGTATGTTGCTTAGCCTGTTGTGTCAATTAGGCCCTGAGATACGTGATGCTAGTGAATTATCTATTGATTCTGGGAGCATGGTTCGAAGAGTCTGCTTTGCTGGCAGCCTGGTGGTTGTCTGGGGGAAGGAGAAGAAATGCACATAAACATTATAACTTGATCCTTACTTGTAAAGTCTGGGAACTTTGGCAATAAAAGAAAAAAAAAGAAAAGAAAAATCAAATTTATATGTTATAATTCATACTTTAGCAGAAGAAAAAGACAGTCACTTCCCTAAAGACATTGCAATGTGAAATAAAAAAATAAAGCTGTTACAAGAAGATTTTGGAGAACCAAGAGACAGAGATCACAGCATTTCTGTGCTATAACTGTGTCGTGGGGTTCTTGTAGACCTTATGCAAGAGAGAGCATTAAGCAACAGATTGAAGCTGAGTTAAATAGGTTTGTAAATATTTTTGGGTATTTCCTCCTATCTTGGATGCATCTGTGGGCATATTTTTTGAGCAAGTGCACAAAACTCTTTAACGATTTGTCAGCAGCACGAAATGTCTTTCTTTGCTGCTTCTGTTTTGTGAAGCGTGTGTGATTTTGGAAGTATCCATTAAAATAAAGAAAGAATTGAAACGTTTCTGTTACTGTTTGGACATTTCAAAGAAAAGTTCTGAACTCTACCTCTTCTGTTCCTGGCCCTGTACCAAATACATTGGAAAAATCAGCTAGGTTTCATATTTGGGAGAAGAAGGTGGCAAAGTGTGTATGTGTGTGCACCTACCTCTTTATATGAACACATGCATAAATGTGTGTAACTGCACGTATGTCTACGAGAAAGAAGTACAGTGTGTAAATTAATGGATAAAATTTATCAGATAGGTTGTTGCTATGAGAGTTTGTAGTTACCAGCATCTTGAAAGTTTATGGTTTAAAAAAATATTGTCAATCAGTAGGTATATTCTATAATTTCAATAATTATATATAATTTCAAGTTAAATCCATCACTTCAAAGTACTTTTTTATTGAAAGTCTCACATTATTTACAAGAACTGGTAGAGCGGATATTAAGGGCCTGTGAAAATGGAGAAACATGAAGAATAAAGGAAAACTGTGATGAGATTTTGAATGGGATTGTTGCTTTTTGGAATTGAAGCATTTTAAGGTAAATGTAATAAAAAGTCAAGTAAGATCTAATAAGGAGATGCAACTGATGAACTGGAAGCTCTGATATTCCTCTCCACGTCTAAATTCTCCTGTACCAAACGCTTTTTATTCGTAGTACAAGGAAATTCCATTATTCTTTTATTAGCACTTTTAATGGAACTTGGCCATTTGTAACTCCTGCTGCCTTCCTGCTCATATCCTTTGTGGCCTTATATCAAAGTATCCTTGAATGATTTTGGCTGCAGTTGTGAAGACTTGTGCACTCTTTACAAATTAGTCATCAGGCAATTTGGAATTGAATATAAATGCTTAGATATATACCCTTTTCATCTTTGTTTTAGGACCTTTAACAAATTATTAAAAGTAGCACAATTGTTTGAGGAGTGATTTTTGAAGCTCCATTCCTTTGCTTCCAAGCACATTCTGCATATATATATATGAGTGTAAAAGAGGAAGAGGAAAAGAACAAAATAAAATTCATTAAAATAATGATCTTTCCTCATTTTCCATTTGACAGGGAAGATTTTCCTTTTGCTAACTACTTCCTATTTGTAGTGGCTTCAACAAACTCACTCCACATTTCTTGCTCTGTGCTTTTAATTCCAACTCAGCTGCCAATTTCAGAATTGTTGCAGTCTAGGGGAGGACTTTTAATTTTTATATTAAATCTAACAGTAATCAGCATTAGTTGGAAGTGCAGTTATTTCAAGTGGAAGTCTATATCAGTTTTACTCTAGTTCTGCTTTGCTTGATTTACATGCTGTATAAAGGGAGATTTTGTGATTGCTTTGTGAAAGTGTTGATGATGTAGGATCATGGCAGGAGTGATTGGAATTAGGGACTTCCAGTATTCTTACTTTGTTGATTAAAAAATGTTTCCCTGAGAACCTTTCTAAAGTAGAAAAGAGATAAACTTAAGGATAAGTTGGTGCTTAGTGGCAATAGTTAAAACAGATGTAAAAAGCTTATGAACTGTGGTGGCTGAAACAGGATTTGCTACCAAGACTGGATAGTACTTCTTCCTTTTGTAATGGGATATCTCACAGAAAAGAGAAAAATCAATCAAAACTTCAGAAAGTGTTTATTCTTGCATGCTTGTGTTTCAGTCACTAAAACAAAGTGTTTAGTAACTACACTAATGGAGTAACTGTACTAATCTTACTAACCTTACTGCTATTTATGCATGGTCAAGAGACCAGTATCTCTTAGAAATAGTAGCTGTTCCTGGAAATTTTACCTCAGTATGTATTTGCCTGTCTAGTATAAGCCACTGTATCCTGAAAGATTTAAATGCTTGTGGTCCTGCATTCCCAGGTGAAAAGCTAGCTCTTTTATGGAGGTGGAAGCAAGGATTTACGTTTCATTCCACTTCCAGGTGTGGAGTCTTATCCAGTGAGGTGTTAATTCAGCAGCAGAGGGGGCAGAGCTTTTAAATTCTTCTCTGCAGAAGGGATGGAAAAGTGGGAGATATACTGCTCCTGCTGATAGCAGGGGAGAAGTAGTTAAGCTTCTATATTACATTCCCATCCAGTTGCCCTACTCGTTGTTCAGAAGAAACTATTCAGCAGCAAATGTCAAAAATTGCCCTTTGGTTGTGTACTTACCCTATCCAGGGGGATTTGATCCTGCTCTATGTAACCTGAGGTCACCACAGTGCTTACAGAGCCTCCATCTACAGAACCTGTGGGTCTCTCAGCTCCTGTGCCACTGACAAAGCTTGTTGCAGCATCAGTCTTGAATGTCCGGCAAACATACTGAATTCTTGATGTTAGACACATTCAAAGAGTTCCATTTTCCTAGACTTCTCTTTTGTTGTTGTTAAAATAAATATCTTCTAAAATTCACTATTTTCAAAACTAAGTAATTATTTAAGAAACACTGACTATATATTGGTTATGAAAAACTGTTCCAGTTGTGTGATTCCCATTTGTTCAAACTTATTTCCCTTAGCATATGTAAAAATACATAGAACTCTATTTGCAGATGAAGCCATTCCTTGTTCTGAAATACTTGCTTTTTCCTGTGTTTATGTAGAGTAGGAATATGTATGCTCTGGCTTTTCTTGAGAGTCAAGTTCTCATTGCTTTGTAAGCTTTCTCTGATTAGCAATAGAACAGCTTTTCCAATTATATGTACAGTTTATCTTTTTCTAGGACAGTCAGAAAAAGAATATAAAATTGACATCCTCATGAAGCTGTACGAACAACAATTTTAGTGTTTCGAAATTTAAAAGGTAGTTGAGGAGCACTCTTGTTATCCTTAGCTATAATCTGGCCAGTTTGCTACTAGTTCATTTAATGTAAGATTATGTTTGCACAGAAGTAAATTCTGCTCAATGTTTTTTTGTGTGTACACTGTCAGGTTTCACATTGCACACAGAAAGAATTTTACTCTGCCTGCAGTGGATGTTTAACTTAAAAATGATGGAGTTGGACCTTTCTCCCAAATTATGTTTGTCCTTTAATACTTATGTGTCATTTTTTTCAAAGCTATTAAGGTAGTTCTGATAGTAGGTCACCTGGTCAAAACAACAGGTTTGAGAAGCTTAATAGGAGTTTCAGGACCCTATATGCATCAAGTGTCTGAATTCAGCATCACAGAGCCCTAGTTCCTTTTCTTCTTTTTGTCAGATGAGTTTAAGTATTCAATCTGGCCCTGGAGCAGTTGTTTAAAACTATAATCCTCAATTTGTGCTCTGCAAAAGAATGTTTTTACATATAGTAAACACAATATAGCAGAACTCTTATTCATTTTGCTGCTGCTTTGCCTCCTTGGGAGGATAGCCAGAGAGACCTCAGGGCATGTCCATACATGCCTCTGGCAGCATGGTGCTGTTACAGTGAAAAATCCCCTGGGAGTTGTGCTTAAAACTCAGCTCTATATTTGTTTCTGCCTTTTGCAACCTGAATCTCTTGCTCTCAAATAGGGCATGATCTATGAAAAAATAAGGTCATGTCTTATAGCGTTAGGGATTTATTTTACCATATACCGTGTCCAACCAAGTAAGAAATAAAGTCAATATTCATGTGATTTGAAAAGAGTTTTTTGAGGTATTTTCTGCCAAACTGAAAGTGCTCAGGATTTAAAAAAAATAATTCCAATTTCAAAATGTGCTCCAATTGATGAAATACTACTAAAATAATTGTAAAATCTTTAAGCCTTGTGCTTTTGAATGTTCCTTATTAATGTGTTCTGGAAATGTTAACTAAAAAAACTAAAATCCTCTAGACAACGCATGTGTGTTTGGCAAGTTATATGGAACACTCTGTTAAGATACACAAGTAAGTAACAAAAAGCTTTTAGTTTTTGGTTTGGTTTGGTTTGGGGGGCTAGTGGTGGTGGTTTTTTGTGGTTTTTGTTTGTTTTATTTTGTTGTGAAATGTTTGTTATGATTGTTGGGGTAGGTTTTTTTGTGGGAGTTATTAGCTTTTAGCCTAGTAAGCAATTTTAGGAGACAGAGATGTGATGTCCTGTACTCTGTCAGCTTTGATAAAGGTAGTTATAGTTATGTACATAACTGATTCAAGGAACATTAATACAAGATTATGTATCCTTAAGGTGCCAGTGGCTGCTGTCACTTACAGACCTACCCTGTTTTCAGCCAATTATTTCAATAGTATACAGTCTCTTGCTCCAATTTTTAATGAAAAATAAATAATCTAGCTTCCTTAGCTGAGGTTTCTTTTGCTGAGTTCTGTAGTTCTTCTGGATAGTTGATACTTTGTGTCAGAAAATTTCTGGAAGTTGTACTACTACACATTGAAAGAGGCTGTAAATAATGAGAGGGTGAAACTGTTTTCACAATGAAACAGTGGGGAGCCGCTATCAAATAGGTGGGATCTCTTTTGGCACTGCATGCTCTAAGTGGTTTTCATTGACAGTAGCACAACATGTTAATCATAGCAACGCCCAAGGCTGTGGCATTGTTTGGTAATGATCACGAGCACCCCAGGTGAAGGCTGAGGGTTTGGAGTAGGTTGGCTTCTGATAAAAAAAACCTGTCAAGTTCTGCAATCCTTCCACCTCTGTGCTGTAGATGGTGGCCTCTGGGGACCACACGCTGCGGCAGGGGAATGGAGGGGGTGTGGTGGTGGCACCGAGAACCGAAAAAACTGCCTTACCATTGTTGTGAGGACTGTTTAGTTAAACAGCAGAAAGGAGGGGAGATGGAAAGTTACAAGCTTCAGCTGGGATCAGTTTTCCTACCGATGAGCTACATCCTTTTATTTTTCTCCCATGGACAGGGAAACCTTTACAAATAAGGAGATTTTAACAAAAGGAATTCTGGAAAGAAACCACTTTAAAATGCCTTCTGTTGGTTAATTTTCTAATGGCAGACATCACCATACTACTCTTGTTAATTAGGTCCTAAAAGCTTTGTTTTTGAAGATGTTTCTGCATTGGGGTGTGATGTGCTTTTGTAAGTGGATATGTAAATTGAAATGTTGGACACTCGTGGAATTGAAAGTGTTGCTACGAGAGTAGCTTCTTAAAAGATGCTGTTGAAAGACTAAAATGTAGTTGCAGCATTAAACATATCTGGCAAGTGAGATTTACATCTTTCAGTAATCTATTTTCGTAGTTCCATATCTCTCAGATTTTGACATCTTCTGCTTCTGTGTTTGCTGCTGTCATCTTTCATAGCTACTGGAATTATGAAGTGGTTTGTTTTATATGAGAGGCATGGCAGCTAGCATGTGTAAGTAAACCAGGTTTGGATGCTTTTTGGAGCCTGGAAATGAGAAATTACAGAACCACTTAAAATCACAAGCAATTCTTATTGTTTTTCCTAAGGTCAGTAATCTTCCTCAGTTATTAACTGTGTTGTGTAAGATGTGCTGTGGAACTGCTGTGAATGCGTAGGTTTTACTTCTGAGCCAGAAAAAAAGAAAGCAGTTTTGAGATACTGTGTTGGCCTTCAGATTTTTTGGATAATGACTTGGGTATATGATTCTGGAAAATAATAAAAATCCTTTTAACCTGATTTCCATTTATTCCAGGAACAGCGTCATACTAAATCATAAGGCAAGTGTGAGGTTGCAATGCCTGTGATATAAGACATGATCTGAATTTCCTAAAGGAGGTGCTTTGAATTGTTCTTCTGTAAGATGAAAAGGTTTTCTTGGTTATTGCTGAAAAGGTACAGAGCCTTTTGCTATCTCGTGCCTTGAAACAGATTTCAGGTTTAATTTAATAGCTCAGATGTCAGATATGACTATGTTTTATGGAAATATTCTTATTGTAACCTACATCCATTCTTCTCTGTTCCTTCCCTCATGTTCAGAACTGCTTTTTTGGAGGAGGTTATATTTATGATGCAAGGCTTCAAAGAAGACTACTGAAAGAGAAAAGCAATTTCTATTTGGAAGAGCAGTGCAGTGGCCTTGTGCTAATGGCATGCTTGAACATTACTTGGTGATAGGAAAATCTAATTGCCTGAAATACTCCTGCTTATTCCTGACTTAACTCTGAGCTACATTGAAGTTCATGCCATCTCTAACACAGAGCAAGTTAATATACAGACAGTTTGGAAAGGACTGTTCAAATACTGAGAATTTTTTCAGCATTTGTAGAGAATAGACAAAGAAACAAGGCAAGCAATTCAACGAAAGGCCTCACTTCTCCATTGAGTATGCTATATAGAGGAAGACATATCTGCTGTGTTTTAGTTCTATAGCTGAAATGCTGGGGTAAAAGAGTTGCAGTCTTATTTGAAGTGTATATTGCATCCAGAAAATGAAAAAACAAAAAACCCAATTCATGAATATATTGCCCTAAAACCAATGGTTTGTTGGTTGATTTTGTTTTACACAAAATCTAAAATATATATGGACAGGTATATATGATTAATATTTTGGTTCAAACCATATTTAATGCTAGTATCTTTTCCTGTAATTGGATATTTAAAGCATCTAACTCTGTCTGATCCTAACTGAATTGTTTGGGGTTGTTACCTCAACTATAAACCAGAAGGGAGACTTTTCCTGTTTTAGGCTAGATATGTATTTTTTCTGTCTTTTTAAAATGGTCTTTCAAAAAATTATTGAACAATACTCTGTTAAATCACGTTTGCATCTATATATAAAGGTACTGCTATATAATGATGATGTGCTTAGATGTTGAGCAAGGTTTCACAAGTACTGATGATGTACTGTTGAAACATCTTCATTAATGATCTTGAGAACAGTTTTAGTAAATTAGCTCATGTAATCCACATACCCCTCCTCCATGTAAAAACGTGTATACACTTTCTCACCTAAACAACTTTAAAAATAGTGGTCATTTACTTCACAGGTTTTTTTCCTTGATGCAGCATGCAAATGCTACCTGGTATAGCAGATTGCCTCAAGAAATATATTCTACCTCCAAAAAATATTGAAACAGAAAAAGAGAGACAGGTTTTATGGTGACATTAAATATCTGCCATGTGAACTCAAGTAAAACAAATTCTTTGATGCACATTAATCCTCTTGTTATTTTCCAGAGAGAGGCGTTACCTTTTGCTGCGTGTCTTGTATCATTCATGTACCTTGTCCATCATTGCTCTGTTACTGACACGGAAGTACGAAAAAGGTTTTTTTGAATTAGTTGCTGGAAAACCTTGACATCACAAATAATAAAAAGGCCTGGCCCTGTTACAGTTTTTTTAAGCACTCTTCAATCTTATCTTGGCAATGTGATGGAGTGTTTAACTAACAGTTCTATGGACATTTCAAGTTCAGGTGTCTTTCTTTGTCCCATTCCCTAACACCTGTATATCTCTGTGGCTGTACAATTTGTAGTGGATTGGATTTCCCAGTTATCTCTCACTTTCTCTCCTTTCCCCACCCTACCTCGACCTCTTTCTTTATTCTGTTGCCACTTCTCCCCTAAAAAAAAAAAAGGGTGTGTGTTTCTCTATGTACTCTACCTCCTTTTTTCTGTTTCTTCCTACCTAACTATTCTTTCTTTAATATCTTCTTCAGGTATTAACATTGTATTGTCTCTTATTTACTTTTATCCACCTGCCCTTCTGGGTTTTTTTTTTCACTTTTTCCTCTTTATGGAGCCCCTTAGTTGTACAGCTCTACTTTGGCATGGCATTAAAGTGGCCGTGAGAGGAGAAGGCATCAGTGCATCAAGTGTAGCAGTGCATGAGCACACTGTTGTGGAAACGCATCCACAGAGGTGATAGTAGAATTCTTCACTATTTCAACTTTATTATTGACCTACATATTCATATGACCAAGCTCTTGAGCTTGTTTGCTTTAAATTAATGACATATCAAGAGACCAAAGTTTTGGGAACTTCACTAATAGATATGATAACTACCTTTATGTTCTGTTCCCTATCTTCTCGCTGCAGAACTGTGTACTTGAATTAATTTGGTATATTATTTAAAATTTTAGACGTTAATTAAGTAGTCGTCAGTACTTTTATTGCTGGAAGATTTTGAGTAATCTTCTAGTACCTGAAATCTTGAGTAGGATTTTGACTTTCTTGCATGGACGGAGAGTATATTCCTTTTATTTTTCTTCTTAGTTACTCCTGTTTAAATGTTCTTGTTTTAACGACCTTTGGACATAAAGCTGTGATGGAGGTGTGCATTTGCTGGCTTTGTGTCTGATAATAAGGTATGGAAATGTTAATCTCATTATCCTCTCTTAATATTCTTCTGCATAGGCTAGCATATATGCACATACATGAGCACACACACACACAAACCCCCATAATCAACAAAACCTTTGATAAGAGATTGATTCCAAGTATCATCCAGAAACAATCTGCCGTATTTCAAATAAGTCAGGGAAGGATGGGATCACATTTTTCCCAATTTGTAATAAGTCAGCACTGGCTACTCTTCCATCTTCTGCTGTCATATAAACTCTTGGAACTAGAAATGCTCCATTAGTTTTTATTTTGTTATAATTTCCTCTCTGTGCTATATTCCACTTAAGAGCATGAAGAAACGGTAGTTATACAGTTGATAAGACAACTTTGAGTAAAATGTATGTAAAACAATAGATATAATTTGGGCTTCAGGTTGCTCTACACAGCAAACTAGTTCCTCTGCTGTCTGTCCGCACAGTGCAGTTCTGCCACTCTCAGTGTGAGCTGAAGCACTCTGCTTTGAAGGGCAGCTGGAGGACAAGTCTCAGAATTTGTCAGCAAACCACTTAGATTTTGCATGGTTAATCTAAGTGATTGTCACCTGCAGTGAAGCATCTTATTTTAGCTGCATGTGAAATTTAGGGTTCTCACAAACAGTGCTCTCCGTGGTCTTGCACTCAGTCTGCCTGTGTCTGAGGGAAGCTCTCATGATCTCATGATCAGAGAGCGTTTGTATTCAGATGTAACTAGAAAATCATCCTGTGGTTTTTACCAATCGTTCATTCTTTCTGAAAATTGCAGGATGAGTGCCGAAGGATGTCACTGTTCTGATGATACAGCAGTATACATTCTTACAGTAAAACTAGCAACATTTAGTTAAATTTCCCACATCCTAACATATACTCTACTCACGTGAATTACGGTAGGCCTGAAAGACTTCCAAACCTTGTTCCAGAGTGGAGGTCCAGAGTCAGTAGACTGAGTTCATCCTGCATTGCGGACATACCGTGAAGGTTTAGGTTGCAGTTCAGGGCACAAGAAAGTACCTGAAACACATGTTTCAGTTTCAGCTGTACTCGAGCTTCAGTGTATCAGAAGGAAGGAGTGGTGGCATCAGTAGGAAAGAGGTACAAACCTGGATGTCGTTATAAATGCACATTAGCAAGGCCCATTTCATTCTTTTAACATGACATGTTTTTCATATTATTTTTCCCCTGTGTTCTGGTATTTTATGAGCATAAAAGGCTTTTCATCCAAAATACTGCATCCATCCAGAGATGTGATTCTAGAGACTACCTCTCTTTGATTTACGTTATGTGAAGTATAAGATGCTTGTTGGGCTAATGGCCAATTTAAGGTTTGGTATCTCCCGAGCCATCAGGATAAAAATGGGGGGTTATATCTCCATAAAGGACCAAAAGCATTACAATTTCTTCATGATAAGTGTGGCATTTTCTAATATCACTGAAAGCAAGTAAGAAGTTGATCTTTAAAGATGACATTTTAGTTCATATAAATGCTGCTGCAGGTCATGTTTAATTTTTCTTTCACCCGTTTCTCATGCAATCATGACAGTCATACCTAGTCACCTAGCCCTATAGAAAAACAGATGGATATGGAAGCAGTTGATGCAGGTCTTTAAATCGGAGCATGAGATTTATTTTTTTTTACAAAATGTATTTCTGTGAAATTTGATATAGGTAGCACACATAAGAGATGTGCTGTGATAAAACACTTCAGGTTGCAAATACAAGCAGTCACAGTCACAAATCCTTTATTTCATACTCTCATGCTAGTTCCAGGAAAAAAACACCTATATGTTATTACTGCTGCTCAATTTTTCATCTCCTTTAGTATTGCTGGCATCATTTATGAACCATGTGTATGGTGAATTATGCTTCTTTATGCCTTTTATTTTTACAAACTCATTTTTTAAATAATAGGCCTGCTTGGTAAAAAACTTCGCAAGATGTAAGCCATCACTGTTTTACGTTGCAAACCCCAACCTTGTTTCCTGTATAGCATTTGCAGAAGATGTGTAATAAAGCTAAAAATATGAACCATTTGTAAGTCTTGTGTGGGAACAGACATTAAATACCAATTCACGTGTCAGACAGACAGTGGCAGCTGCTTTGTTTATGTATGGCACGATCCCATATTAAATCAAATGGC
Organism: Cephalopterus ornatus; assembly: GCA_013396775.1. Taxonomy (NCBI): domain Eukaryota; kingdom Metazoa; phylum Chordata; class Aves; order Passeriformes; family Cotingidae; genus Cephalopterus; species Cephalopterus ornatus. The sequence continues at coordinate 215,530 of VZRE01003984.1, read as the reverse complement.
AAGTGCGCAGTTTGACAGATACTGTCATCAGTGCAAACATTATTAAACTCATTAAAGACACTGCTTTTAATTTTTTATTTAAAGTACATATATTTGGCTTGCAGAGCCTTTCCCAGTCAGAGCCTACAGCAGCAAAGTACTAATTCTTCAGTGTTTTTTGCCTAACAAAGCCTGCTGTGTTTCTTGCTGTTCATCAGGGGCACTGCCACAGTGTTTATGACTTTCCTTTCACATCGTGCATTAGGATCTGTGACCAGAAATTCCATTTGAGAGCACATCGCTCTGGATAGCACTCAGTGGTCTTTTCATTTTGATTGATGGCTCTGGTTTTGCACCATCTGGCTTCTGATAGGCTGCATTAATCATATTCCGAACTATGAAAATTTAGACAGGATTTTTTAATGATGTATGTTGAAAAGTCCATGATTGTATGTATTTGTGTATTTAATTTCTGTAGGTTCCAGTCATACAAAAGGAGCAGCAAGCCTCTCATGCAGTTTGTGTTCCAGTTAAATAGGTCTCTAAATAAATCTCTACTTACAAATGCCCATATTTCGATTTTACGAAAAATAAAGTTTTAACTTTATTTTATATTGCTTTCTGTCAGCTGTTTATAATCACTGCCTGGTGTTGACGTTGTTTTTTGTTAGGAACAATGGACTTGTCTAAAGCACTTGAGTCACATTTCAAGTGTTTTATGTAAAACTTAAAATTTCTTTCTGCTGCTTTGATGATATGCTGAAGTTCCTTGCTTCTTTTTAAACTTACCATGAGATCACAGAAACACAGAATATGCCGAGTTAGAAGGGACCCACAAGGACCATCGCATCCAACTGTTAAAGGAAAGAAAGACCCATACAGGAATCAAACTTGCGACCTTGGTGTTATTAGCACCATGCTCAGAAACAGAATGTCATCGGGTTTTGCAACAATGATTAAGTAGGGTTTCTTTATTGTGATTTTCAGCACCGATACTTAACACAGATTATTGGTGAATTATGATTCTCTCAACCCCATATGTCTCTTCTAAAAAGCTGTGAGACTGTAAACAAACAGGCTAGCATTGTTTTTAAAATAAATGTACTACAAAACATTAATGCATCAGACCTCACTACTGATCAAATTGTGCCCAGTGTTGAATTACAGTTCTCTAGTAAATCAACAACTGATCTTGAGTAATGTTGCCATGGCCTCACACATATAGAACTCCTACCATCTTTTGCCTGAATCATTGTAAATATTGTTTACCTCAGAGACATTACAGAAGTTAAAAAGTTAAAGTCTTGCCAACAGGCATAATCAGTATCTTCTCTTAAGCTCCCTGTTGGCTATTCATAAAAGCTTGGATCCTCCAGCCTGCAGAATGCATGCTGCTCCCTGCTGTTCCTGTTACTCAGCTTCCAACTTGGAATAGCAGCACCACTGTACAGGCTTGTGGAAGCTAGAGCCTCCCAATACATTGTTGATAGCAAAGGTCTACAGTGAAAAGGACAGTTGTTCATAGTAGCATACTGCAAAGGATCCTCTGAGCTTTGTGAGATATGAACACAATATATTACACTTAAAAACGTGAAGAAAAAAGTAAAATATATATATATGCAAGTATCTTTCTGAGAATGGAAAGATTATTGATTTTGTCATTCAAACACCGGGATGTAGTGTCCAAGGATGAGTTCAGGGCCTGCAGGATGGTTGATAGAAATCCCTAACAAGTGAAACATTTATACTGTGAATCTCCTTTCGTCTCTTTCCGGATTTGTATATGCCAGCTTAGGAAAATAGCCCACAACAACTTGTCATACAGACTACTAGTGTTTTCGATTTTGAGTAAGCAGCTTAATATGAAGAAACACTGTATTACCATATTTTCAGAAATTCAAGGCCTTCCTGTGCTTTTCAGCTGAACAACTCCAGTCAATCTTCTCTTAACCCATGCAGGTTTAATGACCTAGCTTCCTGAAGTCAATGCAGACAATTAATTCTGTAGAAATATGCCCCGCATTGCTGTAGTAATGCTGCATGTTCTCTTATCACCACTGTGGTTTTGTTTCTCTTTCAATAAAGAGAATGGAGGGATTTGAATTTTGGTTTTTATTTTGGGGTTGAATTTTTGTTCTGTTCTTTTTTAGTTTTATTGTCAGTCCTTATGTTGAAACAAATGTAAGGAGTAAGCAAATATTCTAAAAATTGTAAAGTTTTACCTACTTCTGTATGCATATTCCATTCTTTATGAAGCTTTCCAATAATAAATCACCAAATGAGATGATTAAACCTTTTAATGAACTCCTTTCCAGAGCTATTTAATATACTGATATCTGGTTTTGCTGTTGCTCTGATTATTAGCAATATTGTATCAAAAGATGTCAATTTATTGTAGGATGTTTGGGTTTGGAAACAAGATGACATTGTTAGTTATCTTTAAAAATTCTGCATGTTTGTATTTAGAAATCTAGAGGATTTTATATGAGTTATAATCTGGGAAAGTAGGTGAAGTTGGGGGGTTTTTAATTATTTCAAAGGATTCTTGCTTCCTTGAGGCTATATACAGATTTTTGTTGCTTTTAAACTCCTTTATAAATACTGACTTTGAGCAATTCCTTTCCTTGTAATGCATGTAGTTTTAAGGTGAGGGGAAGCCCTTTATTGGTGGGATTCTGTGGGTATGTAGCATAGATTCCTCTGTTAATAGTTGGCAACTGTGTACACTGTGCAAGCTCAGTGCATCTGGTAAGAAATTGGGCCTGTACATCAAAACATTTTGTGGAAGTAGGGAAATGAAAGTACTTACTGTAAAACCTTTGTAACGCCTCATATCTAAATCAAATTAATACAGTTACCCATATTGGAAATAGGATAATGTGATTGCCAAAAAAGCTATTTTGTCTTTAGTGGTAGATAATATGCCATTATATCCCATACGTATACATCATTTCTGTTGAGAATGTTCTCTAAATTATCTTTAGAAAGAGCTCTGCTGGGCCTTGGTGTATTTTTTTTATTTTATTACAGCTTATCCTGATTCTGAGAAGATAATTCCACAAAAAGAAAAACTGAGAGCCAATGAAAAGAGAAAGTTAGTTGCTGATGAATATCTGTGTGTGTATATGTTGTGGTGGCGGTTGTGATTTTTGAGGAACAGTCTCCTCTTTCAGAATCTTTCAAAATCCCAGTTTCACTGAAATATTTGAAATGAGGTGTCAGCCTGTTTTCTTCTGGAAAGTAAGATAGCTTTTGACTTCCAAGCTAAAGCCTATAAATTATCTAAATTCAAAAATTGCTAGCAGCTTATTTGTGGGGGGAAAAGGAATTTGCATCCCATAGGAAAAATAACAGGCATGTGAGGATATATGAGTGTGTGGAAAAGACTTGACTGACATGTATTTGTGTGTCTAAGTCAAATACCAGTCCAAAGTTATTGTTCTGCTGTATTTCCTCAGCAGTGAACAACAAAGTGACAACTGCTGTGGTACTCAGGCACCATCTGTCTTGTGAACCCTGACATTCTGTTCTTGCCTGAATATGATAAATTTTACCTTATTTTTTCAAGAAAATAAAAATAGTATTTAATCTACAGTTCAATAGCTGGATAAATTCCAAGTGAGGCCCTACTAGTAGTGATATCCCTTGTCTCTGGGGGTGTAAATTTGGGTTTACACCTAAGCGTGTATATACAAATATTACAGAATTATTGCTGTGTGTGCTGTGCTATGCTGTGCTACAAATACAAGTCTGTATACAAACATGCTGTATAAGAAAAAATCTTTTTAACAATCACAGTAATTTGTATCCACAATAAAGTAATTATCTTTAACTTGCATATCTACAGTGAAGATTTAAAAGGTGTTCTGATGGTTGGGGTGGGGGAGAAGGGATTAAGGTGGACTTCTGTGTGATTTTGTATTTTAAACTCTTTGCTGGCGGTATATTGTGGACAGTGTCTTTAGGTATTTTTTTATCTTAATTTTAGCATGGTCAGATTTGAAATTACTGGATAATTTTTCCAATGCAATCTTCCTGTTTTCTTCCATACAAACAAACTTCATTTAGGGTGGATTGGTTTTTTACCAGAATTCTCAGTGAAGTAGTATTTTCTCTGACTGTCTTACTGCTTCTTTTTCCACTTTCAAACATCTTTATCATCTTCAGTTTTGTTAAGGTTTAACTGTACTCGTCTTCTCAGCCCCTGAATTGTTATGCTGCACCACTTCCACAGTTAAATACATTGATAGCAGCAGAAGTACCTGAAAGCCAGCTGGCTGCATGAACGGCTTTGTCTTATGGGGGGATCTAATTAATAGACACTTAAAAATTGTAACCAAAGATCTGCACGTCTCTGCAGAAACTTGAGGCACCTGCTTCACTTTTTAATTTAAGCGTTTTTATGAAGTCTGTACATTCATAGTCTTTCTGTCAGAGATACAGGATTTCCAGTATTAATTAAAAATCACATTGTGCCTTGAGAAAAGGTGACCTCATGTAAAAGACTTAATTATTTTAAACACTATTTTAAGAAAGTGATATCCACACTGTAACTGTTTGCAGTGAGCACACATAGTGAAGCCATGAATCCCAATTGCTTGGTTTTATGTACCAAGTGACAGCAAACTGTATCTTAAGAACTGAACACAAGCCATCTTATGGAATTATATACCTTTTATGTAAAGCAAAGAAAACTTTTGTAATGGCACAAATATACAAGATGGAGCATCTTTACCTACATTACTTTTACCAGTCACTTAGAATTTTTTGCTGAAAATATTGTGAATATATTTTCATCTTGAAATGTCTGTTCAGTATAATTAAGTACTTTTCTTACACAAGTGAAAAAAGTCCTTAATTTTTTCTGAAAATATAATAAGAATTTCATGCAGGAATTGGTGCGGAGCAGATTGTTTTGAAAGGTAAAAAGGTACGTTCTCAGATGTGATTTTCTTTCTCTGCATGCTCTGTTGTGTATCTACAGTAGGTGCTTTTCCCAGTGGAGCAGGGAGGGTGAGATGGTGCAGGGCTCTTTCTGGATCTCCATAAAAGGGCCAGCAATGATCCACTGGAATGGATCATTCTAAGATAGAATTAAAAGATGGGTAGAGATAATAAGTAAATCTTTTGTCCCTTCAGATGATGAGAACTTGACATGCATGCAGCATAGGGCAGAGCCCAGATGAGTTTTCTCACAGCATGCTGCATACATCTTGACTGTGGAGAAGTTTCCCTCTGGGGTCCAGAAAGGAGAAAAAGTTCCTAGAATACACTTGAATCTCTTGTTCTAAAAAACTCAAAAGGGTCTTGCTACCTTTTTTTTCTTTAAAGTATTCTACAGAATAGAACTTGTGCCTGTGTATGTTATATGCTGTCTTTGCTCTCTGTGAAATATTCCAGGTACAGGAATCTTAAAAGAAAAAAAAAAAAAAAGACGGAAAAAAAGGAAGATAAACCACAACACCGTTGTAGTCAATAATAAACACATATGACCTTTTTAATGTCTGGCCCCTGTCCTCAAAAAGTGATGTGAATGGGGAAATGCCCTTGTAAATGGTGTGCCTCATATAAACACTGTTTATGAATACCAAGGTGAATGTGCCTTCAGATATATCTCAAGAGACTTATATATGAGAAAAACAGAAAGTGAAGAAACAAATGCTTAAGGAAAGAAAAAACAGTCCTGCCAGACTCACTGTCTGCTTCACTTGGAGAAAAGACATAAATATTGTTTGCCACATAACACTGAAAAATGTGTGATGAATGTAACAACTGTAAAACCTTCATTGTTCCTTCAGCTAAAACAAACAGAATGTATAATTAGTTGGCTGCTTCTGCCTAATCCTAAATCCCAGGAAGATTACATGCTATTTGAATCATTGTCTACCTGTTTTTTTACAGGCATATTTCAGTTGTTTCAAATCAACTCCATGTTTGCATCCACCAAACCTCTGCAAAGCAAAAGAGAACAGTTAACATTGCCCTGACATGCTGCACTTAGTTAAAGGGAAGCTTCCTTCTTGTATTTCATTGACTTAAAGCCATACCAGTGATTTCCAAATGTTTATAGTATTTTTTCACAGCCTTCAACTTTGTTTGTACACTTGGTTTTATAGATGAATCTCAGCACTAATTTTATTTTGTGGTTTGTTTTTTTTTTATTCTTGCTTGATCAGGCAGTTAATCCATTTTAATTTGTATCTTCTGAAGCAAAATTCACTTCCACTTAACTATAGTACAAAAGGTTAAATTGTTTGGGGTTTACATTTCCAAGGTCAAATTAAATACAAAATCTTTCTGTGGATGCACAATAAATTATTGATGTTATTTCTTTGTCAGAATGAGGAAAAGTTTTCATTAGAATTAATATAATATGAAATCTTGATTTGACTAGGAGGACTCTTGAATGAGAAAACCTTTACAGATATTGCATGGGTTTTTTGTCTTTTTAGATAAAACTTCATGAAAGTCCATTGTCCTCTTCTGCATTGTCTTGTCCAAGTTTAACTCTTGTATATTTTAGTGAGTAGTCAGATGTCTGCTGCTTCAGAAAAGGCCAAGGTGGTTCAGTGGCCTTTCATAAACTTCATACAGAGAATATTCAAACACATTGTTTTCATGAACGCAGTGTCATGGAAGAGGACTTTCAACGAAGTTATCTATCAAATGTCAAATATGCAGGTCGAAGCAATAGTTCTGAGTTTGATCACAGTTGTCTGAAAACCTCAGCTAAATGCCATTGTGAAGTTGCAGATCACTGTAGAGGACGCATGCACTAGTTCCACTAGTCTCCATTCATTTCTACAGGAAGAAAATCTTGGATGGAGAATTTGGGAAAGTCCATTAAAACCAATGAAGTTCATGTCTGTTGAACTGGTATTAAATAAGCCTCATCCTGGCCAGGCTACAGTGCCTTGTGCCATTCTGGAAACCTCTGTGGATAAAGACTGCAGAGTTTATAAAGACAGTCTGTATGCAGAGATAATATCCTTTATAATCCAAATTGCTACTGTTAAAAAAATTCTCAGACTGTTGAAAGCTCCTCTGTTTCTCCCAGTTGTACCAGGTAGTATCAATTTATTTATAAAAAAATTAATTTACCCTGTGAATTTTGCTGTTCTTGTATCCTTAGTTCATTATGGCTACACCACCACTATTTTAAAATCAGCAAAAGGATAGGTTATTTCTACCCATTTTATTTACTTCATTTTCTGAGTCATCTTGGATTTCCTGAGCTATGCTATAGCATAAGATGCCAGAACTGAGGTTTAGGGGAACAAGGAGGATTCTCTGATTTCTATCTTGCTACCTTCTTAATAAGTACCAAAGTACAACATATACAATCAACTTCAGAATGTTTTGTAGCTTTTTTCTTTTTCATTTCTTTTTTGTAGTAGTGAAAGGAAGAACTAGTGCACTTGTGCCTGACAAGGAGGAAGAGAGCAAGGCTGAGGTGGAGCAATGGGTCAGGTGGTTAAGAAGGTGGCATAACTACAGGAAAACATATAGAAGCAAGTGGAAACAGAAACACCAAAGCATATTAATTTGGTGTTTTCTCAATGGAATATTTGGATTATATTTGATTAACATTCTGATTTATACGTGTAACTGGCACTTTTTTCCTGACTAGAAGCAACTCTATATCTTGTCATACATAGCATCATACAATTAAGCTGGTCTCAGATTTGCATATTATGAAGTTGTGTGAGCTTATTCAAGCCAACAAAAAGAGGTCTGTCTTGCTAGGCTAGAGCATTATTTGAGCTAATCTGCCTGCTTGTGTACAGTAATGTTTTGCATATGGTTCTAAGAGATATGTGCAGCTGGGTGGCATAGTTCTGAATTATTGGAATGATTCATGGCACTCGTTTCCATGCAGTCACCTTTTCCTTCTTTAATAAATGAATACAGCCTCAACTCAGTAGAAATCCAGGCTTTCTTTGCACTGCAGTACAAGTATTGTTTGTTCTTTATAGCAAAGATCAAAGGATTTTTTTTTTTTAATAGCAGCAGGAACCACAGATCATAATTCATTAAAATTACCTCCCCCCCCTTTTTAATCTTAGAACTATACTATTGTGGAGTATTTATTGTTTTATTATGGAATATAGATGTCACTGACTGCAGTTATGTTGATTCAGTATGGCCTTTTGTATATGTTTTTCAGAACTACAAATGATTGCATTTAATTGAAACGCACACATTAGACCAGATGCTCTTTTAGATGGAAAAACTCATAATATGGGCAAGGAAGGCTCCCCATGTTTCTGTGTAGGGAACTTTCTTCGCAGGAAAATGCTTGAAATGAGAAGGGGTGGTGTAAATACACAGGTGGTATTCTAAAAGCTAAGAGGTATTAAAAAAGCTTGATTTAGTTTTAGCAGCCTCCTTCCAGACTTCTTTAAAAATGTCTGGCTCCCCCATGGAGTGGTGTCTGTCTGTGCCAGAAAGAACCCCAGATGGTGTGCTGACAGGGGCCTTGTCTTGATATCTATTGAAGTGATAGGTGCAGGTAGTTAGAGTATAACATACTCTAACTATATATAGTATATATATATATATAGTATATAGTATAACATGAAGCACAAGATGCAATGTTAAGGGGGAACAAAGTCAGCAATCATCTTCCTTATTTCCTTGTTCTTTTTTATCATCATATTCTGCCCTTGGTAGTTTCATTCCTGGGCATGAGTGAGAGGAAGTATGAGCAAGGGAGCCAAATAAAGAACTTCACCTGTAGCTCAACTTGGCATTTATCAGCTGATGGAAGCTCGAGGACTTGAGCTCTTGTTATCAAGTCCATGGGATTGCTCCTGCCTTGGTGACTGGAGGGTCTGTAAAGACATGTGCATTGCAGGCAGAGCCAGGACTGTGCAGTGCTGCTCTTTGCTATGGTTGCTTCTGGTTATGTCCCATATTTGTCATTCCCATATGTCTGCTGCAGCCAGATATCTCTTTCCCCTTCACCATGTACATATAGCACATGTTCTATAAATCCCTGTGGGCCATCTAATTGCTGTGTTAGAGGAAGGGAATGAAAAAATTGAACTTTCCTTTATTTCAATATAGGATAAATTTCTTCCTTTGAATTCAGTTTCCAAGTAATCTCTTGTAAACTTTTTACTCCTCCCGTATTTTATTGTTTCTCATCTATACCTCCTTATATTCTGCCTTTTTGTGCTAAAACAGACATTTCTTCTGTCCAAACTCCCCCTCTTTTATTTTCAGGAGGAAGGAATAAGAAAAATTATTTTCCTCCTGCAGGTTATTCCCATGCTTTAGTGCCAATAATACCCTCCTACACTCCTGTTTTATGTGAAATCATCATGTTGGCATTGGGTCAGAGAAGATAGAAACTTTCAAACGGGAGGTGGGTGGTAGGGAATGCAGTTTCTAAATAGTCTTCCTCACAGTTTGGAAATTATATTAGCATGTGTGTTGAAGGATATGTACAGGCCTAGAAAACAGGTCTGTTATTTAAATCATATTGAAAAATATGGAAACAACTTGGCTTGGTTTACCTTTTCTCTTTCTTGGAGTGGAAACCACATGTTTTATCTTTGGTGTTCTCTTACACTTGCCAACTTCTGAAGCTGTAAGGGTGAACGTTTAGGGTGATTACTTAAGACATTAAGTGGTTTTTTTGCTTTCAAAAGAGACTTTTAAGCAGATCACATGAGAGTTGTTTAAAAGGGGTTGGAGGAGGGACTTGTTCCTGCATATATGTAACAGATACATACTCCTTGTCCCCTTGTTTCCACAAAAAATACACAGAAGTGTGATATTGCTAATATAGCTCAATACTGCTCAATTTGTTTGTGTCTTCCGCTTCTGGCAGGAGAGCAGATGAGTGAATCCCACAATTCTGGCTGCTATAGACTGAGTCTTCCCTTATGATTCCCATGTCTTTCATCTACCTCACCTCAAAAGCTTCCTCTTACCCTGCTAGAGGATAAGAGAGAAGAGGAGGAAGAAAGAAGTGAGATAGACACAATGGAAAGAAAGAGCCAAAATGCTATATAAAATTCTGCATGAGAAGATTGCTTTCAAAAATGTACTGCTGGGCTTCAAGTTATCAAATCCTCTCTGGACTGAAACTGAGGATTCTGCTTCTTGTGTCCCCAACATTGGTCTCTCTAAAGAGACTTGAACAAATTTCTTGCCATTCTTGCACCTTTGCTTCCCCTATTAACAGTGTTACTTCTGTATCCACCTGAAAAAGAAATGAGTCCTTGCTTTTTGTATCCACACAGTTCTAGCAAGGCACAAGAAGGAAGTAAATGTGACCTCAGCTGTTCATCCCTGTTAACTTGGTCAGGTTTTTTTCTACTAACAGTAAAAAAAATGAGGTAAATTCCATAGAATTCTGGGAATTTGGGTCCAGGTGTTTCCAGGGCATTGTGTGTTTTTTTTGATATGAACCATGAGAGTTGAGTTGGATTCACACATTTTATGTCTTAAGGTCTTGCCCTGACTACAGAAAGTTAGCATCCTAAGGTCTTGACTCAGTTGAGCCATGTTCTTTGTGAATACATGTCAACTTGCAGAACGCTATAGCAGTAGATATATCAAATGCAAGGGACTGGAATAATCATATCATAAAAATAAATTTTCTAAATAAAAAGAATTGATTGAGTTGGTAAGAGAGGTGCTACTGGAGCAGTCAAATTCAGCCTTCTGGCACTGCAGTTAGGTTCAGAAAAAGAAAGTGAGTTTAATGAGACAGTCAAATCCCACCTCATTTTTATCATATACTTTCAGGAATTATTTCAATAATCAGCAGTGCTGAACTGCTGTAAAACAAGTCAAGGAACTATTGAAGCTGTTCTTGTGTAACCTTCAGGCAAATGCAGTATAACTTACGCCTGGCACAACTGCATTTGCAGCTGCATAAAATCGTGATTCTTCTCTGAGGTGAAGAATGCTATTGTTTTTTTATTCGCAACATCAACAAGGGCAGTTGTTTAATAGGTGAAATTTGCAAATCAGAATATGTCAGAACATACCTTTTTACTACTGTTGTTTTTTGATTGTTATTTTTCGTTGTCTGTATAATATGGGGCTGACAGTACAGATAGGAGGAACTCTCAATTAGCCTTGAGGTCAGGCATCTAGATTAAAAATCTTGACACATTCCTTTATTGTTTCACCCCAATCTTAAAAGAGCCTTCCTTTCTCATATGTATTTAATACCTTGTTTCTTCTGTATTTTACAGCACTATCGAATTTGGTTCATGATACCCCTAAAAGACCTGTTTCTTTGGTGTGCACAGTATCATTTTATTAAGCTACATGCTTGAAAGGTAATATTGCTGCTGTATTAAACCAGTGAGAAATAGTCTTTCTGCTGCTGTATGATGAACAAAGCTTCATTCTGAGAAAATTTTGCAATGGTAGAAGTGGCTAATGGACACCACTTGAGGAGGCCTTCTGCATCTAAGCTTCTGATTACCCACCTGATGGGTAAGGCAGCTTCAGACTTTATTGAGGATGTCTGTGCTTCTTTTTCCCCATTACCACCTCCATAGCATAAGTAGGAATATGATTCTGTCGTTCTGACAGTGTATTTTCATGATTTTGGCAAACCTAGAACATAACAAAGTGTGGAGTTTTTTTTTTAAAGGTCTGAGATCCAAGAAAATATGATCCTTTTCTTTAAAAATGGTTGACATTTTAAAATTTAATACTAAAGTTTAAGCAGGGCATTTTGACTGCTAATCAAGTGAATTAATTCTGGGGTGTGTGAAGATGGCACAGCAGATCTACTGTCGTGGTTTGTCTATCCTTTGAAAAAAGTAATATTTCTAGAATACATCTGAAAGCAGAATGTATCTGTGAACATCACTGTCCAGCTTTGTGGCTCTTTGTAGTTCATTATTTCCTTATTCATACGGGGAGAAAGTGCAGCTAAGGAATTGCTCTGACACATGAAGACTTTCTTGGACAAAAAAACACATTCCAACACAGCGGGATTTAAAGACACTACACTGAGGGGACGAGTCCTTGTTTTGTATATAGAAATGTGTTCTAATCATGTCTTCCAGAGGGGTTTTTTCTATTATGCTAATTCTTGGCAATGTAATGTTAATAAGTGGAAAACGACATTTTTTGCCCCCATGTACTCTTTCACTTGTTGGGAATTGGCACCTTTCTCATGGTGTTTCTTTTGTTTGGGTTTGGGTTTTTTGTTTGTTTGTTTGTTTGAGTTTTTTAATAAAGAGTGAAAAAAATTATTGTACTCTCAGGAAATATGTGAATAGACAGTGTTTCCAAATACTTATTTTATGAGAGTTACATGAAGAATTCATGTTATATATGAAATGGATTTGCTATGATTCAAAGTCTAGAAGGACCAGAACGTTGCTAGTACCATTATTTTCATAAAATGATTCTCCTATTTTTAAGAAAAATTGTTGAATTCATTTATTCTTCTCATATAAGGTCATCTAGACAGGTCTGTTAAATTTAATGGCTGTTTCATGATTAAGGAAGAGTAAGAAGTTCTTAATTGAGGAACAGATAAAAAGCAAACTAATTAACTCCAAATAAATTTCTTTAGCAGCATCCAAACAGACATTTCTAAGATGAACTTGGGTTACTCATCTTTTGAGCTTTTAATCATATTTTAGATTGCATTTTTACACCATCTGTACTACAAAAATGACTGTAATTTCTGTCACAGTTGGAAGCATCAGTTAATAAATGTTTTCTATTTTGATCTAGGGAGGTGTTTGAATTGAGGGGAAAAATATTCTTAAAATAATTGAGTTAATTTACAGTAGATTGAGGGAGAGAGTAGAGGAAATGGTTTATTCCTATCGATACCTGGTTTTGTTCCAACTTGAGCTTGCTCTTTTTTATTTAAATACTGTCCCAAATAAATCTCTTGCTCTAGTCCTATATTTTCTGTAAATTGCTGCATGTATTGGGAAACCACTGGTAGTGCATCCATGCTCTCTCACTCTATTTGCAAAATATTTAGCAGTTTGAACCTTTCACAAGACCAGATGTCTCAGAGCTCCATTCAACCTGGCCTTAAATGCTTCCAGGGATGGGGCCTCCACAACTTCAATGGACAACCTGTTCCAGTGCCTCACCAGCCTTAACAATAAAGAATTTTTTCTGATTACCTAATCTAAACCTACTCTTTTTCAATTTTAATCCATTCTCCCTTGTCCTATCACTACATGCTCTTGTAAAAATTCCCTCCCCATCTTTCTTGTAGGCCCCCTTCACGTACTGGGAGGACAAATTAGCTCACCCAGAAGCCTTCTCTTTTCCACGCTGAACAATCCCAATTCTCTCAGCCTTTCCTCATAGGAGAGGTGCTCCATCCCTCTGATTGTCTTGGTGACCCTCCTTTGGACTTGCTCCAACAGGTTGATGTCCTTCCTGTGCTGGGAAGCCAGAGCTGGATGCAGCACTCCAAGTGGGGTTTCAACAGAGCAGAGCAGAGGTGCAGAATCACCTCCCTCGACCTACTGGCCACGCTGCTTTTGATGCAGCCCAGGATACAATTGGCTTTCTGGGCTGTGAGCGCACATTGCTGGGTCACGTCCAACCCGTCACCCAGCAGCACCCGCAAGTCCTTCTCAGCAGGGCTGCTCTCCACCTGTTTATCACCCAGCCTATATTGGTACTGGAGATTGCCTTGACCCAGGTGAAACACCTTGCACTTGGTCTTGAGGTTCCCATGGGTCACTCCTCAAGCTTGTCAAGGTCCCTCTGGATGGTATCCCATCCTTCAGGTGTGACAACACCATCACTCAGATTGGTGTTATTTCCAAACTTGCTGAGGGTGCACTCGATCCCTTTGTCTGTCATTAATGAAGATATTAAATAGCACTGGTCCCAATACAGACCTCTGGCACACCACTTGTCACTGATGTCCATCAGGACTTGGAGCTGTTGACCACTACTCTCTGGATGCAACCATCCAACCAATTTCTTGTCCGTCTAACTGTCCATTCATCAAATCTATATCTCTTCAGTTTAGAGAGGAGGATGTTAGGAGTGACTGTGTCAAAGGCTTTACAGAAGTCCAGATAAATGACATCTGAACTCTTCCTTTGGCCACTGATGTAGTCACCCCGTCATAGAAAGACATCAGGTTGGTCAGGCAGGACTTTGCCTTGGTGAAGCTGTGTTGGCTGTCCCGAATCACCTCGCTGTCCTCCATGTGCCTTAGCATGACTTCTAGAAGGATCTGTTCCATGATCTTCCCAGGCCTTGAGGTGATGCTGACAGGTCAGTAGTTCCTAGTGTCCTCCTTTCTACCCTTTTTAAAGATAGGTACAATGTTTTCCTTTTTCCAATCAGCTGGAACTTCACCTGTCACAACTTTTCAAATATCATGAGAAGTGGCTTGGCAATGAAGTCAGCCAGTTCCCTCAGGACTCTGGCATGCCTCTCATCAGGTCCCATAGACTTATGTACATTCGGGTTCCTCAGGTAGTCAAGAGCCTGAGCTTTACTTACAGTGGGAGGGACTTCGCTCCATAGAATCATAGTATCAACCGGGTTGGAAAACACCTCTGAGATCATCAAGTCCAACCCTTAATCCAACACCACCTACTAGAGCTTAGGATCAAGCAGGATCAGAGCCACTAATTAAGTAGCATTAGGCGTTGATGTGTTGACTACTGCATTATAGAGTCTAAATTAATAACTCATTAGGGTAGGGAATAAAAGTAATGTAGTAAGTTGTGTTATGGCTAACTGGTAGTCTGCAAAACTCACTGTTCAAATATTGCTTCTGGTGAGGAAAATCTTTTAGTGTGCAAATGTATGGAGTAGAATAAAAAGCGTGCAGTCTGTGTTCAAAGCATGTGTGCTGCATAGAGAATTTTACATGTATATTTGTAATCAGTGTTATCTATAATGTACACTAGTAGTAATAACTAGCTAAGCATCCTTCAGGGTGCTCTATAAATTTAATTTAGTTTCTGTGAAAGACATAGGGAATATGAATTCCCAACAGGCATGTAGTATTAAGATCACTTAAGCATATTAATATTTTGCTATCCTGATTTATTCATTCATAGAATTAATAGATTTATGCTTTTGCATCTTGTCATGTTATTTGCTTATATATACTTAGTATTTCTATTTCCTGCACAATTTAGTGGAAAGCTATGTGTTTCAATGTAATCTTATTGTTATTCTGAAGAACAGATTTTTCCTGAATCCTGAACACTGTCTGAAGTATCCTGCAGTGGAGATAGTGGAGTTGCTTTGGTTAGTAAGAAATTCACACTTCCACAAGGACTTTTTTTTCTTTTTAAGGGTTTTTTGCTTTGTCCAAGTTACTAATGTGTTCACAGTTCACAAACAGGTTAGCTAGGGAATACTGGTAATTATCCTGATTCATTGCCGGACCTTTACTGACACTGAATAAAGCAGTGAATATAGTAATGTTAAAATGGAAAATGCAGTTATGACAAAAGTAAAAATAATTTGCATCTCCCAGTGGACTTTATAGTAGATGTAATGTTTGTAGTAAAACGGGAAAAGTGAGAATTGAAATATCTGGAGAAGTTGTTTGCAATGGTACCTTTTAATTCTGAGGCTTGTTTTTACACTTCTAGTCAGTGGACTTTTTCATGTAGCAGTAATTATTTTAAAATACGGATAATTTTTTAAATTATCATATATATCTATTACATTCTTAACACATATTTGTAAATATTTTACTTTTGCTTGAATGACAAACTGCTCTATTCTTTGGAGCAGAAATAATAAGGTTTTATTAATGAAGAAAAACAGCCCAAGGTCATCTGCCAAAGCCATTTGACATTTTTCATGTTCATAAATAAAAAAATTTGGTGGCCATTAGGTAATTCAGCTGCTGTGAAGCCATTCAATTATATTTCACAATGATAATTTTAGTTGTATTTGTTGCTCAGAACAATATTTCTGTTTTCTTTTTTAATCCTGCAGAACATTTAATTGTCATCTTAAACCTGCGCAAGACAGTATACCAAGCCCACTGTGAGGATTCTTGATAACAGTCAGACCTTTAGGAAAAAATACTTTTTCATATTTGGACCTCCTCTGTACCACATGCGGAGAGACTTGACTCTTAAATACTTCTGTTCACGTGGCTACTAAGTGATGCCTTGCAGGTTCTTGGTAGCCCATAGGCACTGCTTGGAAATGCTAGATTAAACTGAAAACAAAGGAGAAGAATTGTAACATCTGTAACATGAAGTTTAAGGCCCTGAAAAGTATTTGTGTTTCTTCATCCTTTTTAAACTGTAGTGAAGATGAGGCATTTAATCAGTAGTTAAGCATGTAAAGATCCTTGGGAATGTATTCCTGAGCTCGTGTTTTGGTGTTGCTAAACCTGTAATTGATGCAGATGTTGGGATCTGGTGAATAAAAGATAAATCTTGCCACATACTTACATCCATTTTCTATAACATTTCTTCATTTTTAAGTCTGCTTCTTGATTATTGTAAGTAGGCATGTAGTTCACCGTATTCTTTAGTTGGCAACTAAAGAACTAACTCTGCCTGCAAAAGCATCTGGTTCCAGGAATGCAGCATCTGTTGTGACTACATCTACAGCCTCAATTTTCTTGTTGCTACTAAGATCACAATTATCAAGTTTCCATATACTACTTTTACCATTTAAGTTGTTTTTCTTTAATAGCAATGGCACATTTTGTTGCCTCAGCTATAAGCATGCTTTTTTGGCCTGTTTCTTCTTGTTCTGTACTGTGAGTGTGTCATGTCAGAGCACTGAGGTGGAATCTAGCAAAATTCCAGGATGGCCAGCATGGCTACAGTGCTGTAAAAGAGTCTGCTGACTTAAAAGCGCTTGATTTAATTGCATAAATGTGAGAATCGTTAATTAATGCAGTGTTAATGGTGAGAAATCAAGTCTGGAAAAGAAGGCTTTCCAGAAGTATAAATTTTGTTATTAAGGAGACCATATTGCATATATTCTAATGTACAAGATATAAATCACATAGACAACAATTTTGAAAGATTTGAAGTTAAGAACAATTGTAATTTTTTCTGTAATAGGAGTGAGTATGTACTCTGTGAACATCAGAACTTCATAGAGAATAGTGACAACAGGAATATTTTTGCAGATTAACAGGCTGGACAAAATGGCATCATCACTGCAGTTATGTCTCCAAAGCTTCTCACTGTTCTCAAATGATGACTGAGATCCTTTCACTTGTGTATATAGCAAAAGGGGATCTCAGTTGTGTGAGGTTAGTTGGAAAACTGGTCCTCACACTGAGGTGCTTTTACGTTCATTAACATGTTCAATTTGTAAAATAAGCCAGCAAGGCAAAATTCATACCATGCCAATTGGTGTAAAACTATTACTGTGTTAGCATGCATAGAGGTAACTTTGGTTCCTGAGCTACTTACTTTCCAGCAGGTGCACCATTCCCAAACCTACTTAAAGGTGAGTATGTTTCTCTAATGAAAAAAACGAAGTGGATTATGCTGACCGGTTAATGCTTTCAGGTTTGTTAATGAATCTTGCAAGTTTTCATAGTGTCTTTCTGTGCCACCAGATTTATGTCGTTTTGAGATACAGGTTAATCTTTTAAAGGCCATATTTGAAAGTAAAGCTCTAAGTTTGGAATAAGTATGATGAGTTGAATCTTTTTAGGAATATCATAGATAATAAATAGGGGTGTTAATCACAAGCTTACAGATGAGTCGCAGCTGTTACATACTTGTTAATGCCACTTTCCTGAAGATTAAAAAAAAGACAAAAACACCAAAACAAAACCCAAAAAACGAAACAAACAACAAAAACACACAAAAAACCTGACACACACCAAAAACCAACTAACCAAAAAAACCCACCAAACACAAAAAAAAACCCCAGCATTTTAAAACTCTGCTGTTCACAGCATAAATTTCTATCGAAGGAATGCAGTGACATTTGTTAGTGTCACATTTTCCATCCTTCATAGTCCTAAAAAAAAAAAAAGCTGTATTTCCATATCCTCACATCTCAGTTATTGATTTGTCAGTGACACAATGAGCACAGTGATGTCTTGTCACTTTTTCTCCTCTCCAATTTATATAAAGCTGTTTTAAAAATTATTTTTTAAATAGTATTGAATGCTTTGTAAGTATGGGACTAAGGGGAAAATTTTTAAATTTTACTGATGATGGCTCTTTGTTTGTTTGTTTTGGAGTGGATTTTTTTTTCCAAGCATGTTTCAGGCCAGTGCTTTTGTCGCTTAAAGAATGAGCATGTGACTGACAGGATACTGTTTGGGAAGTGATGTGCAGTCTCAGAGTAATATGACATTTTATGAGCAGCTTGACTGTTTTCATTACTTGGATTTATACTTTTATTTCTGCACACTGAGGAATAAGAGAGCAAGGCAGCTGTGGGAAATAGAAAAGCTGTCAGGATGAAGTTGATAGGAGACAGCATTGAAATTATGCCATTATGTCTAGTAAGACATTATGACTGTTATCTTTAAACCCTTTAAATATAAAAATCTGATAGAGCAGCTTGGATCATTAGATTGGTATTAGGTGGCTACACCTTTGAAAGACTTGAGTGATTTCAGCAAGAAGGTAAATGGTGATATGAATTAAATTAAACACATGCATAAACAATTAAGACAGTAAGTAGTTCATGGTGATATACCTTACTGTTAATGGGGAAAAACACACAGCTGCATTGATATAGGATTGAGGAGTTTGGACAAGAAAAGCTAGTTGTAGAAGAATATGACATTATAGTGTTTGAGAAAACCAAGTGTTTTGGTTTGTTTAATTAGAAATTACCATAACATTGGTACAAACTGCAATGCTTTTTCAGTAGCAGGTATCTTCTGATCAGTAAGAACTAAGTGTAAAATAAATATTATCTTTTCAATTGCAGCAAGGCCAATCAGTGACTATTAACCTGGTAGCAGGATGTCCTTACTAACAAAGGTAGTATACAAATAGACTACAAATCTCTTCTAGTGCTTTGAGAACTGTTTTAACTTTTTTGATATAAGTATGGACAAACAGATGTTTTAGCACAATACTTAATAAAAATTAAAAATAAAAAGCAAAGCCTTGTACTTAACAAAAAGTAACATTTTCTTTACTTTTGATTAAAAACAAACAAGCAAAAAAACCACCCCAAATAGAAATCTATTAACAAAAAAATCAAAAGATACAATATTTCTTGGTGGAAGTGAACCTTATTTGTTTGTAGCTTATGGAGAAAGGCATACTATGTAGAAAGTTGTTTCCATCTCCCTTTTCCATCAAGACAAACAACGATGTAATTGGGTAGTGCTCTCTTCCTCTAAAATTTACCATATTGCAAGGAGGCTGCAAAAACTGTTGTGGCCAGACTCATATGAGGCTGCTTTCCAAAATGTATATGGGTTGATGGGACAAGGCCTGCTAAAGCTTCTCTTGCAGTTGAGTCTGCTAAAGCTTCTCTTGCAGTTGAGTCTTGCAGTTGAGTGGGAGGATATTTTTGTTTTCTTTGCTTTTCATACAGCTGTACCAGGTGCTTATAGTAGAAAATTGGGTAAATACTCACTCTGAGTGAAAATGAAATGAATTAAAATGAAATTTTAATTGCTCACAAGCTGTTTTTATCATGGAGTTACAGCCATTACAGATTTAGTCAGAGAGATCAAAGAGCAGTGTAAACCTCTTAGCAAGATATATCTTCCATTCTAATTTAAGTCTATTGAAGGACACTTCAGGTGCCAGCACAGCTAATGTCTGTGCTAATTTCACTGGATGTGAGAAAAAAACATCATGATCCTAGGAAAAATGTTTTATGTAAAGCTGGCAGGTTAATCAAAGGAGAGCAACAAGTAATTTCAGTAACAGTTAAAAGTTACAAAATAAGTAATTACAGTAACTAGTTACAGATCTAGTGAAAGAGAAGTGGTTAAAGTAAGAGGCCTGCCAACGTGTGTATAATATTGATAGGGGGTCATATTTGGGCAAGCATTCATATCCTATGTGTGTGATGTGATGACATTTCTCTGCTCAGACCCTTCTATATCACAAACAAATCTTGAATGTGGTATCTGATCGTGTCAAGGGATTTCTTAGACTTTCGAGGACAGAACGCTATTATGTCAGGAAAAATTGGAAGGGAAAAGGTGGAACATATTGAAGTACTGATACTTAATTAGCAGATAAACATCTCACCTCTGTAGTTGTCTGTAGAGGAAAGCCCTGATTGATAGCAGTTATTAACACCGTCATGACTTGAAGATGAATGCTTGGAAAGCTTGTCTTTTTCCCCAATGTGTCATTTGGTCCACTTTCACCCAGATTCTGCCTTGTTTACATCTTCTAGTAGAGTAACTCCCACAGCTCAGTTCTGTTTGTTATTTCAGTATTTTTTGCAAAGCTGGTTCCCTGGAAGAGAAGAAACAAAATAATGACTTTGGGAGAAAGAAGGAAAGAGATAATGTGATTAGGGGTGTACAGAAAGTTTCTGGAATGGCAGAGCTTTTGGCAGAGAATGGATGAAAAGGTATCATCAAGTGAATGTAAAAGCACATGATTTGTGGTAAGAAAGAGTAACAGAAATAATATCCTAAAATGGAGGCCTGGGAATGATACCAGGAGAGCAAATAAATATCCATATGTACTTTCTCATATGTACAATGAATTTGGCCAAGAGAAACATGCCTTTTCTCTTTTTCTTCCCCAGTACATCTATATAAACATCATATATAAATACAAACATACATTTCTTACTAAAACTATGTCACGTATGCCGTCATGCATTAAATTACTTGCTTAGAAACACTCAGGTTGCACAACTTTGTGGCTGCTTCTTATTAAAACTTGTTTCTTCAAGGCTGGTCAATCTTTAAATCTAACAAGCACATGGACATTGTGAAGGTTCCAAATGCCAGACTCTTTATGTAAGTAGTATACAAGCCCAGGCAAAGTAATAAATGGCTGTCTCCATTTCACAGCTTCATTTGCTCTACCTCACTGCTCCTACATATTCTTCCTCTCATGGAGTATGTCCTCACCTTGTCCAATTTTTACCTGTTGGTTTTTTTTACTGTATTTGATCCTACAGATTTTACACTTTTGCCAAGAAAGTATGACCCACTCTTCCTCTCACTTGCCTAAGCTTCATTTATTTCTTTTAGTTCTCATGCATTCTGAGTCTTTTTGGTGCCTTGAGGTATAAGATCCAGCTGTAGCATGTAGGCTTTTTTCTTCTTTTAAGTGTAGTCCAATACCCCAGACTTCCTCCTCTTTAGGCAAGCTTGGCTGGCCATCTTTTCTGACTT
Source organism: Cephalopterus ornatus (assembly GCA_013396775.1). Classification (NCBI taxonomy): domain Eukaryota; kingdom Metazoa; phylum Chordata; class Aves; order Passeriformes; family Cotingidae; genus Cephalopterus; species Cephalopterus ornatus. Next base: position 194,283 of record VZRE01003984.1, on the reverse strand, counting down.
CCCAGTGTTTCACCAAGCTTCCACTTGAATGATTAGCCTAAAAGGTTTAGTGAGTCTTCATTTTATGAGAGATGTGTAAAAAGAGCCCTGACACCACACGCCTGAGTCAGGTGTTCACCGGTGCAGCAAGTTCATCACCTCTGCTGGGTCGTGTACATTGTACAAAGTCTGATTCCCTGAATCAGCAAGACCAAGTTCATGGTTGTCTGACAGCTTCTCATTCTACTCCCTTGTACATTTGAATTATGTTTACATGATCTCATGCTATCATATGTACTGCATAGGATGCACAGTCCTCACTGAACGATGAATTTGGTCCATTAGTTTCTTATCATCCTTGTTCCACGTGTGGCCTCCTATCTATTTATAATTAACATCAGCCATGTCTGCATTCACAAGTTTTTCACAAGTGCTTGTGGAATAGTGAAAAAGCACTGCTCTAAAATCAGGGATCTGAAGTACAGAGAACTGATGACCAAACCTTACAGAAATGCCTTAGCTCACTGCCTCAGAGCAGGACTACTCTCTTATAGGTGCCTAAATCCTGCTTTTTTTCAGAATTTATTTGCATATGTGTATGGAGTAGTATTTTGGAAGTTAGAGATAATGTGAAGAACTTCAGTCGCAAATGAGTTCTTAAAAAGTAAATGAATAAATGGTATTATTTCCTAACAAAAATAAAAGTGAGTTACATGGACATTTGGCAGAGAATCAGTCATTCAGAAAGGAGAAAACTTGTCTGCTGAGTAGGCAGAAAAGATGATATTGGCAGAGATGGTGTTTTTACTCGTCTATTAAACTTCAGTTATATCTAAATAAGGTCTTTAATAGTTCACAAATAAAATCTTAATAGCACTCAGCACCATTTTCCTCTGCTGCTGTCTTGACTTAAGGAAGGGAAAGCTCAGCAGAAAATCCTAAATAACTGTCATTCTGATTCAATCCTGAAGTAGTATTCATGCTGTGGACTAAGTAACTTTTGAATATTCAGTTTTGGATTCCTAGTATAATTAAGCAATGTTAGGTAACCAAGTGGTCTCTGTCAACTTGTGAAACTGTGTGAGGTGAGAGCCATGTATTTTATGAAGTGATTAAAAATAACATTTCCTTAAACCTGTTTATGTCCAGCTACTTTTTGTTTAAAAAAAAAAAATCACTAAAAGCTGTTGATATTTTTTAAGTGTATTTGCCACTTAAGAAAGCTCTAAAATATTTCTCAAATCTTAAGTGTGAATATACTATATGAATTTAGCAGGTTGGCATTGGACCACTGAAGTAGAATATTAAGTTTCTGAGGGGGTTCTGTAGCCGTGTCACTTTCCCTTAATCTATGACTTAGATATATATATAGATATATACTGCCTGAAGTACATGTGAAGCTTATACTTTGTTCATTTTTCAGCTATTTAAAAAAAATACGGGGAAAACATTACAAATTTTAAATTGGTTGACCACTTTGCAAATCCAACTAAAACTTTATTGGCAAGCGGTTACTGGAAGGGAGATGTGGGAACATATATGCCCCATATAGAAAGGAGACCCTGTTTTTCTCCTTCGGTGATACATAAAAAGGGACGTAGCCTTAGCGAAAATATTCATCTTATGAGTAATTTCTCCATCCCTGGAAATTTGGAACTGAGGTGATGAAAGAAACATCTCTAGAAAATTATTCTTCTCGTGTTGACAACAGCTAAAGATGTTTCTGACAAATGAAGTGTAAAATTTATTTTCAAATACCATTTTTCTCAGAGTGCTCTGAAATATTTTATTTCCCTTATGATACTGACTCCGACCTTAAAACAAGTGCTGAAATTGGAAAATTCTGGCAAGCCTTTTTTGGAAAAGAGTGAATAACAACTGGGTTTTTTCTGGGAGAACTGGAACTAGTAGTTGTGGGGCATTAGTAATTGTTACTACACTTTGGAAAACATATTGCCAATTAGTTTACTAAACTGTGCTGTCAAGTAGGTTTAATGTTTATTACAAAGTCTTTAGTAATCGGAAAGCTAGGAGTCTGGCTGTTCAAGATACAGTTGTGTATTTTGTTTTTACCAATTTCCAACTCTCTAAATGTAGGAAAGTGTTTAATCTAGTATGACCTCGAATGAAAGCCAGCACATTAATGGCAGTGTTCTGCAGACAGAGCTGTTTCTTGTGACTGTAGTGCTAGGTGGTTGAAATGTGTAAGAGAAATTTTAAATTGCCAGATTCACCTGCTCCTGCAAAACTTCCTACAAAAATTTTATGTGTTCCAAGTTTGGCCATTTAGGCAACAGCTGGTGTCAGCTGTATTTTGCTAAACTCATTAAAGTGACTGTGGTCTGTCTCATTTCTTCTCCTGTAATTCTCATGCCTTATGACAATATGAGATTAGACGGTTTATATGCTTCTTTAACTGTATTTTTGGGTTGTGATAGCATTGGTTTGCACTGCATGATTTTCATTTTCTCTTAAAATACATGAAGAGTCTTTGAGATTAAACTCACATTATGATATAAGTAGTAGTATTAAAATTATTATATTAAACCAAAAGGAAGTTATCTTTAAATTTCTATATTGCAAGAGAAAATTCAAACATCAGTAAACATTTTAGATATCAAGTGCAGTATACAAAGGCCAGTCCAGGTATTCAATAAGATGATCCTTACCTTTTGGATATTTTTTTGTAGGAGCATATACCATCCCATCAGACTTGCAAATAATTTTTTTAGCTCTAAAATTACCTGTGGTGCTCATTATTTTTTTAAGCGTGATGTAAATCCGGGGCTCACAATTTTTCTGTCATTTGGATTGCAGAGACAATTTCCCTGCGTGTTTACCCACAGCCCCCCTGCATGTGGAATATCATTAAATAACTACTCAGAAAGGATGGACTGGACCCAAAAGGCATGGGTTAACAAGTTGTTATTTATGGAAAGTCCTCTAGCAGCATGGTTTTCCTGTGAGTCTGCCTATGTGCCAATAAGAGGGGCCAATTTCCAGAGAAACGTTAACTCTGCTCATATATTCTTTTGTGAGTGTAGAGATGCTAAACTGCCACAATGATGTATGAAACTGGGGATTTACAGAGATTTAAAAACATATGCAGCAGTTAGAAAGCTACTTTTGTAAATCTGATTTCTGGAAGATGGGGAAGGAAAAAAGCATTTTCATGTAGGTTTGCTGTTTTTTGTTGGGCTTTAATTTTTGTTTTGTTTTGCAGTGGCAATTCAACAACATAAAATGAAATTGCTAGACATTGGTTAGAAACACTGATTGTTTCAGTCTGCAGAGTATATGACCTGCACATGAATTCTCTTAAATAAAAAAGAGCATGTGGGTTATTTCTTCTGCATTCACAGAAAGGTTCCTTTTTGTTGGTTTCACACAACCACATTCCATTCAGTGAAGTAATTGCTGTCCCCTTATCTCACATCCCAAGCTAAGTTCAGCGTTTGGAAAAGCTTAAGGACTCAATGCATCAAATTATCCTGCTCAAACTGTTGTTTATTGCAGGCCATTTTGTCCTGTCATCTCCATGACAGAACGTCAGAGCTTTTCTTTCTGTTGCCTTCAGCTTTCAGCATCTGCAGGGATCCGATATGCTACCCCTGCATTACACAGGGGGAAACCATCAAACAGGCGTCATTAGGGCAGCATGCCAGGGGACTGCAGGCCTTGGGAGCCTCTGGGGCTGCACAGCGGTGGTGCCTTCTCCTAGAGATCAGACTGCACCCTTCTCAGTCACTTGGTGGGTTTCTCAAACCTTCCAACTTCCCATGTGATGGGCCGTTCTTTCCCATCTTTTCTCGTTTACTAAAATCTTCCAAAGTGTAATGGCACAAAACTTTATGGCTTTGCTAGGTGTGTACCAATATTATTTCCTCTCTCTCTCTCTGTGGGTTTACACAGTGGTTTCCCATAGATGACGTAAAATTTTTTATACATGTTAACAAAGCTACAGAGAACTTTGGCGACATGGCTGGGTGGGGTGTGGTGGTGGGGAATCCTGTCACAGGATTCTCAGTTCTAAAGTGTTCAGTTTTACTGTAAAGCCTATTCTACCTTTTCATTTTTTTCTGGTGACACTAATTGTAATGGCTATACATCATCCAGTGTTCTACTTGAAGCTGAGACCCAACAGTGGGGTTCCAGCGTTGCAGTTTTTCTAGTGTTGTGGTTTTAAGCTAAAAATACTTTGGGTGTATGCTTTTGAAAAAATACTTTGATTTACATTTTTTCAGAATTTTTTTATATGCACATGTTGAATTTTCACGGTATAGCCCTCTTGGTTTGTATATAAAAAGGTCCCTTTGTATATAAAAAGGCCCTCTTGTTTTGACTATAAAAAGGTCCTGAAATACAAAGACAAAAATGCCTTCAAGCGTCTTCTAAGGTAATAAACTTGTTACTAAATCATCTTCTTCAGACGTTCTGACTCATTCAGACTCTGACTCAGCCTCCCTCCACTGGCCATACAGGAAGCTTACATCCTGAATGTTGGCTCATCAAAGCACTGTTTGTGCCTACAGTAAGTGTTAAACTGCTCTGCATCCCTGCCTGACAACTTGTCTGTGTTTTTTGCTTGTGAAATACTGTTATACATTGAATCTCTGATAGGCACCTAATGAGTGACTTACCTTCTCTAGATTGAAAAACCTGTGGCTTGAGGGATGTACCAAATTGTTCTTGGTTTTGCAAATAGGGACAGCATGGCTGAATATGAAGTTTCTGTACATTACTCAGACTAATACAACCACATTGTTTGTTGACAAGTGTTTGAGACAATTACTTTGCATAAAAATAACTAAGAGCTGATAATAATGAATTTATTCTTGAATGTAGATTGGTTTATAAGTGTGTGGTGTAGTTCTTACTAAGGTTGTTAAAGGGACTCTTCCTAAAAGTGGCATATCTGTAATGGATCCTACTGTATGGTAGTTATCTACTTAGAATAGTGAGGTAAAATTGTGTTTGGAAAGTAAAATCTGAAGAATTACCTAAAATTTTTTCTGACGCTATACAGTATGACTGTAGAGCCTGATTTACAAAGATACTGAGCTTATGTGTTCAGCAAAGAAAAAAAGAAGTTTCTGTTTCATTATGCATCTTGATTTGCTGCACAATTTCGAGTTGGAGATCCAAGCTCAGAGTTTAACATTAGAGGTTCTCTTATAACAATATGATAGGTTATTCCACTAGTGTAGCAGTTTCAGAGGTGACAAAGATTTGCTCCTTTCTGTTTGCCATTTGTACTTCTTAGACATCATCAGTATGGGAAATGCATTTTAGAAAATAATTCAACAAATGTAATGTTTTGTTCTCTCCATGCAGTTAAATAATTGGATGTGAGAACACCAAGGAAGATTACATTTCACAGTTAAATGTGATTTGGCACTCTAAAAAGTAGCTAAATAAATTTGGCGTATCCTAATAATTCTTTTTTCTTTCTACATTCATTAAAATTAAACTTTGCCCTCATATACTGTGAAAATTTGGAGAGTCTCAAGTAGCACTGGACAATAAAAAGTATAAGTGATTAGCAGGTTAACTTCTGGTATTCAGAAATATCTGATATTCTGAATAAGGATTTCATTGTTTGTGTCTGAGTAGAAATTGTTTCTTGTCAAGGTAAGAATTGCTCTTGCTGCTCTTTATCTGTTAAGGATCCTTAGCAAGGAAGCCAATTCAAAAATTTAGTCAAAACATAGCATACTAGCAACAGGAAAAGTACTTTCCAGCATATAAACCAAGCAGAAATAAACAATATAATTCATCAGATCTTAGGTGTCCCATAGCACATGCTGAAGAAGTCAAATTTCTGCCTAAAGCCCACTTTGTGGGCACAGATCATCGCCTGATCTGTGAACGAAGTGCTGTGTTTATGAATGTCGTGTGTTTTGGCAGATATTCAGTTTGCTATATCTAGCTTATTAGTTGTTTTTGTTGCATGGAGGAGAAATATCTGGGGAGTGAGAAGCCCACTAACGTGTGTGTACAGGTTTTTTGTAAAAATTTGCTGGGTTAAAGAGGGAACTTATAGTTCACACATGCTATTCAGCTCTAATGAATTCTTGTGTTAAGGTGACTGAATCTGCACAGAATGCAGGAGGGGAAGTAGGACCCTGGGTAACTATCAGCACACAAAAACCTGATGCACTTGTTCTCCTTTCTGCAACTTTTGATCCTTAAAGGATAATGTGCTTTTTTCTGGCTTTTTTGTTTGTTTTCTTAGGAAGGATTTTTTTTTTTGTCACTGGAGGTTGCATATGGTGTGTGGAATTATCTCGAAGAGAGATTGATCTTCAAGGACTGTATGATAAATGAATGGATATGATGGAAGAATTTCACATTCAGAGTGACATTTAGAGTGCATGTCTATGTGTATGTATTTGTATATATGGCAGAGCAAATTTAATTTATGTGTGATCAGTTGTACACACACACATATATAAGTGTCTTATTTCAGAGAAGAAGGTAGCTGAAAACAAAAATATTTTACACTTGTAAAATGGTTATGTATAAATCTTGCATTTAAAAATGCAAATTTGACATGATTTTCTATATATCATACTTAGATTGAGTGAAATATTACCCAGGACTTCAGTAACTCTTTAAAGAACTGCCTTTGTTGTCATCATACAGCAAAAGGTGCATTTACAGGGAAAACAAGTCTTAACTGTTGGGTAAAGGAAAGTATCTTTTCATTTAAAAGCTAAAGCAAATATGAAGCACATTTCTTGCTAATTGAACACGTAAATGCGAATGTCTACCCTGACTACAAAGCATCCAATAGGATCGGCAGAAATTGTTTGCAGAGATTAATTGATTTTTTTTCCTTGAAGTACTTTTGATGGGATCTTGCTTCACCTTTAATTTCATCAGACTGTTTCAGGTCTTGGCAGTCATGCTTTTTGGTTAGTTAGGTTGCAGTCAAAATAGGTAGTAGGTGTTTCTTATTGAATGATGAAAGGCAACCTAATGATTATTAATAAAACTCTCTGGAATATTAAGCACTGCTGAAAGGTAGCATGATAAACAGCATCTGACTGACAAGAGAAACCTCAATTTATTGTATGTGGTTTGTGCCAGTATGTCAGTTTTCCACACACTATCTGTTTTAATTGAAAATACCTACTCTAGCATTGTGAATATGCTTGGTATGGTTCTCTAATAAACAAAATCTCTTCATCTCAGTTGCTGTATTCCTGAAATCTGAGCCTGAGGAGTTACATTCTTCACAGATCTTAATTCTTTGGATAAATGACAGGAGTTCATCAAACTTTGATCTCCAAGGTTTCAAGCGGTTTGAAACCAGCTGCTGCTGGGTTCTGTTAAAGGCAGGGGGGTTGGATCAATCCAACAAAATACGTGTTGACTTGAAAGAGAGGCTATCAGCTCTGGTTAGGTTTAAGGTTAAAGATGAAGGTGAACTGTGAACATAAACTGACAGGGACATGCCTTATTTAAACACAAACTGAATTGAAATGTGAGTGTATGGATAAAGAAATATAGAAGGATTTATGTTGGGTTTATTGCTATAGCTAAATGATCTTTGCGTTCAGATAGTCTCTCTGAAGTTACATGTAGGTTTGATTCAGAAACGTAATTAAGAGAGAAATCAAGCACTTCTAAGATTTGGGGGATTTTTTGTTACCATATCCCTTTTTCTACTTCAAAGTGGGGGTTTTTCCAGTGCCTTCAAAGTAAATGGATTTTTTAGTATAATTTACATATTCTAAAAATATTTCTGGTCATTGTAGTTTGACATTAAGTAGACTAAAAGGACTGATATTAAAAGACAGGAAATAACTTTTTTGTTCGTCTTTAAAAGGCTTGTTGGGACACAGGTTTTGGGTAAGAGACTCGGGAATAGTTCAGCATTTCAGGATGGCAAACTACGGTTCTGTTAGGCACATTCACCACACAGCAAATGTCCTAGGATGCAGAGATTGCCAGTGCTTAGCACACCTATGGAGTCAAAAGCCTGAGAGGCTGTCTCTGGGCTTTCTTAAATTTTAGATATTTGTTCTCAGCCTAGTCTCATCATTTCCATCTGTAAAATGAGAAGATTGGCAACATAGTATTGATACTTTCTAGTGCTAATGCCTTTTTAGATATTTGAATTCCAAGCAGGCACAAGTTCCAAAATATTCCTTTATCTATTTGTTCTCTGGGCTAGAGGACAGTTTGTGAGTGCCGTGTTGGCAAGAGTGAACACCTCCAACTGTAGCTTAAAATAACCTTCAAAGAGTGGCTGCAGTCTTTTGCCAACTAAAGATTACTGCTAGTTACTCCCTAAAGTATACAAATGTATATCTTGGGGATACAGCTGGGTTGTCAGCTGGGACAGAATACTTTGTGTCGAAGGTGACTCTTGCAAAGTTTCCAATAACGTTTCAGTGAATCCGATGTGAATTCTAACTGCTGGAGTTGAACCCTTCGTTGTCTGAGAGCTGGCTAGTGTCAGAGAGGAAAATAATACTGAACCTTCACTTTGCCCCCGAAATCTAGTAAGTTGACTTTTGCAGCTGCAGATGAGCAAATTAGCATTAGAAATACCAGAAAATGTATCTCCTCCACTACTTCTCATTATAATCTGAGCAGCTGAATGAATATATGATCTGAAAGTTGGAATAGTTTGGTTGATTGACATCCTATAAAGCTCCTGTCATCCAACAGTGCGTTCATAGCACATCAGAGAATATGAACCAATACTGACTGAAAAACTGTATGTGTAATGCAAACTTAGAACCAGCCTCATTTATGATGGTTTCTGTGAAAGATACAGTAAAAAGAGTAGCATTGGTATTAAAGGATCGGTCATTAAAGATGAGCGCATGCCACTGACTTTCCATCTCATTGCTCCTTTATGCTTGAACTTCTTTCTATATTTAAGCTGAAAAAGATATTGCTTATTATTTTTACATAATAGTGTAGGGTTTTCTGACAATTTCCACTCCACGTGAATTGTAAAGCTAAGCAAAAGAGGTCAAAATAGGCTGGGATTATGCATCCATTTCTCACCAAAATGAACTTCAGAGAATACTAAGTGTATTTGATTCTTTTTAACATAAACTCTTGCAGGGTGTTTAAGGGTGATAAAAATTAGTGCTAGGTAAAATAGTCTTGGCCAGTTTTCTTTTGGACAGAATTCTGAGGCCTTTTCCTGATCACTTGTGCTTAATGGGTGCCAGACATGCTACAGATTAGACAACAAACTGCAAAAATCACTTCATTATTACACAAACTCAAATGGGGATGAAAACAATTGCGCATAGCATTCCATTATTGTGAATGAGAATGAAAAGTTATTTTGATTTAAAAAAATTAAATGAAAACACGACAAGCAAACTACTAATACAAATGGAAAGAATGGTGGACAGGCTTCACGTACTGAGCAACATATTTGAAGTTGATGGCACCAAAGAGAGAAAATAAAAAAGGTTTTCCTTTAAAAGATGACAATCCAATTTCAAGATGAAAGTGTATCTTCTTTCTGAGGGGCATCATTACCACATGACATTCAAAGGCAAGACTTGCTGCAGCGGGTTGTGTGCCACAGGTTTTTTTTCTAATATTTTGATTGGTCTGGCTTTAACCCATACACTGAGGTTCCTTGACAAGTGGTTTTGTCCTGCCATATCTTTCAAAGGTGCTGTGCAGCCTCATTACTTCTTGTTATTCTTTTCTCGTTGTCTTTGTCAGCCTTGTGATCTCTTTTCTTGTCAGCTCCAGATTTCCAATGTCAATTGTTCTTCTCAGAATTCTGAAGTCTTTCTACAATTTTACTTGTAGAAGGGAAAGCATTAGCCCAGGTCCAGTGACCACAAAGCAGAACATTGCTCACATCTGGTAGGCCATTTATCTGTGCATTTTTCTCTTTCCAATACTGGCAAAATAAGCCTTACAAAATTGCAGTGATTTCTAGCTTAGTGTAAGTTTAATTTAGTAAACCTTTCAACAAGAAAAGCAGAGGAATGAGATAGTGTTAGTAGTTTTGGTTTTGAAAGTAAAAAAATACAACTCTCTTTTTCCAGGGCTCTGAAGGAATGTTTAAGCTCAATGGCTCAGTGCCACACTCATGGTATAAATACTATGCATATTTATTCTAAAATAACGTAGGCCTGTGTTATTTTCCACTACTGTGTCACGTTACAAATTCATGTCCAGTGTTCTGTCCTCCCAACAATCTTTTTCAGCATTGTTGCTTTCCAAGTTTCCCAGAGAGCATCTGTGTTTCAGATTACATATTTCCAAATGGATTAGTTGACATTTTCAGAATGGGAATCTTGTTTTTCTGTACATAGTTCAATTTGTTTTCTCTTACAGTGTTTGCATATCCCCTCCATTTTAATGTCCTCCATGAATTTCAAGACTATATTACTTACTCCCTATTCCAGATCATGTATGAATATATTAAATAAAGATGGATTTGTAACTGATAACTGAATTTTAGGTATTTTCTGTCTGATGCTTCCAACAAATCTGAGATATTGCAGCTTGTCTTTTACAAACAATTCTCATTCCATTACCAGGATGTGACAATGTTTTTGTCCTTAAAATATATATGCAAAGTCTTATTCAATGGTAATTTGTGCTGTACTGTATAAAGTGCTTTACGAAGGATTGTTTATTGTACTTATGACTTTTCTCCCCCTAGTTTTGATAGCTGTTTAAAAAAAATCCCACAGCAAAACAACAGCAAACAAACCCACCATAACCCTCCTTCCCACATCCCAGTCTTTAATCAAAAGAAAACAATTGGCTGTTAAGCTTTTTTTTTTTTCCTAATTGAGCATGGTCATTTTTGTAAGGAGTTCTAATAATCTGAATTCCACCAGGTCTGTGTGGTCAGTGTTATCTGTTAAGAAGCTGCTTGAGATGATCAACTTCCATCTGAAGGTCTGCATTAGTGACAAGGGTGAGACAATCCCTTGAGGACTGCTGAACTGGGTCTTTTTCAGCTATTTTATGAGAAAAGTTTTGTTTAGAGGAAACTGTTTGATAGGAACAGCTTGCTTCTCTTGTGCAAATTACTACCAAGTTTTCTTCTCTCTTTCAAGCTGTTTTAGGATCTGATAATTTTTTTAGGTGGATCATTAGGTAGAAAGTAGTATTCATTTTCTAATATGCTGTGTATTTACATTTTGTAATTTTCCTTAGTTGTTTTGAAAAGTCGAGTTGAGGAGGATTTCAATATCACCTGAGCATTGAGATGCTAAGAAAACATCCATCTGCTTTTGATCCCAGTACTCCAGAGGTAGTATCTATTAATAGCAAGCAATGGACACGATACTTAAAATTAATTTCGTTTGCTAATCTTTAGACAGAAGAGAACTTTCAAACAAATGTCTTCCAAATTCTTTTTTGTCACACACTGTGACTTTCTAGTAGAAGGGTTTTTTTCAGTTTTTTTTTCCCCAGCAATTCTATATCCTCTGAGTCTGCAGTGCAGGTTGGCCAAAGAAAGTACATGTATATTGCATTATCGGTAGAGACTGTAATTTCTCTGTGTGCTCAGCAGTCTCATTACTTTTGAACACACACTTCAAGAAGATTGCCTTTTCTAATACTGGTCTCTTCACGTATGCAACTACGAAGGGTATCTGAAACAGCATGCATTCTGTTTGCAATTTTGTGAATTTCATTTACCTAGGAGATTTCTTAATGCTGCTGTGAGGATATAAATAGCAAATATCAGATTGTAGCAAAGTCAGCGAGGGATGCCTTACTGTCAGTCTCTCCAGGAAAATCCAGGGATAATTCGTGAGTTCTGAACTGAGCCCTTGGCCAATGACTCATTTTTGTTCTATTACTCTGAAGAGTCAAATTTAGAACCCAAATGAGTACACCTACAGATATTATTATCTTTAAAAATCTGTAGCAGGCTTGCTGACTACAGCTTAAGTCTCTTCATAGTGCATAGTTATGCATAATCTTTTTAAATTACCAAAATTATTAATTACTTTGAAAGATTTCTTCTAGTAAAAAGAAGATAGCTTCTGTGCCATATGACTGTACTTGCAATAATCAGCTCCCGCAGGTCAATTAAATGCTTCAGGGTTTAGTCAGCAAGCAGACACACATCACTGCTGCATGTACTTAGATGGAATGGAAGTTATTGCTTAATTATTCCATTTAAGACTGGATGGAAAAGGGGTCATTACGGGTTTAAAGCTTTACTTTTGATTTATATGGCTTAGAATTATACTTACAAAGACAAGAGCTTTTCTCTTTGCATAAATTAATTTAAAATCATAGACTTTTGAGTGCTCTTCAGAAAGTAAATGGGATTCTGATTAATTTTAGTTCGGCAATTGCAGGACTTAGTAATGAACTAAATGTAGACTGAAATCATGAGGAAGTTGAAGAGATCTTTTGAAATACATGTGAAAATGTCAGATGGATCTACTGTACATGTGTTTCTTTTATATATGATGCAAGCAAATGTTTAGGTTTCCATCTTATATAGTAAATTGTGTGCAATGCCTCCCTCAGCCTTCTGTGGCATGTGTTCAAGGTGTGAAACCCGTAATTCTAAAAGTTTTGAGTTGTCAGTGTAATTCTAGGAAAGCAAGGAAATATGTGGTATTACATTTTGTAAAGAAGCAATCTGCCTACTTTCAAGTGTTACATTTTTGTGTCTGATTTATTGCCATTGCATCCATATGTACAGCTTATGTGCAGCTCTGGGACACTTGGATTGAGAAATCCTGCATTCTTCAAACCAAATAATTTAAGAATTGTATAGAATGTCTTCCTGTTTTTAAATAGATCCCTTTTCATTAAACTGATGAGTGTTTCTTATGTAATCCAAATGTCAAGTGTATACAATGTAAAGTATAGAAAGACACAACAGTCTTCTTACTCTTATCTTAGTATTTCCTAGTGAGAATTTTATTCTCACTATCTATTTTTTCTTGTGTGTCATACACCTTTAAAACAAATACGATCTTTAAAGAAAATAATTCTCTGGAAGGTTGCATCGGTCTATCATAAAATTAAAATTAATTTAAATTATGAGGTTTTACTGTGCAGTCCCTGAAATTCTCCTTGGAATACATTGAAGTTCTGAATAGAGTCCGCCTTTCTAACTGTTTTTCTTTCCAAATTGTTTGTTTAAACTGATCATTTATTTTTAACTGCCTCAAGCAAATGCGCAAGAAATAGAAATCAGATTCAAACCATGAGAGGACTGAAAACAAGTAGGTGCTTCTTTGATCTTGATTCAGACTAGTTTTGTGAAAACACTGACTGTTATTACTTGAGATATCTTATCCCATCTTATCCTAAATGACAAAAATGTTATTCAAACTTAAATGGCTAAAGTGAACTCAGTTTTACTGTGTGGTCTGTTATTTCAGTAACACACGCATGCGCATGCGTGAACAGTAATACAGTACTTTCAGAGTTTCATGTAACAGTGAGTTCAGAGAGAATTAGTGACTTTTAGCATGGAAATTTGAGCAGCGAGTGCTCAGCTGGAGCAATCAGAAATATAATACAGTGTCACTGTAACCAGAAACCAGGGCCACGGACTGTCATCCAGCCAGCTACATACTTCAGGTCTCCAGATTACTCTCAAGACTGGCTTTCTTTTTTTTATAATTTACACTGTTGCTCTTAGATATAAAACTGCACTGACTGAATGAGCTGCAGCAACTTTTTGGAATGCTTTGTCCAAGGAGGAGACAGTGCCGTTTGTTTAAAGAGCAACCTGTGGAAGAAGGGCTAGAGTCAAGGGGACTAAATCAACGAAATGCAAGTCTGCAAAGATCAGAGATGTGTTCTCTTTTAAAATATAATGCAATGGGATTAAAAACAGAAAGTACCTTATATTCAACAAAGCTAAAAGGATTATTTGTTAAGAACAAAACAAGAAAAACAAACAGGCGGCTCCAGGAGATGACTCGACTTGGTTTGCTTAAATCAGAGCACCCAACCACGGTCTTCTCCTGGAATAGTATCTTGTATACAAAGCGCACATATTTACTGGTAACCTCTCAGTGACTTGAGATAACAATTCTGGACACATGAATGGTACTATGTAGCCCAGTTGCTAATATGAACACCTTAAGATATTTTCTCAAATAATATTGTTGTGGCCACCCAGTGAGCAGCCAGCTCTTATCTGTAAAGCCAGTTTGAAGAGCAGTGGCAGTTCTGTTGTATATATTAGCTGACACCTTTAAACTAAATCTTTTGCTTCACTGATCATCAGTCTCTGTGTTAAACAAGCCAAAAAACAAGCAGATAAAGGAGAGATTTGAGATTACTGTAAAAACTGCAACGATAAAAGGATTTGGCAGTTCAGAGTCATCTGCCATTTGCCAAGGATTCAATGTAACCACAAACGGATGTTTGCTTTACCATCATTTCTCTATTTTCAGCCAATGTCCTGTGCACCATTCCATGTGTAGCAGAATAATAATTTTCCTTCTAATGCCCAAGGCAGCTGGTGTGTCTTGAGTAAGAAGATTACATTTGCAATGGCAAGACAAGTATCTAAACACATTAAATTAATATTCCAGTCCTCCTATAATTGAAGAACCTGGTTGTTGAAATTTTGCTGCCTGCTGGAGAATTTCAAAACCGTGGAAGGGCTGGAGTCGAACTGTTATAACTGGACTTGCAGTTATATCATTATTTTTCATGCAAGTCACAGTGTAAGAGAGGGCTCAGGTGGCGGGGCAGAAAAAAATCCTTATTACTGTATCTGCCAATCTCATTTGCACTGGCTTCCTCCTAAGAAGAGACTACAGTATTTGATACTGAAACAGAAACTCTGTTTTAAAACATTTCCTTAGCTGTTTTCTTCCCACTTTACAAGCTGCATGTATTATTACCTCTGCAGGCAAAAGGGTAAATTTCCTGGTACTGGCAAAAGCATTGTATAAATACAAGTCCTCCTGACTTACATTCATAAATAATTAGATCTTTGTGCTGCTGAACTGCTTTGCTTTTTTTTTTTTCCTCTATCCTTCACCCCATTTTTTTAAGCAGTGTATTATAAAAATGAAGGTAAGTGTGGCCTGTGTGTTTTATGTCTCTATGTAGAAATAGGAAGGGTGCCACTGTCCCAGACTGAGTTTTCTTTTGTATTCCAAAATCTCAGCAAGGTGTTTATTTAGATGTTGCTGCTGACTTGTAAATTTCTTGCTCTGTGGACACCAGAGAACAAAGAAAAATCTATGAAACAAGTAGCCCAAGGACAACTATGTGTTTTTTTCCAAGATGCCTGAGAGGATTAGACTGTATTCTGTCAATTATTTTTTTCTATGCAGTTTTTTTCAAAGAATGTTGAAGTGCTAAAATGCTGCAAAACTGTTAAACAATTTAAAGTGAAAATAAATGGCAGTTTTCCGCAGTTGCCTAACTTCATTGTCTTTGGATTTTCTATCTATGCCTACCATGAGATTCCTTTAATACCTTCTGGAAGGATCTGTGTTCTAGGAAAGATATATGTTACCCTCACATTGTATGCCATGCTTTTGATCTTGCTGCTGAAATTACAGAAGTGCTTGTGAAGTTATATGAAAATAAAACAGCTAAAATGAAGGAAGAGCAGGTATAGTCTAAGACTAAAATAAAAACCACATTCACATAAGACTAATATTTTTGCTAGTGTAGAAACTAGCCAAATAACAAACACCTAAACACAAGAAGAAAGGCTATAAAATGGAAAAACACTCTCCTTGAATAACGGCTTGCCCCTATATTACAGATGGGAAAACTGGGGCGCGTAGAGAGCTTAATTGATTTCCCCAGTGTCACCCTATAAATCATTGATGTGACAAGGCCTAAAGCTGATTCTCTCTGAGAGCAGTGCAGCCAACTCTTTGCCTGACTCTCTTCAATAAACAGATTCTGAAAGCATGTTCTCTTCCATGCAATAATTTATACTTGATGCATGAGAAGCCTGAAGTATGAGCAGATAATGCTATTTGATCTGTATTTTGCAAAAAGCCCTTCCAGATACTCTGTTCTACTTGATCCGATTCTTTCATAAACAGATTTTCTGTTGCTGACTTCTTTCCTCGTTCAGCCTCCTTTCTCTTTGTGTAAATGAAATGGCATATCCTCTCTCCCAGGTTCTGCATTTATTTCATGCTCTCTTGAGTTTGGATCATATAACTCATCTCAACCTCTCTGAGAGGCTAACCTCTTCTTCACTGAAGCTGGGTCATGAATAATTTCCTAGAAAGTGAGGCATTACCTCTTCTTCAACCCTGGAGCAGAGGGAATATCAACTGTGAGCAATTATTACTAATAGCAACCATCTAAAAATGTAAACCTGTGAGTTAGGCCCTTTCTTAGCAATGGACTCTTTATATGACAGAGTACATTACATGACTTACCAGGGCCCTTCATCCTTATTGCCTCTTTATG
The DNA here is from genome assembly GCA_013396775.1 of Cephalopterus ornatus. Taxonomy (NCBI): domain Eukaryota; kingdom Metazoa; phylum Chordata; class Aves; order Passeriformes; family Cotingidae; genus Cephalopterus; species Cephalopterus ornatus. The sequence goes on along the minus strand of VZRE01003984.1, from coordinate 177,912 downwards.
AAGTCCTTGTTTTCTTTTAATCAGTCCCATTTGTTAATGTCATTCATAAATACTGGACTTCAGCAGTCAGGCGTCTGTTGTGTGAGGATTGCAAGGTACTAGCAGTCATGAGCCTTTATATTTCCTGCCTTGCCATCTCGCCTTGATAAAAGGAAACAAACCTAGAATGAATTCTAGGTTTGGGGGCATTTTCTTTGTCCATCAGGTCACTTGTGGTACATGCTCTGGCTTATCTTACTGCATTAGAGCTTAAAGGAATTTATTTGGAAAAATGTTGGACAAATTTATTAAATGGTGTGAATTTTTATGACAGAAGTTAAAAAATGTATTTTCAAAGTCCTTCAAATACAAATGTGGCTAGTTATCTCATACTACCTGAAGAAATTCTGTCCTTGATTAAATAGAACAAATAAAAGGGAAAATACTTCCTTTATCAGAAGCACTCTTCGGAGATTAAGTTTAACAGTATTCCTCAAAAAATACATCAAAAGCTCTACTCTTTCTACTGGCATGATGGAACATAACAAAATTCATTATATAAAATGGCAGGGCTTTTTTGGAAGACATGTCTATAACCTGCTTTAATTTATGATCTTGAAAACTAAAAAGCAATCTAATAATATGCCCAACTTCTTGTTGGCTTGATGATGAAGCTGCTGATATTCACAGTTAAGATGTTGTGGAGTTTCTCTTTGTTCAGACAAAAATTGTTATTCTGTGACTTCTTTAGACAAGGAGACTTTTCATTTAATAATAGGTTTTGAACCAGATATATTAACAGTTGCTAGGCATCTGTTTTATGATTTATACTCATCTAGAATTCTATGTACTATGCAATACCATGTACTACATAATACATTTAAATTACAATGCAGCAAACAGGAGAGCTAGGGAAAAATGTGATCCTTCCCTAATTGCATGAAACGGATCAAAGTTCCAAAATGCTAACCTGTACTGTGGTAGTAGGTAAAAACTGCTGAGTTCACAGGGTTGTTGCTACGCTTCTAAAGTATGGCGTGGTTTCTTCTCACCACCTCGCCACAGAAATCCTGTCCACTGCTATGACAACCTCTTGCTGTAGGCCCCCAGCCTAGCTCACTGAAAACAGTCTGGTATCAGCACAGCCTCCTTTCCTCTCCCATCAGATGGGCAACAGCCCTGAGTGGTAGAAAAGGTGTGAGCATTCTCAAGGTCAGTCATGTTGCTTCTGAGGATATTGAAATTTGAGATCTGTTCTTTGGTATCCAAAAATGTAAATTTACCATATCCCTAACAGTGTGGAAGTGTGTGGCCATTGCATCTGAAGCTTACTGTTACATGATTTGCTGAACTAACCGATGGTTGTGATCAGGGTGGTGCCCTTTAATTGTACAAAACTTGTTCAAAGCCTTTGTGTTGCTGAGTTCTGTTACCACCATTTCAATAGTATTTAAATATTTGAAAAAGATTTCTAGTAATTAAGTTTGTGCACAGTTTTCTGCCACAAATCCCTACCTTTACTGTGATCCTCGTCAAGTTTGTAGAGCTTGAGAAACCTGAGTGACCCTGAGGTATCGTTTTTATCGTATTAGCGAGGAAAGATGGTAGGACAGAAATGCAAATATGTGGAGAGTCAGATGTGGGAGATACCAGCTAAAATTTTGGTAGCTAGAACTGGTGAAAATATCTAGTTTATGTGAAGATATGATGTTTCTTAATGTGGTAAATTCTGGTGCCATTTCTACCACATCATTTTGGAGAAGGGAACAGTCCTAAATTTTTTTAACCAAGAGCCTTCTTATTGTTAGGCAGTAAACTTCATTATCATTTCTTTCTCATTATGATATACTATAATAAAACTCTAGGCCCCATGTTGGTGCTCTTGACAATCTTTTCTGTTTGTGTAATACAAAGCTCAGACCTGTTCACCAGTACAGCTGATGAACCTTTGCCAAGCACCTTTGTCTTCATAGTGGCACAAAACAGTGTAAAATCTAAATACCATTCTTTTCTCCTGTCTTTCATACCTGTTTTGTGTGATCACCTCACAGGAAGTAGTTTATGCTCCTCTTGCTGTTTCTGACGTAGAGATAAAACACAAATGATGTAGGGCTGATTTTGATCCAGAATTCTCTTTGGAGAATGCATAGCTAGCTGTTAAAGTGTAAGAAGGACTGAAAAGAGCTAGGTCTGTCTCCTTTTGTGCCCCATCTCAGTTGTTTAAAAGGCAATTTTTAGTTAATTACTGGCATTCTTCCTTTGAAAACTGGCAGCTTATTGTTTTGTTGCCTTTACTGGTGTACAATAGAGAGAGAGATGTAACAAGTGGAGAACAGTAAGTTTCACTTTTTTTCACGGGGGCATCAGTTTTCCTTCTCCACATTTGGAGCCTCTCAATGTGGATGAAACTAAAGCAATAGTTTGTGCTTCCTCTTCTGTACATGAGACTTGTTCACAGTGTCCCTTCAGGAGCAGAGCAATTTTCAGGGAAAACCAAAAGAACAATTGTCTTAGGCCAGGCGTGGTGGAAAAGTATAATAAGATTACGTGTCGGACAAATCAGTAAGATGGAGGCAGAAGGACAAAAGAAGCTAGAAGTCTTGCCATTCTTGAGTTTTTAGAGAGTTCTTCTCAGGAGTGGAAATGTTGTTTAGTCCTACTCAGCTCTTTCATTCCAGTCAGGTATGGGGAAAGTAATGCTCTGAAAGGTGAAAACATGGAAGAGAAAAAAGGTCAGAGTAGGAAAATTAAATGCTGCATACTACTGACTTTCTGATTTTATCCAAGTTGATTGAAGGCAACAGCAAAAACAAATGTATGAACTTTTCTTACAAATATTTCCACATAATTCTGGTACATTCATAAGTCTGGCTTTGAGAACATTAGAATACAGGATTTACAGTAGTTATGGGAATACAACAGTGATTTCTGCCTACTGTGCCACATTCATTAATACATTTCTCTTAATGATAGGTGATTTGCTTCCTGTGCCTCTGATTTTATGTTATGTTCTGACTGTGATTACTTGCAGATTACTTACAAAAGGGAATGACCATAAATAGAATTTTGAAATATTTTTCCCTTGGAGAATTGTGGTATTTACATGGCACATTCTATTTGTATGTGCAGGCTTTTGTCACAGAGACTTAAGAAGATTCTTTATTCCTGAGGCCCTATTTTACAGCCATCAACCTCCTTTGTGAATGGTCAGCAAAGATCATAAAGACAGGAAGGACCACTCCTTTCTTTAATGTTCAAGATTGCTGAACAATCTGTAAAACTCCCTCTGAATCCCCGTTTTCATATACACTTAAATTATCCCTCTTGCCATACCCACAGAGAGGGTTAAAAAGATCTGTCATGCAATTGCTGAACAATCATTATTTTCCTAGTACTATTCTGTTAGCAAAGACTTTGTACTGTAAGAAGTTTCAGGGCTGTCTAGGCATTGTATTGTTTAGTGTATATGTCCAAACTGTTTTACTGGTTTTATTGATAATGCAACCGGGACACTTGGTGTGGGACTGGAAACCTACTGGGTGAGAATGTAATAGTCTGATTAGTGATGTGATATGTACAGAAATGCAGCCAAAATACTTGACATCAGCTGTAGTGTTTTTTTAATTAAAGGAGTTTATAATTTGGCCTTAACACCTGTGTTAGAAACTCTACCATATTTCTTGATGACCGATCTCAATAATTAATTTCACTTGCAGTTAAATTGTACAGCTGGTTTCTCTTTTTGTCTTGTTAAAATCCAACTACAGCAAAGTCTGCTTAGTTTGAAAGATTGTAAACCCCTAGTGTTCTTCCAATTTTTAAGCACTTCTTTCTGCCTGGGCTACGTAAGGACTTTTTTAAAGAGGAGAAGGTTGCACACAGTGGTATAGGTGTTGCAAAGAATTTATAAAGTAATGAAGCCTTTAATTTGACATTTCCTTCTAATGTCATGCAAAAGGTAGTGTGCTGAGGCATATATAACAGCACACAGTTGAGGTTTCTGTGATAACTTTATGCTCAGCCTTGAGAATTGAGTAGGTTATGGAGAAGAAAGAAAAACAAAAAACTTAGTCCACAGTAGTAATGTCGTTCTTTTTTATCTAGAACAGAAGTGATTTATCTTACTGTTTTCTTGAATTGATTTCTCTTAACTTCCTTTAATGAATAATAAAGAATTGGTCAGGATTATTATTCTAGTATGCTGATGAAGAGGTGTTTCTTTTGCTTACCTTTTTCAGATGCATATGATTGGCATGCAGTTTAAAAATAGTAAAATGCATTACAACTAGTTTGACAGTAATGACTATTACATTCTAAACAACATAAAGTCACACTACATTTATCACTCTTTAATGAATCATTCACTTTGTTCCCTCTGTAACATCCCTTGATATTATTTGTCATTCAGCACTATGCCGCTAGAATTGTCAGCAGTTCTAGGGTCTTACCTTGCCTTGGATTGAAGTAACCCCCTGAAGTGTGTAATTTTTGATCATATAGCATCTACCTTCAAAATAGAAGAAGATAATATCATTATCCTATCCTCATTAACATTATCAGCTTCTGACGATATTCAGTTGCTTTTTTTAGTAGTCTGTGATTCATGCATGCAAAAGGAGTTTTATTATTCTTTTGAAAAGAAAGCTGATACATATTTATACCTTTTTTTTGAACTCTCTCTGTTAGTGCCGCCATTTTGTATTCTAAGTTAATTAGCTTGCAACAATATTTTGTTACATATTCTGTGTGTTTTTAAATGTATTAGCACAGCTTTTAGTGGATTTGGGGGGAGAGCTGGGTTTGGCTTTGCATATCAGGGTCGTTTTGGACCTTTGTTTTTTCTGGTTTATCCCATCTGCTCTCCCTTTGTTCTCAGATGAGATGAACAGAGAAGATTGGCCTCAGTTGTAGGATGAGCAGAAAAATTGTAGTGATATTTTGGAGAGAAGCTCAGCTTTTTGGAGCAGTCTTTTTGGTTTATTTGATTAAAAAAATACCAGGCTATAGACGTATTCTAGGAGCACCCAGTCTTACTGTGGGGGTTCCAGTATCATGTCAGGGAAGACAATACTGACTGTTGATTTGTATTAGTGCTGTGTTCATTTTGTCATCTGTGTTCTTCAATCCAGTATTTCCCTCTGTTTCTATCTTTTTCCTGCTTAGTTTTGTCTGTGAGGAGGCAATGTGTGGTTCTGCCTGCGATTTACTGGAGTGACGCTTATGTTAGGGCCTTTTATTATTACTGGCAATTCTCTCCAACAGCTGGGGATGCTGAACACAGTATTACATCGGTCCTGTGCTACATCAGCACCCTTCTGACAGAGCCACTGGTGAGCAGTTTTATTTCCGTAGTGTAGACAAGACTTTAGTCTGAATAAACAGTTTGGTATTACAAGTTCCTAAAGCAATTTCTGGAGGAGTTATTTGATAGCGTATTTACCAAGATGATTTATAAATTCTCATATAACTGATACTTGTCTAGGCTTATGCAGCTGTTAAAAGAGATCACTGAAACAGTAATTGCATATTGTTGCCTTAGCAACTGCCACTTCATATTGTGCTTAAATCACTTGGAAATATGCAGTGTATCTTAAGGAATTGCTTCCAACAAAAACACCCAATCTTAAGCAATTTTAAATAATTTCACAGAAGAAGCATAAAGCATGGCCTTCATGATTTTAAGCTTGGTTGCCTCACTTCGCCACAGGCTTAGCTTGTTAGGAAAAGAAAAAACAATAAAATTTAAAGAACCTAAATATTTGTTTACTCATTACATCATAATCCATCTGATTACCAAATTGACTGGAAGATGAAAATATTTTTAAAATATTCTCCTAAATGCCATCCTCCATTCTAGAAGATCAGCATTGATGGTATGCTTTCCCATATTTATATTTTAAATGTCAAGTTTCCTTAGGTGAAGACTCTTTGTCTAGTTTTTTGTTTTGTTTGCAAAACATTTTGGGTATGAAAGGAAGACATATTTTACCTTCTCAGATGTTTCCTGTTCCTATTTTGCGCTGATCTTTTTGTTTGGATTTTTTCTATAGGTATTTGCCACAGTTCTATGGGGATTGTAAGATCATTGAAAAAATGAGGGGAGAGGCTTTTGCCAGAATTACATTAAGGCAGCTGCTTGAGTGCTCATGCTACATGATCATTTCAAATACCAGTTCTGTGTAGAGTATTTTGTATTACTGTAGCAATTTCCCCATCTTTGTGGTCACTACTCTGTGTAACAATCAGAATTGGATTTTACATGTGTGGAAACAGCTTTTCAGAGACCACGAGAAAACAGAATGCCTTAGCAACATTGTGCTGGATCCAGAATAAAACCAGATTCTAACACCTCATCCTTTTACTGCTTAAGCCTAGGTTTACAACAGAAAGATCCAAATGAGAGACACTGCTTTTGGGGCAAAATATATCTCCCATTTCAGAAAACTTGTTTTCCTTTTATAATATTGTACACAATCAATGAAATTTAGAAAGGTAGTATGACAGAGTTGTCAAAATACTACTTTTATTACCCCTTTTCTAGGCAATGAAAAGAAGAGACTAGCAAAATACAAACTTACAGAATTTAAAAGGAATCAGATATTTTGAGGACCAGTTGTCATTTTTAGGTCACCGCTCACATCTCTGAATATAATTTTCATCTGAGCTGCATGGCAGAGTTTGTATGTGCTGGGAGAAGCTACATTTTCACAGCAGGAGACCAAATCAAAATGAAGCAGTCAGATGCAGGTGCACAGTAATAGAAAGGATCTATTTACCCTGAAGCGTGAGCAATGGGCCAAGACAGCAGAAGCAGTCTACTTCTATCTCTCTTCTCCTTCTCTCCCTACCTTTTCCCTCCCCCATAGCTATGCCAACAAAATTCATAAAGGGACCAAAGAGAAGGGGTTCACATGCTTTTAATGAGCTGCATTGCCTGCTGCTGAAGGCCTGAGACACTTTTTTGTTACGCTGATTGTGTACTATCAGAGCTGGCTGTCTTTTAATTTATATCTAATCCTTCTTTCCTGCTTGCACGGTCTCAAGTCAGCCTTGGAAAATGGTTGAAAGAGTTTGTTCTATGGGCATCTGTTGCCTGTGTCCATTCTGAATTTTGCATGATGCTGTGGAAAGAGCAGTGTGTCTGAAGCAAGTGTGCCTAAAACAAAACAAAAAAAAGGCCATTTGCTTAGACATTTTATAAATCGAACATTTTACACAATCCTTTTGAAGTAAAATTTCATCAGCTTTGTTTTAAAGATGGGCAGTTTGATATTTGTAGTTTAACAAAGCTGTATTAGTTGACAGTGAAATGAGACACCTTGATGAATACTGTCTGCTTTTCACTTGGGATTCTAGAGTTCACTAGTTAAGAGCCAAGTACTTTCCTGTGTGTGAAGATGGCTACCAATGCTGTTTCCAAGGCTGCAAAAAAACTGAGCAGTGTGAGTAAGGGAAAAACACTGACTCACGGCAAGTGTGAAATGGTAAAATTTAGCACATTGGACATAAGTACAAAACAGTCTGATGTGTATAGGGGGACCAGTAACATCCACTGTCGATTAACAAATTTATTTTAAGACCATCCATAGCTCTGTGGTCTACGTAAGAGATTTCGGTTTTGTTGCTGATCAGTGGTGTTGTAGGACTGAGGCAGCAATGTCTGGGTCTGGGAGAAGGAAATAGGAATACATGAAATCCATGTGGTGAAATCTGCTGCTTACTCTGCAGCACTGTAGTGGTCAGGTTCTCTGTTTCTTTCCTCAGGTGTAAATGGGCCAGACACATGTTATAATGATTAATCTGATTAATTATTGTATGAAGTAAAAGATACAGAATTTTAAATATTCATGTCATTGTGGTACTGCATTTCTGTACAGCGTTATGCACTGAACATAATAAAAAGGAGGCACCTACCCATCTGGAATTGGACAGCAGTCGTAACATAAGCCCTCGTGAAGTGGCAGCTGTCTATGCTGTATGCTGAAAAGTATTTTTATCTTGGCATAAAAATTGTCATGCTCAGGAGCTGAACTATTTTAATGTTAGTGTTTTCCAGTCTCCACATTTAAAACCCTAACAACTTTGTAGAAAAGCTCTGAGACAAGTCCATTCTCCCGTACTACCTTCAGAAAGGGGTCTATGTATACACCCTAAATTTGGAGGAGCAGTGCTGCATAACCGAACAAAGCAGTACAAAGGAGAGTTTGAAAAGAGATGTGTTGTGGTGTCATCAAAACAGGACCATTTTGTAAGTTTCTACGAACTTCATCTTTTTTCAGGGAGGTTGTGGTGCACTTAGACTTCTCTGTCAGGAGGAGAAAATAGCTACAATGTATAAATAAAAGGCTTAGAGAATGCCTAATTATAATTTTCAAGAAATTTGGGTTCTATTTACAGAAGGATTCACATGATTCATAAAAAGTAGGTCCTGCAGTTCTTCCCTACTTTATGGAGAAGAACACATCATCTGCATAATTATTAAAATTTATTTAAAATACTTATACTGCAACTGAAAAATCAAGTACCCCAAAACTGATGTAGCATGAACACTTTCTAAATTACTTTTGCTTAAATTTTGCTATTCTTAGAAAAGGTCTAAGTATGCATGTTTGCCAGAAATACTCTGTATGTCAGAATAATCTGCTAAAACATACACACATGAATTGTGACAGTGTGTATTTTTTATTGCCTGCTTTATAATGTATTTAAATAACAAATACAGGAAAGCAGCTTCTTGTGTGGCTTCCAAGCCTTGTACTAAGTATGTTCCATAATGATTGGGGTCAAAATCCAGCCAGCAGCGGGAGCGTGCTGGGCCCATAACCCAGAGGTCGATGGATCGAAACCATCCTCTGCTACCAGTGGGCCTTGGGAAGTGGAGAGTGCCGGTGGTCGCTTGGTGCAATTCTGCTATCTCAAGGAGAGTAGTAAGATTTTCTTTTGTTAGTTCTTTATTGGTTGCTCCTGGATTTTGATTGTGCATATCTGTTTGGTTTTTTTCCCTTTTCTCTTCGGGACGGGGGAGGTGTTCGGGGTCCCTTCTTCTGTGTACATAGTATTCTAATTGTATATAAGTATAAATACATGTGTATATTTTTATACAGCTTTGGTTTGGTCATTTCAGTGTTTCAGTAGCTTTTCCCTTCTCCCTCTCCCTTGTGTTCATAGAGGGGGTGGGGGGAGGAGAGGCTGCAAACTGTAAGGTTTGAGCATTCAGCGGGAAAGCCGGATCCAAACCATTACAGTTTTGAGAGATGCTCATCAATTCCACTAGGAATTGAATTCAACCTGAAGGAGGCTTTGGCAACTGTCTCTAAATCAATGGAGATGCTGCATGTGCAGTGTGCTGTCTTCTATGGAAGAAGTATAGAAATATAGTGGTTATTAATTTATATTTTTTTAGCCAAACAGGCATTTACAAAAAAGCTAACCAAATTCAGATAAAAGAATGAGAAAAAAACCAGTGAGAAAGATCATGTGCTACATGCTCTGGCTGTAATAAATAATAAATCAAAACTGGTGCTATCATAGTTTTCATTAAGTAAAAAAATTAGGGGTATAAATTATCTAAGTATAATCACAGCAGGCCACTGTTGATGTTATGTAGCAATATTCTGTCAAATCATGTAAAAAAGGGACAGTTCTTTGCAACCAAACTATTGCAGAGTTTAAAAATCAGTCTTGTGTTTTAGGTGATTCAGTCAAGTTTTCTTTTAAAAAAGAAACTTAATTTGACTGCAGCCAAGAAGGATTTTGGAAATTTCTTACTGTTCAATTATTTTATAAAATCAGCCAGCTGGAAAAACTGCTTTTCGTGGTTTCCGGTAAAGGAAAAACTGAGTTAAAGAATTATCATGTCAAAATTTCCTGTAGGATAAATGAAAATGAAATAAAAGTTCCTAAGTGATTTGATTTCTAACTCTGAAATTTACAAACTTCCTGGTAACTGTTTCAGTGTAGGAAGTGATACGACCAGCAGTGCTTGTTGCACTGTTTTTGGTGAAAACAAATTCTCTTTGTGTAAATTATGTGACCAGTCCACCTTGGGATGGGGGAGGTTGCCAGGCAAGTTTTTTTGCTGTCATTCATAAGAATTTTCATACTGGCATCCATAAAGAAAAAAAAGTAATGCTTCTATAGGAAACCATTCCAAATTGAGATGCCAGGGCTGAGTTTCTTGAGTTCCAGATGCCTTGGCAGAATTGTAGTTCCCTGAGAGCTGGAACTCGTGTGTACCTGTGGAAGCAGATGAAAGAATAGGAATAAAAATAAGATACTGAACTACTTCTGCTGGTACATGCCTGAAAAAAATCATCAAAGGTTATTATAATTATGACTGTTATTAGATATCGTGTCTGGTTTCTGCATATTTAAATTCTGAGAGGGGTGAAACTTAGGCACTTAGAGATCCCAGGGGAGTAATTGCAGAAATGATGACATATTCCACTTCTTGAACAAATTTCAATACCAAAGCTGCATTCTGCGTACTTACATTTCTTCTTAATTATACTTGGATGCAGGATAGATAGTCATTTTCTCTCTTACAAATGCATGTAGCCAATTAGTCTTGTAGATCATGAATACTCAATGGCCTAACTCATTAAATGAAATTTTCCTTTTCTGTGTTATGGCAAAAGAGTCTGCAAATGGCTGAATATTGCATCTTTCTGTGAGTTCAATCTTGGCTTAGGCTACAAATGCAGTAACTTCATCAAGTGAACAATTACTGGGTTTACCTGCATTCCTTACAGTGTGCCATCTTAGTCTTATGTGCCCATCTGTCTGTATGTGTGTACTGTAAATTGGTATAGGCTGTTTGGCTCCTCTGCACTTTTGGTGCTCAATTTAAATGCCACAGTTCTGATGCTATGTTACAAATTTAGTCTTCCTGATTTCCTCCCATTCCCAAGAAATTCTGAGCCCAGAAGGTCTGTCTAGCCCACTGGGACATGGAGACCTGAGCTCTTTTGCTCACGGAAGCCAAGATGAGAGAAACTGGCAACGTGTCTCTGGAGAAACCAGTTTATCTGAAACGATCTAACGCAGGTGTTCTTTTCTTCTTCCCTATGACTTTTTTTTTTTTATAATATGGTTGCCATTCTTTCATCTGAGAGTATGAAGGTAACACATGTAGCTCAGTCTGCCTCGCAGACAGGATTCATAGCAACAATAATGGCAGAATGTTATGACCAGAGAGACCCGGGGAACCACAAGACAATTGTGAAATGAGTTACAGGCCCAATATTGCTTTGAGCCAGTTTTGCTAAGTTTTGGTATCAGTAAATAATGAGTACAATGTGAGGACATGTCTTGGTGATTGGCCTTGGTGCTTTTCAGTGGTAGCATGTTTGCCCAAGGGTGAATGTTGCTTATTTTGTCCTCCTCTTTTTCATAATATTGCATGACATCTGAGACTTTAGCACTTTAGTGCTACAGCAGATATTGAGTTGTGATTGTTGAAAGCTATGGTTTCAAATATTATAGAAGTAACACAACCTCTCAGTTTAGGGGAAATCTTATTATTGGAGTAGTTATCTCAAGTGTCTTATTGACATGTTTTGCAAAACTCCTTTGGGGATTTGAACTGAATAACTGTTTTTTTGAAAATAATTAAAAAACACCACCTCACTGTTGGTTACACTGAATTTTTACTAAAATTTGAGTATGTTGTATCTGTTGTTTTATGTAATTGCAGACTTCCCAGAGAAACATGAATAGAAATTCTAAATGTGCTATAAACAATTATTAAACACCTCTTAAAAGTATGCAAATATATACATCCTTTCTACTATTAGGATTCTATTACTGGGTCTGGAAGTCAGGGATTTTGCCCCTTCTGCTGTACCCCACACTTGCAGTCCTGAGAATGAACTCTAACTGCCTTTGGGGAAATGAGCTGCGTGCTTGCTGTCTCCCTTTCTCTCCAAGGTTTACTTTGGGAATATTTAGATATGTGCACAAGAAAGAGAAGGCAAGAGTTATTCTATGAAGTCTTTCTGTTCAGCGAGTGCAGAATTATATTTGTATTGTGTGTGTGTATATATATATGCATATATACAGTATATCTATACTGTAATGTAGATGTGATATTGCTGTTCTTATTTCTTAATGTTCTATTTTCTGCCATTGACTGTTAGAGAAACTTCTAATCTTATCTTTTACTGCTTGTACCTTAAAGAATCAAAACATTATTATCTGATCTGCAAGTTCTTGCTGGTTCACATCGACCTTGTGATGGAGGCCTTAAAACTTCTGTGTAACAGCTGCCACTAGGATGTGGTGGAAGTCTTTCAGGGAGGGGGCAGGGTCTTGAATGTAACTTTGCTCATAGATATTAAAACTTCGGAGTAAAATGTGAAACCTTTTTGAGTCTTAAAATAGTAATAAAAGCAGTAAGTAAATTTAACTTGCTAGACAGTTGTAATTTGCAGAATGCATTTGTCAGATAGTTTGGAAATAATCCAGGGCACATTTAGATGGAAAAAAATAGAGATGGGCTCAGACTAAAAGTGTGAGCTAAATGTCTTCAAGGTTTGAAGAAATAAAGCTATACATTTTCATTATACAACTCAGTAATGGACAAAATCAAAAGATGCTATGTGGGAGATTTTGAACTTTGGGGAAATTCAGATTTTGTTTCATATCTGCTTGGCCCCTAAATGCAACTGGTTTGTCTTGGTGTCTTTGATTTAACTAATTGTAAAACTGGTGCTTCCCTTAAACTGAGCATTTGGAAGTTGGGAATTTTAACTGAAACAAAGGGCTTTTTACACCATTTTACCTTTAATATCACTGTGTCTCTGAGTTGTTAAAAACTCTTCTGCTTGAGTCCTTGTAATATGCAGTGTTGGCTCCACTGTCATGGAAATCAGTGTGATCTTGCAAGCGCAGCTTGGTGAGGTCACCAAAAAGGGATAAAGAGATGCTCTAGCACTGTAAATAACAAGTGTGGCCTTTAAAGAAAATATACCTTGTGGGTGATTGATTGCACAATTTTTTCATTAGTTGGATGAAGATGTAATGGACTCTGTGCACATCTGACATTTTTATTCGTTATCATGTTAATAAGTAAAAATCAGTATATATTTGTGAACATGATTTTCATGTTAAGCCATTACAGCACCACAGTTCTAGCCCTTAATTCCGACTTTTAACTCTGTCAGTTTTAGACGGTTTAAAGTAGAGCTTTTCCTGTTCCACTTTCTTGCTGACACAGAATTTCCTCAGAGAATTTGATTATTTCTGCTAAGAGCATTTGTTTGTAGTTGCAGTTCTCTTCTCAGCATAATTCATTATTTTTCCTTTCTGAGTGATCTCTCTCATCTTCTGTTTTCCAGGTTGGTGAAAGGCAGAGAGTCCTGGTAACAGAAGAATCATTTGACTCCAATTACTACGTTGCTCACAATCCTTTCTATGAGCAGGTACAGTTAAATAAACCAAATAACATCTTTTTGTTTTATCTTTGCTTTCTGATAATGTCAGCAGCACAGTGTGTTATGGTACAAAAAAAAACGAGGAAAGAAATAAGCATTTTCCAGGAAACATGTGACCAACAAGATTTGTTTATGAGATATTTTGTTTCTGTGTTGTAAATATAATTAACCTAAAATTACATTAGGAAATGTACAGTGGCTGTTTGAGTATACAGCGTGGTTTAAGAAGCTGTTAATTATTGCAGTAATGTTAATTACTGTGTCCCCAAAGCATTGTTTTCTGAATAGTTGAGTCATGATAGTTTCCATACATCTTTCTGAAAAGTATTTCAGGCAATGCAATTTGAAAAAAAAAAAATTCTAGCAGTAGAAGGGTCAGAAAATTCCTTAGATTACCACTTTGTCATGATACATTGTATCTCATAGAATCATAGAATGGTTTGGGTTGGAAGGGACCTTGAAAATCATCTAGTTTGAACCCTTTTGCCGTGGCCAGGGGTGCTAGACCAGATTGCTCAGAGTCCCACCCAACCTGGCCTGGAACACTTCCAGGGATAAGATGTCCATAACTTCTCTGGGCAACTTGTACCAGTGCCTCACTACCCTCCTGAGTATAGATTTTCTTCTTAACATCTAATCTAAATCTCTTTTAGTTTGAAATTGTTCCCCCTTGTCCTATCACTGTCTGCCAGTGTAAAAAGTCAATCTTCCTCTTTTTTATAAATTCCCTTTAAGTACTGGAAGGCTGCTATAAGGTCTTGGATCATTTTTTACTCCAAGCTGAACAACCCCAGCTCTCTCAGCCTTTCCTTGTAGGAGACATGCTCCAGCCCTTTGCCCATCTTTGTGGCCTTCCTCTGACACTGCTCTGTCTTGTGTCCACGTCTGTCTTATGCTGGGGGGACCCAAGACTCCAGGGGGGTCTCACCAGAGTAGAGGGGCAGAATTACCAACCTTGACCTTGACAAAGCGTGGTACTTTGCCAGATCACGCTCCTTTTGATGCAGCCCAGGATACAACTGGCTTTCTGAGCTGCAGTGCACATTACGCACATTCCTCATGTTCAGCCCCTCATCCACCAGAACCCCCAAGTCTTTCTGGGCAGTGCTGCTCTCAATAAGTTCTTCTCCCAGTCTGTACTCCTGTCTGGGGTTGCCAACCCTGGTGCAGCACCTTGCACTTGAAACTTGTTGAACCTCATTAGGTTCTCGTGGGTCCACTACTCAAGCTTGTTTAGGCCCTCCTGAATGGCATCCCTTCCTTCTATTTTTTGTCATTTCCCTCTATGTACTTTCTGTAAGGGAATTCTTTCCACACAAAAAGATTATCTTTGAGCTAGGAAGAAAATACATCTATTTCACAAAGTTATTACTTTTGCTCAGAAGCAGACGACTTGCTAAGACCCAATAAAATTTGCTTTTCTGAGTCATCATGATTTTATTCTCATTTTGCCTTTGGGTTGTTGTCCATTTCCTTGCACTGAGCTATCTACAGTTTGCTTTTGCTACCTTTAGGTATTCAGTTGTCTGAACCTGGAGAGGCTATAGATGATAGTTGTGCTTACACAGTCACCAATAGTGGTTTCTTCTGGTTTTGGGTTATGTTACAGCATTTATTTATTTTTGCTTAGTAGTAAGTAACATTACTATTCATAAAATATCTGTTTCTACTAGGTATCTGGTTCACTAATTATATTTCCTCACTTTCTCTCTTTGTGGTAAATGTCCTTTTTTTTTTTTAAATATTTAATGTCTTGTCTAAGTCTTATATATGTTCCTTGCTTTTGTAGCTTATCAGTCAGATTTGAGGAATACTGTCTTCCATATAGAGATTAAAAAGAAATTGCCTGGGGCTTTTTAGTGTTCAATGCTTGTCTTATGAAAGCCTAATTAATTAAATGAAGAGCAATATGTACAGGAAAAAAAAATGTGTTGATGTTTTGTGGCGTGTTTGTACAGCACCTAATACAGCTCCTGATTGGGCCTGGTAAAGAAAACACAAAATACACATAATAACATATATAGGGAGTAATTTGGAATTCAGTTATGCGAGAAATACTTTTCATTATTAAAATGTAAGTCTTTTACCTGAAATCCTATGTGGGATGTGTTTCACAAGAATAATACCCTACTGCTCACCCAGGTAAGCACAAGATTTGGTGCTAGGGACTAAGATTAATAGCAGTAAATTGAATGATAGTAAATTGAAAACCACTCTAGAATCACTAAGTATCATATTATATATTCTTGGAAGGTGAAGCTCAGAGTCCTGATGTAATGTTCTATTAACTCAAATAGTTATCAAACCTGTTCTCTCTTCACTAAGCTCATCTACATTAAAAGAATTTGCTTT
Organism: Cephalopterus ornatus; assembly: GCA_013396775.1. Classification (NCBI taxonomy): domain Eukaryota; kingdom Metazoa; phylum Chordata; class Aves; order Passeriformes; family Cotingidae; genus Cephalopterus; species Cephalopterus ornatus. Next base: position 162,148 of record VZRE01003984.1, on the reverse strand, counting down.
TAAAGCCACGTCAATAGAGCTACACTGACAGACTTCCTGGTAGAGCTGCAGCTTACACTTGTGGAGGCTTTGGTAATAGAGTTTACATTGAACAGAGTAGTCTAAACTGACTAAAGGGTACTTTACCAGATCAGCAAGCACGATGAGCGTTTCTGTTGGTATAACTTCGTTTCTTAGAAATATGGTTGAGGATTTTTCCCCTAACAAATAATGATATCAAAAAAATGTCTAAATGTATGTCAGTTCTGGCTGCTTCGTTGTTTACAGTACCTCCCAGATATTTTCACTAAACCTCTTTCTTTTCCTGAAGTTGCATTTATGTTTAGTTACTGTCCTTTTGCATATTGAGACACCAAGATTTAAATTTGCCAATGATGAATTACATGGGAAGAACTCTGATCTAGTTGTATTGTAACACTGTCCCAGCATTAGGACCCGGCTTTGTGTTTGCTTAGTCTCAGCTTGCCCATCTCTGAAAGGCAAAGATGTCTGCTTTTCTTTTAAGATGCTTAGGAAGCTCAGCAGAATCCTAGGATCTGGAAACACCTACAGCCACGAACACCTTGAGCCTTTAGGGAAGAAGGAAACTACTGATGATGATTTCCTCCAAGTGGAACAATCAACAGTTGTGATAGGTGAAAATGGAAAGGCATTGTTTGGCAACAAAATGCTCTCCAAATTGTTGGCACAGAATTTTTCTCTGAAAAATCCTCTGCGCATGTAGTCTAAAAATCAAGCCATTTTAAGGAATTTCAGTTTCAGCATCAAAGAATCAAGATATATGAATGTGATCTTTGAAAAGCTCTCTTCAGTGCTAGAGGGGCCACACCTGGCGTGCTTTGTCCAATTCTGGGCTCCACAGTACAGCCAAGACAGGGAGCTCCTGGAGCGGGTACAGTGGACAATGACAAAGGTGATTAAGGGACTGGATCATCTCTCTTATGAGGAAAGGCTAAGGGATTTGGGCCTTTGCAGCCTTGCGAAGAGACGACTGAGAGGACACCTCATCAGTGTATATAAGTATCTGAAGGGAGGGTGCCAAGAAGGCAGAACCAGGTTCTTCTCAGTGGTGCCAAGCAATAGGACAAGAGGCAACGGGTAGAAACTGATGCACAGGATGTTCCACCTGAACGTGAGGAAGAACTTCTTTACTGTGTGGGTGACTGTGCACTGGAACAGATTGCCCTGAGAGGGTGTGGAGTCTCCCTCACTGGAGATATTCCAGAAGACTCCTATGCAGTGGGCTCTAGGATGACCCTGCTTGAGCAGGGAAGTTGGACCAGATGACCCACTGTGGTCCCTTCCAACCTGACCCATTCTGAGATTTTGCGTGTGGATGAGCTTCAAGTAAATGTGATTAAATAAGTTCCTATGATTCAATTTTTCACTGTAAACACTGTAAAATATGTAATTTCACCAGGAAATTACTCCACTTTTCTTTTTTAACTGCTTATCTATTTTAGAGCCTTTTTTAAAGCCTTTTTTACTCCATTTATTCTTCCAGCAAAAAGTGTTGTTCATGTATGTTGGGCTCTTTCTTTTGTAAGATGCATAAGCTAGGAACATCTGTTATGTGCTGTCTTTTTTATGAAATGGGACTTTCTGATATCATGATTGTGCAAATTCAGGAAAGGATGGCATTAGTTGCTGACCCAAGAAATGCACTCATCCATTTTTACGAGCATTCATTGTCAGTCATGCATCTCAGCTGCAAAGGATCTGCACAGTCAAAATAAAGGCTTGTGCAAAGAGAAACAAAGGCATAATTTCTGTGCAGAAGCATTTACAAACTCAAAAACATTTTTTAAAAAAACGTTATGGGGTGGACATGAAAACAGGAAGCTTTACGGCAGGCTATTAGAACTGTGTACTACGAGTACCCTTGGGAACTGTTTGGGTCTGGATTGCAAAGCTGCAATTCAGACCCAACTTCCTTATCAATCAAAGAAACAGGACTCACAGTTGGAGTTGAAAAATGCTGAGCTAACACTGCAAAGCTCTTGAAGAATGCAAGCTGGAGATCGTATTGGTCAAATGTGTCAGGGTCTGTAGTGTATGCTGATGACTAATATTTTAAAGTTTTAGGATTTTCTCTGATGTTTATCATCTGTTTTCTGAGTGGAAACTGGAGACTGATGTTCCTTGTGGTATTTATTTAGTAATTACGTCTTTATCTTTATTTGAAAGGTCCTTGTGCCAAAGGATCCTCTGTTAATGGGTAAGATGGTAGAAGTGAATATTTATGAAGCTGGAAAACATTTTATGAAAGGGCAACCAGTGTCAGATGCCAGAGTTCACACTGCATCCATCACCAGACCGTTAGCAAAAGGAGAAGTTTCTGGTTTAACAGAGGTGAGTAAAAGACATTTTCTGTTTTACTACACTGGTAAATCAACAGCTGTTCAAGCAAAATGATTCCATTCTATGTATCTGTTATCATTTTATAGTTCCCACTTATATATGCATGAAGCTTTAATCTTTTCTGACAGACTGAAATTTGAATTCGAAATATGATTTTGCTGATGCCCCTAGCTTTGCTGACTATAAGGGCAATAAGACACTTGTTTCTTTTTTCAAGGTGCAAGATGGGGAAAGAACTTACTAGAATTGAAAAGACTTAACATCAGTAACTCAATGTATTTCAATTTAGAGGAAGGATGAATCAATTTACTTTTCTTTACCTAACTTTTTTTTTTTAAATGTGTATGGATTGCATATCTGTTAAAACAGATCAAAACACAATTCAGAGGTTCAAAATTAATTGATGGGTAGAGGTATGGAATATTTACAATATATTTTAGGAAAAGGTCAACATCTGATTTAGTCATGTAAAGAAAATGAAACTCTTTTAAAAAGAGATCTGATCCTTATTTTACACCTCAGTAGATATGGCTGTTAGCCAAGTATTCTCATACATTTCATGGAGCTCTAGTTGTAAAAACTGATGGAGTGTGAAATGAAAATGTGTATCGCATTTCTAAGCATCATTTGATGTCCTTTCTCCAGCACTGTTGTTAGGATCTCCAAAAATATGTAGCACATGGAAGAAGGATAATTGGCAGTTTATCAGCTACCTTACTGCTTTTACAGTAAATTGTTGACAAGTATTAAAGTATATACATATCCTTGTTTAAGTTCTAAGTACTCATATTTAAAATACATAATCAAGGCATACCTTAGGTGACTAGCGTTAAGCTAAGCTCCATGGTCTCTTGAATAAGCCTGGCTATGGAAGCATAGAGCAACAAAATAATACATTCTCTGTAATGCACCTACTGTAATGTGTTCAGCAGATCATGAAACTTAAGCACAAATACATTGCTAAGCCCTCCGTTGAATACTGTCCGTGTGTATGTGTATATTGGCCTGATACGGGTCTGTAAGAGGGAAAAACAGCCAAAGCCCTCAAATTGTCTGGTTAGACCATGTAGCTATTTAAACACAGCTGATTTTTTTATCAGGACATTTTTCTTTTAAATAATCTGCTGGAATAGAACCAAGACTGTCATTAAACTGAGTACGTGCTGCCAGAAGCTTGTAGCATGGTGACAAGCAAGCAGACTCTTGACTGAAATTTTTTGTGGTAAAAATGAGAGATAAAATTATTATAATCAAGGATACTGATAATTTCCCTAAGAACTCATTGAGATACATAGATCTGGTCCTGCCCTTTGAATAGGTATGAACAAGTACTTGGAGTGCAGCCGTAAATGGCTGCAGCAAGCGAATGATAAGGCAAATTGCTTTTTATGACTTTTGTAGTTACCAGTGCTCCTTCAAGGGAGTATCTTATTTATGTTTGGTCCACTGGAAATGTTAGGAACTTTTGCTTTATGGAAAAATAGAATCTCAGTACTTCAGTAAATGGAACATCTTTTGTACATGGAAACTGCAGCTGAAAGCTTTTAATCACATTTGGCCAATGTATAATATATAGAACGTGAACTGAAATTCTTAGTGGGAAGTTCCTCCTGACAAATCATATATGTAAGTATCAAATCAGGAACTTTCTTTAGGTTTCCGGGAAACAAAAAGTCATTTTTTCACAAAAGTTACTGTGGGCTTCTGGCTGAGTGCAAGATGCTTTTTGGGTTGTTCTGTTTGGTTGGACTGCTGGGAAACATTTCCTGCTAGGTGTGCTCAAGACATGTAATTCTAACCAAAGGTGCTATAAGCAGGATAAAAAGGACAACATATGTCATATGAGCCTTTTATAGCTTGTCACGTGCACAGATGGCAGGTTGAGGAAAGATGAAGGAGGCAACTCGGAATGTATGAATTCAGATACTCATTCAAAAGTAGCCAAATATCTTGGATCTTTAAAAAAATATCCCAAGTGTCTCTGCTAGGTTTTCTACAGCATGCACAACTGAACCCCTTGATAACTTTTCCCCTGTGCACACAAATGAGCAAGAGTTAGGGTCTGCTTTACATTCCCAGGCTAGAAAGGATGAGTAGCCAGCTGGCTATTTTAAAATCAGGCACATTTCTGTTGCTCAGCACGGATGTACACTGGCCAGAAGGTCTTTGAGGCAGCAACTAACATCCTGTAGCTGGTATGCTATCTAAAGTGCTCTGGAAGTTTCTAGAGGACTTCTAGTCTCGCCCCGTTGATGCGAGGACTTCCTCTGAACTGCTTTACGTTTGCTGGTCCATTCCACTAGAAGTGAATTTAATTGTAGATTGAGGTGATCTAGATCAAAAGAATGAGGTAACAGGCCGTACTGCTGTAAAACATTCCTATGCTTCAGTCTATTCCCATTCAAGAAAGCACTCAGCTCTTTCCTGACCCTGTGTATTGCTGGGGCTGCAGTGCACACCTTGCATTTCAGCATGTTGTGCAGGTACTGTGATGAAGATAGATTGTCAAGGACTGTTACGTGGTTGTAGACAGTCTGCAGCGGTTTAAAATATCCTATTTTTGTAGTTTATGCTAGGCATCACTTGCTATTATTAACAGTGTCTTCATTAGCTTGTGTAGGACACAGTAAAAGATGTTTCAAAATCTGCACTTCACAGAAAGAGTGAAAGCTTTCAAAACTGTAGCTTTTAAGGAAATAAATCATATGGCTAAGAAATAAAGTTATAAAAATTGAGAGCACTGTAATGTGAGGATGTTAAAGCCAGTCACAGATGTATGCTAAGCACTAAGATGCTTCTGTGGATGCTGTGAGGAGAAGTATCTCACAGGTCAGAAGGATCAGAGTTTATCTGCAATTGCGTGCTCTCTTTCTCACGTCCCTCAATAATTTTTACTGACAAGTTTAGAGGGAGCACCACAAACAACATGGGTGTCTGAAGGAACAATGGTAGGCCTTTTTTTCACATTTTTGACTACATGACTGTGGTAGCAAATTGGTGCAAAGAAATAAAGAAGTAGGTTGCCAACTGGAATCAACAGATTTGACTGAAAAAGAGGGAATGCAAAATGCAAAAATACGAAGGACAGTTTAGAAATTCCATAAAGTATTTGCACATTGTATATCTGTGACAAATAAGGAGACAAATACTGACAGAATTAATTCAGAGTATTCCTAGCATATCTTTTTTCCATGCTTTTTCAGTGTATGAAAAACACAGTTAATGTGTATATCCATTAATGTATTAATGATGTAGAATGTCTTGCGGTTATTATATTCTTTAAGGCAAAAACTGTGACTAAGTAGATGGGCTTTGAGTAAGGTTTTGACATTCAATAATGTTAGGCTCTGTGGCAGAATTTGGGACAGGAAGGACAGAGGAGTCTTGGAGTCAGCAGCTCGGGTTAAAAAGCTGTCAAAGCAATCAGGCTTACTGACTGTGGTGGTAAGTAGCAAAATACACAGATATTTGCCAGGATTTTTTTTTTTTTTTTTACTCCAGAATGCTTTTTTTAATAAAAGTCACTCAAAAGGGAATGATGTCTCCAAGTTGCAAACTTTTACAGGGGGGCTACTTGGAAGGGGGCTAACACATTCAGAAATTTCATTTAGCTCAGATTTACTGTAGATTTTTTTGGGTTTAGAATGTGCATTTGCTGATTCAGTAATAAAACCATGTTTAAAAGGCATATATAGCAGAGGATATATGGGTGAAAGTTGAAATCAATCAAGCATGAACACATGCATAAAGGCATTTTTAGATTTGGTTCTAGTACATCTAACATAGGATGTATGTGAACTGGGCATTAAAAAGTAGTGACAGTAACATTAAAAATGAACATTCAGAGAAAACAAGCATGTTATGAGTTACTAGCTGCAATTAAAAATATCAGTGAATAAGTGTTTCAAAGCTTTGCTCGAGAATCAGTTCTACTAAGTTTCACAGGAAAAAAAGAAGATGTAAATGCTGCAGATGTGATACACTTACATTGACATAGGCTTGCAGTTGACAAATCATTAAGGGCACACTCCAGCATTTTAAGATTCAGAAAAGCAATTTAGCATATCTTCTATGTTTGTAAGTGCTTTGGTAAACTTGTCTTTCAGATTTTGGAGATGAGTTTGCAATGTACATAGTACTGGGTGTATTATCACTGGATAAATATTTTTGAAAAGTCAGCAAAGTGTGTCAACAGTAGGAATGTAATCTAATTTAAAAAACCATTTTAATATTTTTATTAGTTTTATTTGGCCTTGTTTAGGGATCTTGACAGTTTATCAGAAGCATAAAATAAAATACCTAATAAATGTATCCTTTCGACAGACAAATATTTGCCCAAACCTAATAACTGAAAAAAGTAAGAATCTGCAAGAATATGATCTCTTGATAGAAACAGAAATAGTGTTATGCTGCTGTACTCCAGAAATAATTCTAATTGTTTACATATGTTCTGTGACTAGAGTAGAAAAAATACTGCAAGATCATAAATGTATGAAGAAGAGACCAAAGGGCTGAGGGATAAAAATAAAAGAATTCTGCAATTCTGCTACCTGCCAGAATTGCAATGCATTGCCAGAATCAAAGCCCTATAAGTCTGAGAACCTTTGGTGGGAAATTTTAATCAGATGCAAAATTAAGGAAGGAAAAAGAGGAAAAAATAATTTTACCAGGCTATTTAATTACATAGTCATGATTATTTTACGTTCATAATTCCTGTTTCTATAAGGCATCTATGACTGACTTTCTTTTCAAACCAATACAGGCACATCTTTGAGTTTTCTGTTTTCCTTTGGTTTATGTGATAACATTCTCCATGTCTAACACTTCCCCTGCATTCAGCATCTTCTGGGAGCTTCCATTTGCAATATTTCCTTTAGTGAGTTTGGGATCTTAGTGCACATCTCTATGGCTCCCAGGCCATGGTAATACCCACAGTTGGCCTCTAAAGCTAATAGCTATTCAAGTCATTGGGCTCTTAGGAGGAAATAAGGAATGAGCCACTGATTTTCAGTTAGCAACCAACTGTTTGGTTGTTCTGCTTGTTGCTATTTTTTTCCCCATCCCTTCAGCATGTTTTGCAGGAGGTTATTATGGCATTGTACTTCTGGATACTAATGAAGAAGCTTTATGTTCCTGGTCTTCCAGGTAGCCACAAGTATGTTCTAGTTATATTAGCAAAAGATGACCTCTAAACATTACCCAGCCTTTTTTCTGGTGTTAGAAAACAGAAAAGATGCATATATCAAAGACTTCTTTATAGCCTGCCAGAAAGAAAATTCAACAAAGCATAGCTTAAAGGAAACTCTCTGATCTCAGGTAGAAAGGGTGCTTCACTTGCAGGCAAAACAAAATGGAGAAGGGGAAAGAAAATATCTTCTCCTGGAACAGAAATGAAAGAAATCATGTCAGAATTGAAATCTTTATATTGGAAACTTCCTTCAAGGACTTGGAAGGAAACGTGGAAGATGTGCATTAATTAATAAGGACGGTTTTTACATATGCTGGAGTTTCAAAGTGGTGGAAAATCTGGTTCCTGAACAGGAGGTAGAGATTAGAGATTTAGGGAAAAAAGAGAATGAGGAAACAAATTTTAGATCAAAAAATGGCATGGAGGTGTGAGGAGAGGAATCTTTCATAAAATAAAAGAAACAGAAATTGTAGAACATATGACTAACGCTCATGAAGGATTGGAATTTCCGAAGAAGAAATATAAACTAATATAAAATACACCTTCTACCTCTCTTGGAAAGCTACTTTGCAAAGGGATCTTTGTATCATGAAGTCCAAGAAGGGGTAATTTGAGAAACATGTGGGGAAGTTTCTATTTAAGAGAAATAAACTGACAAAAAAATAAAGAACATTTTCTATGTAAAATCATTTTCTAGTAATGCTTTATGAAAATGTAGTGTGCTATTTGGTGCTCTTGCATTCTTAGGAGCATACCTTTTGTTGGCTCACTTGCACTCTCTCACTCTTTCTGACACCCCTTTTGTGATACCAGGCTGAGTGAATGGTACCAAACTCAGTGGTGCAGTTGTCACAACTCTAGGATGGGATTCCAGCCAGAGGGACCTGGACAAGCTCAAGAAGTGGGCCAATGGGAATCTCATGAGGTTTAATAGAATAAATAAAAGACCAAATGCAAGGTGCTACACCTGGGTTGGGACAACTTCCAGTGTTGATAGAGGCTGGGGGATGAATTGATCTAGAGCAGCCCTGCTGAGAAGGACTTGGGGGTGCTGGTGGGTGAGAGGCTGGAAATGACCCAGGCAATGTGCGCTTGCAGCCCAGAAAGCCAACAGTGTTCTGGGCTGCATCAAAAGCAGCGTGGCCAGCAGGTCAAGGGAGGTGATTCTGCCCTTTTACTCTGCTCTGGTGAGACCTCACCTGGAGTGCTGCATCCAGCTCTGGGGTCCTCAGCACAGGAAAGACATTGACCTGTTGGAATGAGTCCAGAGGAGTGCCACCAAGACGATAAGAGGGATGGAGCACTTCTCCTATGAGGAAAGGCTGAGAGAATTGGGATTGTTCAGCGTGGAAAAGAGAAGGCTTCTGGGTGAGCTAATTGTGTCCTCCCAGTACCTGAAGGGATCCTACAAGAAAGATGGGGAGGGAATTTTTACAAGAGCATGTAGTGACAGAACAAGGGGTAATGGATTCAAACTGAAGGAGGGTAGGTTTAGGTTAGATATTCAGAAAAAGTTCTTTACTGTGAGGGTGGTGAGGCACTGGAACAGGTTGTCCATTGAAGTTGTGGAGGCCCCCTCCCTGGAAGTGTTCAAGGCCAGGCTGGATGGAGCTTTGAGCAACCTGGTCTAGTGAAAGGTCTCTTTGTCCACAGCAGAGAGTTTTGAACTAGATGATCTTCAAGGTCCCTTCCAACCCAAACCATTCTATGATTCTCAGAAAGAACTGATTGTAGTGCAAGGCATACAAATAGATAGTGCTTTTGCATGTATTAATCTGTTTTATTTAATGTGTTACTTGTGTTCCCTGCTGGTTGTAAATAGAGGTCATAAAAGATGGTGTTAAATCCTCCTTAATTAATCTTTTTTTCTTATGTTTTCTTCAGTTATTTCATGAAGGTCACTGTGAAGTTAACATAATAAAAGATATACTTCCTTTTGAAGAGTAGAGCTCAGTGCCACCTATGGATGTTTTTAAGAAGAACCTTCAAAAGTCTCATTTTTCCTGGAAAAAGAACAAAAATTTGTAGTGTGATGTTCCTTAGATGCAGATTTTTGTGATCTACACATTATCTGCATGTCATATTAGCTTTGTTTATTTGGAGAGTTGAGTTGACTTGAGTTTTAATTCTACCTGAAAGCCTAACATTTCTCGGTTTAGAATCAGAAATTTGGGATGGTTTATTTCTTATGGGCAGAATAGATTTTTCTTGCTGGGTTTAGATAAACACTGAATTGGATCACATGTAGTGGCTGGGAACTTTAATCAATGCTGGTCTTTAGGAACATAATTAGCAAATATATGTAACAAACACTTGAGATGCAGGTCAGCCACCTTAGGTCATGGGTATGGGCAGGCTGACCTCTCAGCTTTGTTTCCAGCCTTATCTTCTATAATTCTACAAACATTTTAATTTAGCCAACAATCATTTGAAGACAAGAAAACTGGAATAGAAGGTAATGCATTGATCCGAGACATTTCTCTGAACTGGTTAGAGGGATAAATACATAGAGGTGATTTAAGGCAGGAAACTCAAGAGCCAGCATAAGACTTTCACCAAGCAGTTTTATCTTCAGGTCTTTAATTTAATGGGCATGTTGTCTTTCTGCCCATCCCTCTAGCAGGGCTGAATTTCAACTACAGTGATCAAAGCTCAGCTGAAACAGCTCTTATTACATAGCTCCTTTTCAAACAAATGCTCACTGAAGTCCATTTCAGGTGAAAATACCCGAACTTTATTTACTTTTAATTTCCTCAACTGACAGTGTTATTTGGCTGAATGTCACAGTTTAATCACTTTAAATCACATAATTATGATAATCCTGTGCAGTACATGCAATAAATGGAAATGGTAATGGCTGGAATGATTCAACTTTAAGTCATTTTCTGAAGAATAAGAGAAAGTTAAATGGATGTGTTCTCCCCCTTCTGCCTCCAGAAGTAAAACTCCAAGTGCTAGAATAGTTCTGCCATTTTTGTGTATTATTTCTCATACTTAACCTGCTGATGCTGCACTGTAGGATGAGGGAGTGGGTTCTGTTCTCTGTTGGCATAAGGACAAACTGGAAATGTGTAGCCATGGTAATTTTAACTACTTGACACTCCCTGTAATATTTAGGAGCTCTTTTTAAAATATTTTTTCCTTTTAATCACAGCTCTAACAAGCAGACTCTTCGGAAAGAATCAAAAGGCATTTGTTTTTTTAATAATGCTGTATTATTTAATGTACCAGGTTATAAGTTCACTAAGTTTTAATTGGCTTTCAGGAAAAAAATGTAGCAGCCTCAACTTTTCTCAATTTTTGTGTTGTTTTGGAGGCCATCTTCTTCCAATTCACAAAAGTCATTATAGGATTGACTTTTATACCTCTCCAGCAGAGTTTAATACAAAGTTGGGTGAAGGATATTCAGTCCTTGTGTACTTTTTATCTCTGCTTGTAATGTTTAGTCATCTCTTTTCTTTTTATTAGTACTCCTTAGATCAACAGAAAGTGCACACTGGCAGTATTTCTCTCTCAGTTTCTTCCCTCTCTCTCCTTTTCCTGCAAGCAAACACACAGTCAGACACATCAAGATATTTTTATCTTGGATGAGTGTTATTTCTATCTGTTCCTCCTCTATTGAAGCTGTAATCATGGTAGTCTTTCTACATGAATACTTGAATGACACAGCACATAAAAGGCACATGGAGCTTATGATATAGCTTTCCCCATCACCAAAGATCAGTAGGAGATTTGATTTTACACATACAAGGTGCTGGAATGTTGAACTTCAGCTGCTTAGAAATGTATTTGTTGCCAGAACCATTTCAGTCAGATGATTCGTTGGCTTTGAGATTGTTTTGAAGAGCAATAAAAATTACAGACTTGAGATTAAGCTATTTTTTAAGTAAAAATTGCTTTTAAAGTGTATCTCATTTCAAAGAAATTAGCAAGCCATGTTAAGGGTAAACTGGAGTCTTCTGTATCCTTTAATATTATTACATGTTCATAATTTTTATTGGATTCTGAGTCCATTAGTGGGTTTCTAATAGTCTAAAATCACCATTTGTGTTCTTCTTAATTTCCCTTTATGATAATGAGAATTAACTAAGATATGTATAAATTTTGCAAATAACTTTTTTTTTATTCTTACATATCTATTGAAACAGTGTTGAACTGATCCAGCAATATTAGGATTAATTGTGAGCCATAGTAGGAGACCAAGATCCATTTGTAATCATAATTTCCCAGTCAGACTTTTATAATATTTGGATAGAGTGATTTATGCTTGTGCTCTTAATATACTTGTAACATTAGATAAGAGATTTTTTTGTGGTGTCAAGGGTAATAAGATACAGAAAAGGAGGGAAAGGCTTGTCATTAAGAGAAAGAAACAAATTTTTTAAGGTTTGTCAGTACTAAATTATAGTTGGGGGGATATCTGCGTACAAAAATATATAGCAGTGGCTATATCTTGGACTAAAATTAAATTGCATTTGAGTAATAAGAATGAGGTTCTATTTGGCGGCTACATTGGAGAAACGGTATCTTAAAATATTCAAATACCATGTTTCAGTGAAGTGGGTGTGAAATTCAGAGCCTAAATTTGGTCTACCAAGAATATACTCTTAGTATATCCAAAGAATATCCAAAGAACTGTGACTGTTGAATATGTTAGAATGATTGTATCCTCAAAGACAGTCCACAGAATGTTGTAGCATCTATGCAAGCTTAGTAAACTAGTGCTTGCTCAAAGGCTGCTTACAGTAACTTTGTGTTTATGCAGACTGTATTCCATATCAGGTTTAACATCCAGTCTGGATCCTTTGTCATGTAACCAGATCAAAGCCTTTATTGTGCCATTAGCCATTAAAGCATGTTGTTGCAGTTTTACTGGACCAAACAACAACAGAAATAAACCCTTGCCCTCCTACTACAATCTCTCCCTAAGATATGTTTAAAGGAGTCCTCTCAAACTACAGGAGGATTAATTGCTTTAAAAGTTTGCATTCTCTCTCTAAGAAACTTGGCTTATTGCCTATTAGTTTTCACGAGACCTGACTCTTAAATTTCACTTTAGGATCAGTTCTTATTTGTAGCCAGTTCCAAAGCAAGCTGTTCCTATGGGCTTTATCAAAGACCATTAAGTAAAGAAACAGTTAGAAAAATTACCGATTATTTAAGTACTTCATTAAAGACAGCTTTACTTGTGGTTAGTGTACAGTACACCAGTCTTGATAACCTTCCTCTGACTACTTCCCGTTGTGTATTTAAATTACTTGAAGGCTTCCCTCACCTGTAATTTCTTATTTCAGATGTTAGAACCCTTCTTAAAGACGCAAAAAGATTTTCTGTGGACTTATTCCAATGTCAGTCACTCATTCTAGCTAAAATCCAGAATTTACTACTAGATTTGGTGAATTGTGTGATTCAGCATTGGGATGAAGGAATTTTGCATTGAAAGATGTACTCAGGTTAGCGTGAAAGGTTATGGTGGTGGTGTGATACGGTTAGTGTAGATGGTCCAAATCCTGTACATGTTCCCACTAAAGTAAAATTAGTGCTACACCTGTTTGCATGGTCCTTTAGGTATTATGCCTTTCTTTTTCATCACAACATGTTCCAAAGCTTGTTCTTCGTTTTCACAGGGAATTGACTCTAAGCAAATTTGCAGATTAGCATCAGAAACAGTTCATGTTTTGAGGTTCCAAAAGAGTCAGAGGGCTTAAAGCACAACTTTTCTGTGTTCAAAACTCAAGCCCGTGGGATGTTAAAATTTCAGCATATTTACTTTCATTTCTTTTACTGGAGTCAGGATCACAACCCAGCTTTGGTGTAATAATGAAATTGCTGCCTAGGACGTATTTCTGCCATACTACATATTATAAAAACCTGAGGTTTTGGAATTATTGTGAGGAAGATACATGTACTTCAGTGTTGCTTCAGCTTTTAATTGTTGAGATCACAAGCACTGGTATGAAGTCATTTTTCAGTAGGGTATAGTGATGTAAAGTCAAAACCAAAGTTGAGCTAACTACATGGTGATCAATGCCACTGAGGTATGAAGGAAATAATATGGATTTTTCTCATTTATTCATTATTGTAGAGAAGGGCTGACAAATCCTTTGTAAAATAAAAACAGACATTTGAAAGTTTTTCAATGATAAACAAATTTTTCAATGATAATTAAGGGCCTGATGGCAGAACTTTTTTGGCCTAGGTAGCCATCAACCCATAACAAAATAGTTATTTCCAAGTTATAGTTATAAAGTAATTATTTGTGGCTCAACTTAAGTGAACAAATGCAGTAATGAGTGTTGATTTTACTGTTCTATCAATGTCTTCTTTGTGACAGTTTTCAGTTTGCCTTTTTTACCTGGTCTTACCAGTAGAAACAGTGTTTTGTGGTTCTTGGCCTGTAAAGAAGCCCTCTCCACAGGTGTGTGAGCGTGTTGTCATTATTCTAGTGCAGAAATGGCCAGCCTCTGGCACAGGACAACCTAAAGAGCTCACCTGCCTCATTTGGCATTATCCAATACCCTTTTTTCCAATTGCTCCTAGGTCAGCGTCATGTATGTCAGAGCACATGTGATATGTGGAGAAGGAGAGCTGGCAGTTATTGATTAGTCACGTGATGTGTTTATGTCTGGGGGTGTGATTGGCAAGGCATGGTGGTGACCTCTCAAAAAGGTCTGACCACCCAAGTACTACAACATGAGGTGATTGATAAATAGTGAGAGGAATAAAACCTGTCTAGAGAGCCAGATGTCAAATGTGAAATAAAAAGGAAAAGCCCCATGGAAATGACCATTATTTTTCTTTAGTCTCAGTAGAACCAAGGGGTCCTTGGAACAATATTATATGAGAATTAGTCACTAAATGTCTTGGCTTTCAAATTGATGGATTCTTCTTCATACCTGTGTATGTATACTGTGGCAGAACTTGAGCAAATGCTCCATTTTGGATTGGGGTGGCTTGGAAATTTTTGTTAAAGTACTTTTGATAGAAGAAAGATGTGTAAGGCAGTACATTTCAGCTCTTTTTGTCAAAGAAATCGCATAGCTACAAAAACTACCTATGCATAATAGCGACCAGATGGATCTCTGGTCCTCAGTAAAGGGTCTTGTTATCAGGACTGGAGAATTTTTTTAAAAAATCTCGTCCTTGTTTTGACATGACTTCATGTGTGATTGTAAGTCATTTCAGTCAGTGTGACTGTGATTTATCTTATCCGTATGGAAACTATTTTGCAATTCTCACATACAAAATCTCTGATAAGTGCAGATAACATAATTATCATACAAAAAGGACAGCTGTGAATATCCATTTCTCACACAGATAGTTTTTTCAAAATACAAGAACTTTAATTTGGTAAAATGATGGAAGTAGTGCTTAGAATGACAGAAATTCTTTTCCTTTTTTCAGCTCGTGTGTCTCTGTCCAAAGAAATATTAGTTCATTATTTTTTCAGCGAGGAGTGCTTAAGATTCTGTAGCATAATCAGATTTTGTCACAGAACCACAGGGGAAAGCCAGATGTGCAGCTCTTAATAGCTGGAAAGGAATGAGTTATGCTTGGGAGAGTATCTTGTGTGATTAAAAAAACCTGTTGTAGTGCTGTTAAGCTGTAGTATGGAGACATGAAGCACTTTAAAATCCACACCCATCAATTTGTTAGAAGACTACATTAAGCCCCACAGCTATCCTGTGGACTTGCATTTCTCACCCCTGCAGACACACTTGGTATATGTTTGCCATTTTCAGGTTGTCTTCTGTTTTATTTGTGATTTTCTCCATTTTTCTTCATTTCTTTTCCTGGTTTGTGTAACTGTTGTGTGTGATTTGGAGTTTTAGGAGTACCAATTGGTCATCATAAAACAGATTGTTGAGTCTGGGGTCTGGCATTCACCTCAGCAGGAGCACTGATTTAGATTTGGGTGAGGTTTTCCTACAAGCCCTTGACGGGACTCTTACTGGATGGTTCTCCCATTGTTGAACTAAGTGAGTAAGCTTAAATATTACTAGAATGGGCAGAGATACTGAAATGGTGTGGAGTACACCACTTGCCCAGCAGTACATTGATGTTAATAGTTGTATTCACCTAGAGACAAAAGCAACAACAAAACATCAAAGAAAGCTGTATTGAAATATTGTAGGTTGAATTCTTACAAACCGGTAGCCTTTCCTAAATAGAGAAAAGTTGAACACTACAGTGATACTGAAGACCTATAATATGTGATAACAAGAAGAACGTAAGCATTCTATTTCTCGTGTACATGTGTGCACAGATAATTTTGTAATGTTAAGTGGGTTACTCTGAACTAAGGAAATTCTAGAGTTTTAGTTCTTCATTTCCATGTAAATGCCAACTGTACTATATTTCAGCCTTTAATTAGGTGCTTATGCAGTATTATCACACACATCAGCACACAAATTTGTTTCTCCTGTGCACAGAGCTGAGGCTATTAATTTCCAATCAGAATTGTTTAGGTTGGAAAAGACCTGTAAGATCATCAAGTCCAACCACTAACCCAGCATTGCCAAGTCCGCCACTTCCCTGGGCAGCCCATTCCAATGCTTAACAACCTTTTTAGTAAAAAAAAATTCCTAATATCCAATTTAATAAAGTACTGTTAAGTATTTTTCCTCTTCATTGTTTGTCACATAATGACAGTGTTATTTGCTACATGCTGTTTAAACCTCGCTTTCAAGGGAATTACGACTTTCTTTCCAACCTTTCCTATGACCCCCATAACTAAATTTCTGTGTGCTTCAGAAACAATAATAAGTTTATGTTTATTATCCTCCTGAAACGCAGCTTTTGTATTCCCATTTCACAAGTGAGGATGAGGCAGATGTTCAAAGTGTTCGCTAGGAGGTTAGTCTAAAGAACAAATTTAATGGTGGTCAGTTAAAGATACCTGGGACTAGATACTTACGAATTATTAAAATTTTGTGGCATATATTCAAGCAAGTTGCAGCAGCGACTGTTCAACATTTAAGAGAAACCAACTCCGGGGATGAAATCTCAAAGAATTATAGGAAATTAGTACTTTTTACTTCATGGCTAATTCCAGAGGAACTGATTTTCTCCTCATTAGCTAATCCTAGGAATTATCAGATACAGTCTGATAGAGCACTCCATGTAAAACCGGTGTGGGAGAAGACTGAGGTCCAGTGGGTACAAATTGCCTGTATTTGAGCATGACAGGACAAAAATTCGTGCACAGGCACTTCAATCTTTTACAGCTACAGAAGTTGGTTGTCTAGTCAGACCACCCTCTGAATGATACAAATGCTCTCCTGAGGGTAGATATTCGTTACAGCCTGTAGGTTGGATACTTACTGTTCTTTGATGTCTTAGACAGAGCGCCAAGGTGCTATCATGATTATCTAACATAAAATACACAGCAAGCCAAGAAAGGTTTTTCTCATGTAATCTTTATGGTGGGGAAGGGCTGACGAATCATTTGTAGAGACTGGGGATAGAGAGATTGCGTTAGAGCAGTTAGGCTTGCTAATCACAGAAAGTAACCATTGTTTGATGTTTCCATGAGAGAGTCCTCCATTAACTGCAGTTGAACTTGACTGAGTGTGAAATTAAAAAGGAGACTCAGATTTCCAGACACTCCCGTAGGCGCTCAAAACTATGCTAACCGGCAGTGTGGGAGACCTCCTAAAACAACTAAGGAAAGAGGCCATGACAATATAAAAAGAAAACCTTTCTATTATCACTGAACCCACAAAGTTGGTCAAGATCAGTGACAATTTTATTAACTGTTAAATTTCAGGCTTACATGAAGTGCTTCTTTTTGCCAAGGTCTGATTCCAGCTGTGCTTGGTGAGCATCTGCAGTCCCAGGAACTGCAGGTGTCTAATACCAGGCAGAAAAAACTGTGAAAATAAATGTAAGAGAAATTGCCGGAGATTACATATTTAGGCATTGCCTAGCTTTAAGAAAATGTATTTAGAACTAAAACTTCACAGAGATAGAAGGTTTTACAGGCTATCTTGGCTTCTGGTGGCAACTGGAATCTGAGACAGGAGTTGTAGAGGCCTGATTGCTGACTTATGCGTTATGGCACTGGAGACACTTCAATCTTCTGTATTTGTTTCTCTGCCTATAAAACAAGGGAGGCACATAGATCTCACACATACCTACTGGTAGGGAATTTGAAACTCTGGAACCTAGTAACATTTCAAAATATATAAAATGCTCTTTTTTTAACCATGTTTATTATCCATCAGGGCTGTATCCTTTGTCTCCGAGGTTGTTATGTAAGTCTCTGTGAAACATTCCATTTTAATGTTTGGTGCTCTAGGAAGATATGAAAACACCATAAATTCAGGATTATGACATATTCTGGGATTAGGGAGAAGGCTTTAGCCAAGAATATGTATATCAGTTTATTCTACTTTGCTCCATGCGAAAGATCTTTAAAAGCTTTTCTTGATTTTGAGAGAGAATGTCCCTTGAGTAAAAGCAGTATTACTTATTTCACTGTTGATATGTGAATATCATTCAGTTATATTGGTGGTTCTTGTGACATGAATATATATTTTCAGATCTAGGTATTCATTTTACTGAAGTAGTCCTCCTGATTGAAACCTTTTGTGTCTTTGCCTGTAGCTACTGTTGACCTCCATATAATTGTCATTGTTATTTCAAGATTTAAAAGGGAAGCAAAAAGGTGATGTCTCTGAAAGCTTGTGCTGTAAAAAATATGTATCATATTTCATTTAATAATCTCATTTGTAGAATAGTCTTCAAACATTCACATACTGCTAACCTTTTGTCATTCTTTCATCATCCAAAAAAATAAACTGGGGAAATTTTTATATTATAAACATAGCCTTAAAATAGTTATTAAAAAAAAAAAAACACCAACCAAAAAAACCAACAAAAAAGTCTCTGTGATCCTTTAAAGAAGGAGCAAGATGGAATCCTGTGGAATGATATCCAGTAAGACAGGCCATGGTGTACATTCTGAAAAATTATATCTAGTGTTACTACGACTAAATGTACATCCTGTAATGTATTTTCAAAGCCGTGAAGCCTGTGCTGGTGATCTCTAGGAAACAGATTTGTCTGTTAGCCAGCTAATTACCAGATAAGTGCCCAGAGCAAATACCTGCCATCTCCTTCATAAAACTGTGCTGTGCACAGGGAAATAAATAGTGACAGAACCCCATCCTGAATTTGTCCACATTGTGCTGCTAGGTTCATTCTTCATTTCAGGTCATTACTTGGAAGACTGTGATTTTTGAATTGCAAACTTCTTTTATTTAGAAGGTCTCTCAGTTCTGTTGTGGTTGCAGGTGCTGACTGGAATGCTGGCTTGCATGTCCCTTGTTTCCAGCAGAGGGGTTGACACCCCCCCACACCTTATTACAAGTGAAAAAAAAAAAAAGGAGCTCAAAATCCAGACATCACACTATTTTTTAAAAATGTTATGTCTGACTTTGAATGGCACGTTATTTTGACAGTGCATTACTTGTAAAGTGGAAGCATATTTAGTCACTAAGTTTAATAGCAGCATATAATACAAATAAGTTTAAAAAAAAGCTCTTGGCTGGAACCATTTATAGGTAAATATAAAGAAACAGGCTAAAACAAGTGGGTATAATGAAAAACAACACAAGACTGTGTTTTAAACATTTTGGAGGTGATTTTTGTCTTGTGTTTTCTTGGTTGGTTGTTTTTCTTCTTGTTTCTTTTATTAATTGAGCTTTTTGGTTGTTTTACTCCTCCTAAAAGTGTACATCAAAAAGGAAGTAATTTAATAAGCTCCAGTTACTCCGCCTTCTGTCTAGCTTCTAAGTGTTTTATGAATTTTGAGGGCTGATTGAGGAAATAATCCTTAAAGACTGTTTTGGGGAGGAAAAAGAAGTAGATAGGCAAGGACCTACCCTTAGGTAAGAACATGGAAGAGAGCAGAGAGATGTCTGCCAAGAAAAACACCAATGGAGCCTTACAGTAATGGTGGGAATTTACACAGAGAAATTAGAATTATTTTATACTCTTAAATAGGAATATTCAACTTTGAATTTAATGTTAATTTAGGAGGAGGAAGTTCCAGATACATGTCTGTGTGACAGGGACAGAAAGTCATGATATGACATGTCATTCCAAATTTGTGTTCTTACTGGTATCTCTGCCTCTGTTTATTAGGAGAGGCTGTATGGTCAGATGATATGAGAGAGAGGAGAAGCAGAAGGAAAACAGAAGAGACAGAAGGGACTGTAGTAGTGATCAAGGCAAAAGGTAGTTGAGTAATGAGAAAGGTGGGTTTTTTCATATGCTGATCAAAGGAATCAAACAGATCATGCAGGTGTTACTGGAAAGAAAAAAGATTTTGCTGACTTGCTATGCAGGTCAGAGGTAGGCCCTAGTTAAAGATGGTCTTCATAAGAGATGGCAACTGGAGAAAACTGTCATATTTAATGCAGATGAGCTTAAGGTCAATCAATCTCTATATCCTCCCATTATTAAATGTTTTGTGTGTTTGTATTTGACCATGGTCCAGCTGCTAGGAGTATTGCTGACCTGATCTGACTGGGTCATTTGCAGTGATCTTGACATAAATTGGAAATCAGTAACTGGAATGAGTTCTACTTAGCATCACGGAGATGGTCAGGTCCTGGAGCACTTGGCCTGTGAGGAGAGGCTGAGGGACCAGGTTTGTTCAAGTCTGGAGAAGGGATGGCTTGAGAATACCCTGACAGAGGCCGAGCAGTGCCTGTGGGAGGGTTACTGAGAAGACTGAGCCAAGTGCTTCACAGTGGCACATGTGGAGGATGAGAGACTGGGCCTAAGTTGAAATGAGAGGTTCAGAGTGGATATGAAGGGAAACATTTTCCCCGTGAAGACGGTCAAGCAGGGGAAAAAAGACCCAGAGGAGTTATGTAGTCTCCATCCTTGGACATTTCCAAAGCCCAGCTAATGAAATCCCTCAGCAAACTAGACCATAGCTGACCCTTCTTTGAGCAGGAGGATGGACCAGACACAGTCTGAATTATCCCAGCATCCTGTGAGAGGCACTAAGACAGTTTAAGTGACTACAGCTGTTTGCAAGATACTTTGCTTAATTTGTTTTATTGCTATAGCTTCAGTTTTAATTATTTGGGGTTTACAGATTAATAATTATAATAATTGCTAAGACTCTGGCCATTTACTGAGAAATTAACAATAAATCTATATATCCTTCAGCTCAGTTCTGTTCCCTCACTTAAATATTAAATCATGCAGTCATACATCCCACACATACACAAACACACATGTATATATGCACACAAAAAGAAGAAACAATATGAAATTCCTTTGCAAAAGTGCCGGCTTATTTATTTTTTCAAGGTTTCTCATTTCTTAAAATTGGTATTGGGAATCAGTGAATTCCTAGAAATGGTTTACAGCTGATAACATCTGACGCAAGCATGCTTGTAGACAGCATTTTCTCTTATGAGCATAGCACTGTGCATTGGAATACATGATGGCATGGATGCTTCTTACAGGAATTACTGTGTTAATTGCATTAGGAAAAAAATATTTTCTAAGCCATTTATTTTGTCAATTAAGGTCAGCATTCCACATTTGCAGAAGGCTGGTGGAATTTTTTAAGTAATAAATCAAAGGAGCTCTCTTAATACCTGCAGAGCTAAATGTGTCTTCCGGAACTGTTCAATAAAATTCAATTTACATATTTTTTGTATGTGTAATCTATGTGACCTTCAGTAACTGTTTGTTTTTTTAAAGCTGAAAAATGCCTTCAAAGTGTAATAGCCCAGAATTTCAAATGGTGCAGCAGGATACATAATGCATATTTTAACATGTTTTCTTTTAATTTGTCACACAGACTTGTTGTGCGTGGTTATGTAAAAGTCCATATTTTTAAAGCCAGTAGTACAAGTGTTTAATGTACTTGGTTGGGCTAAAAAATTCAGAAGTCTAATTTATCTTGAGATATGCTCAGCCAAGGAGTTTTTCTCAGCAGTTAGCTAACACTTCAAGCTCTAACAGTGCCCCTGAGCCATAAAAGAAATTTGCATGTAAGAAATGTTTTGAATCTATTAAAACCTCAGCTCAGAGCTAAAGAGTTTCTCTCATGTCTTTGTTGACTAACATGAAGTGAGATCTTACAAAAAGCTAGCCTATGATCGACAGATGCCAAATCTTAGGTTTTGATGTGATTATATATTTCTTTCATGCACGGTGGTTTAGTTCTGGGACTGGAGTTTCAGAAAGACAGCAATCAATGGGTCTGTGGAAGAGTACACAAAATTTATTACTCCTGGCAGTCGTCAAGGCAGAATTATTCAAAAAATAATCTGAAATGCATTTGATCATACACTAGAAGTTTTAATAATTTATATTATACCTTATTAGCAAAGTCTTGTGTTTACTTTGTGACTGCCAAAACAAGATGAAAGGCTGCCTCCATGGAAATACAAGATGCTTAGCTCAAAGTGTCTGTCTTTGCATTTCAGTTTCGTAATTTCCCTTCCTCCCCTTATTTTGATTAATAGTCTGTGGTGTGAAATCTTAGAGTACCTTTTCCTTCCTTTTTAGTGGTCCTTTTCAGTGAGAGCAATGCTCCTTCTCAATAAGTCTACCGAAGATTTTATGGCCTATCAAGACTGAAACTAGTATAAAAAATATTTTTGGAATTTCTTTACCTTAGGGTTTCCTCCAAGTATTTTTTGGTTAAAAGAGGCTTTGAATTTAGTTCTGAATTCCACTGAACTGACTCATTATGATAATCTTCCTGAGTCTTGCAGCTACAAAATTATGATTTCTGAGCTCAGCTTAAGAAACTGTTCCACTATGAGTAATGATTGTGTATGGTAAATATCACAGCTATATCATTTCGGAATATAACAGAAATGACATAAAGATTTCCTTGAAAAGCTAATGCACTGTAAATATTTTATTTAGAGGTACAAATAAGGGCTGTTCAGAATTGATACTTCTTTGAAGTGAGAGTATGGGGAGTGGACGAGTCTAAAAATACTAGTTCAAAAAATGAATTCTTTGCCTCAACCCAGGTTTTTTACACCGAAGGTTCATAAAAGAGCTCTAATAAACTTGATTCTCTGTAGAAAACTACCCTCCTCACAAAACATGAAAGATCTTTTCTGGAGATGACTTGGATAGCTCTTCAAGGCACAGTATAAGGAAAGCTTTAGGGAAAAGAACAGGTATGGGAGGATCTCAGAATATCGCTCTACAGTATTTCAAACTCTGAAGCTCATATATTAGCCCTGATAATCTCTTGTAATTTGCCTTGTCTACCCTATAAGGCTTGATTTTAGTTTTAGTTTCTGGAGCTTCATCCTTTCCCCTCCTTCTCTGTGCATGCAATATACACTACTGTATACTTCACCTGAAAACTAGTTCCTCAGACAGAGCCTACAGAAGCCCTTTTGCCCAAAGAAAATTATATATGTAGTGTTTTTCACTAATATATCTGGTTATATGATACTTGCGTGTTAGGAAGAACTGCTTATATTTTTGGCAGGCCCTTCACTCTTGTCCAGACTGCGGTGAGGGCCACTCAGCCCTCAGTTCAGGAGTATGAGAGTGCATTAATATGGGCGGCTTAGCAGACTCCCCTTCCCACTGAGAGTTTTGTACCATGTCCTACAGAGCTGCACGGCAGACTGTTAGGAAGAGGCATCCACCTGCAGGTGTCTCTGAGTGATTATCCCAGTTTTAAATGCTCTTGTATGAATCTCGGGAGAGGGACAAAAGACTGCCATTTTCTAAAGGAGCCTTTCGTTTGCAGGGAGCCAGATGTGCCCTTTTTTTACAAATACATGTTCTGTGACAATAATGAGGGAAATTTTCAAGGGAGCCAGTGGTATTACCCCTGTGTCAGTGTTGCAAGGCAGAATTTTGGGCCAATCTAGCGAACAGTTTTTAGAAAATATGGATCAGATTAACATATTCTTTACCTTTCTTGAAAGAAAGTATTTGGCGGGATCGTCTGAAGACATATGCGTTATCAAACAGAAATACAGTAGTGTTTTAAGTGGTAAGCTGTGAAGTGCATCTTTAAGAAAAGGGTCATCTTAGTTTACAAATAGTGCGGGTTTTGTCCATATAAGAACAGTTTAATCCGTGAGAAAATTTATAAAGAAATCAGATTAGCAAGATAATAGGAGTAGTATTTCATGTATGCATCCATTGAAAGAAAAGCTTCTGGTTTAAATTGTTTGATAATCTCTTATATGAGCTGAGATACTGTGAAAAACTGAAGTTTTGAGCAGTTTAGAAAATGTGACTACTAATAGAAGCAAATGCATCAGAGTTCAAAATGTAAGATAGGAAGAAAGCAAAAGCATAGTGAAATTGTGAGAATTGTACCCCTAGCCAAGTTAGGTTTTGATATTAATTAAATACTGTGAGATAAAATCTCATCTACGGAAAGAAAATAAAAGATGGGGTTTTGTGTATCAGTATGATCATCTCATTTAGGTGAAGTAGGATAAAGTAAGGAAAAAATGGGTCTTACAGCTGACTTAGATGAAATGCTTCTGGGACAACTGGTCACAGGGCCAGTGGTGTTGACCACTGCTGGAACTTTTTAAACCTTGCTAAAATCTGTTTTGTCATTCTGTCCTATAAGCAGTATGCAGCACTACCTAATGCATATGCATTCCATGTTGCAATAGAGGCATAGGAAGACAATATGATGGCAAAAAAAGGCTGCATAGGCTATGCATGATCAAAATTATGCCAGCAAGATGAGACTATTTGGTTTTACGTTGGAAAAACACGAAAATGTAAAACATAAATGAAATGCCAGTTAAATCACTACTGAAAACTACAGCACAGAAACATGAATGGGTGCATGAGACACTGATGTGTTTAAATGTTAGTGAAGGAGAAAAGAAAAAAAAACTCTCTCAAAACATTTTGCAACTTGTAACTTGTGTTTGGGGCATTTTGCTGGCTATCCCTGGTCTCACAGATACAGGTGGGTAGGAACTGAAGCTGAGCATTGAGGAGAAAATTATGTCATTTATGAGGTATTGGCCCTTTTTATCTGTTTGCAAAGGGATAGTATCTAATCCTATGCAACTAAATATTCAGGACTTTTATTATGCAGTGTAGAAATATTTAATTAGGAGTTGGTAGTCTGATTGTAGTCAGGCAAATTTTAAATCATGAATCAGTGAAAAATAAATAGCAGAAGAAATCAGCCTTTAGTTATAGTAGTGTTTTTACAGCCTTGTTCATTCTTTTAAATCACTTTAGCCTTAGTGTTAATGTACCAACAATACAGGTTAAAGCTGGTCATTACCATAAATTACACTCTATAGATTAGTAGAGATTTGTGAGACTTGCAAAGAGAAGAAAGGTTTTATAAATATCTAGAAAGAGTAAATTGCAAAGGAATTAATTTATAAAGAATCCTGTGCATTTTCCAGTTTATTCTGCAGGCAGAGGTTAATCAGCTTTGATTTGAGAGGATAAAATAGCTGTGGCCAGGTACTAAAATTTCAGATGCCTTAGAAATTGATTGTAATTAATAACAGTATGAAGCAGTTTCCTAGTTTTTGATGAAGATAACATGTTCATCACAATATAGCCTGAAGTCCTAGAGTATTGTTCTTACCATACCTCACATTGCAAAGAACTACTACACCCAAATTTGCTTACCTATTACCTTTCCTCTGTTTACCCAGTTGATGGTGTTCTAGGTGCAGTATGTATGAGAAGTCAAGCTCATTTCATAGTTCACTTGATCAGTAACCCTTTGCCTGTGTGAACTGAGATCTAATTCATCAATAACTCAGATGTTAGAATAGCACTTACCCTAGGCTGTCATTTGTCCCTTTGATGCTTACTTACCTAACCAGTAGTAATCATTATTTTCCTTCTACAATTATTATAATGGAGCTGACTGCAGAAATGGAAAACAGGAGGTAGTAACAGACAGTTTGAATTGTGCTGTCACACTTTCATGGGCAGGAACCTTTCTTGGAGCTTTGAGATTTCTTTGAGTTTGCCCAGAAATATGTTTGGTAAAAGAGGGAGCCGGCATCTGGTCTGTATTTTCAGGTGGCCGTGTTTCAGCTGCTCGGAAATACAAGATTATCCAGATAGGTACTTTCTGGGTCCCTGACTTGTTTTATATGAAATAGGAAGGAGGGGGAATAAAAAATCTTTTTTAACTGGAAAATTTCAAGCCAATTATAAATCCAGCTGAACTCAGTTGAATTCCTGAGAGATTATTGAAATAGAGGGAAGGAAACAGAAATTATCAACAGAAATATTGAATCTTATGATGCAATATCATTACACCTTTGTTTAATTACACCTTTCCCACTTACACCTCTTGCAAATGTCACCAGACTACAGTTGCAATGGATGCTTTTACTTTTGAGTATCTACAATGCTAGCAAGCTGAACTGAACAAGGTTGCAAGAGGGAAGAGTTTTTTATTGTTTTCACTTGGATTTTCTGCTGAAATAGTGACTCACTATCTGTAATGTGCTGCAGTTAAAAGACCTCATATTCTTGGGGATCTTGGTGCTTGCAGTCAGGTTGGGAATGGTAATGGCAGGCACAGCAGGAAACTCAGATGCAATATGCTGAATGAGAAGGTGAGTGTTTTAGCACTCCTGAGGGTCAGGAGAAAGGAAAAGCCCTGTGGGAGGATTTTCAAGCACTACTGAGCTGGCACACCGGGAGACGATGACTGACTTTAGAAGAGCCCTGCTGTGCAAAGGATTGTAGTGATGTGGTCCCCTTTATCACTGGTTAGACGTTTCTTTTGATGAAGCCAAAAATGGGAAAGTAGTGAGATAACGCAAACTAAATAAAAAAGTAATCGTCAAACAACTGTCTTTGATGACATTGGGGTCTGGAGATTTGTTTCTATTACTAACAGCCTAAGTTATTTGGTGGTTAATTTCATTAGGAATATTGATTTTGTATGGCATTGATACGATTTTTGTATGAAAAACTTATGACCTGATGATGATGCAGTGCAGGTTGAACTGTTGTTTGTCTTGAAAAGGTATATTAATTTGAACCTCAGTATAAAGAGGATGTTGTATTCAGTATGTACAATCAGAAATACGTTACACAGTTTCAATCTTAATATGTGCCTTTCTTCACAGGAGTTCAGATGTGCACCACAGAATGGCACAAACTGGAAAGCACACTCTTCTGCTGAGATCCCAGTGAAAACACCTCTGAGCTCGTGGATGGCTTTGCAGCTCCCATGGCAACAAGGAGGTGGACTGAAGATATTGTCTGCCAGCCTGGCTTTACTGGCAGTTCTTGTTATGTTTTACTGCGGTGGAATGAAAACAGAACTGTGAACTGAATGAGGCTTTTATGAAAACAATAAAACTGCTGTTTAAAATCTTCAAAGGAAACACTTTTACCAACAANGGTGGAATGAAAACAGAACTGTGAACTGAATGAGGCTTTTATGAAAACAATAAAACTGCTGTTTAAAATCTTCAAAGGAAACACTTTTACCAACAATTTTTTTTTTTTAAAGATAATATAAATTGGGCAATAATTCATACTCACTCTATGCCTTTCCTGTCATTCAAAGGAGAAAATGTTAATAAGCTGTGGGGAGACCTATCTTGCCAAAACCTGAGATCCTTGTTTGGCAGAACAGTTTGTTGCATCTTTCCTTTTCTTTTTTTCTAAAATGATGCAATGTTTGCATTGCATACTCTTTTCATAATTGCTGTATCAGGTAAAATTGCATGAAGTTTATAAGAAATCTTTCCATTGAGTGATATGGTAATCTTTTATGGTCAGAATATTTAAAGCTTTCTTAAAGATTTTGCTTAATGCAGTGTGATGGTTTGATATGTGTCTTTTTACATTAGAATCAAACACTGCAAGGCCATTAAAGTTTGTCATTTGTTGCTATTTATTTTGCTGTCATGTCTGAAAGAATTTTGCCTGCCATCTTGCCTCTCTCAACTTCACAGTGAATCACTAGGCTTTCTTAATACAAAAGAATTATTTTTACATAGAGATAGTTTTAAAGGTATTGGGCTTTTATAACTGAATGGGAATATGTAGAGTTCTATTAAAAGATGGATATCACACAGTCTATGGATTTAATACAATGCTCAGAGAAGGACGTGAATCTCTATGAGCTGTGTGTTGGATCATGCTGTGTATAAGACAATATTGCTGTGTTAGTGGGGCGATCGCACTGGGCACACTGGAAATTTCTAATTACTTTCTCCAAGCCATTTTTGTCATGACGGGATCTCCATGCATCTTGAGAGTGTGCTAGTCAGTCAGGGGCTGGACTGTGTGCCCAGTTCTTCCAGCAGCTAACTGCTTGATATTGTTCATTTGTTCATGCCCTGTCACCTTTCTGAATCTTCATCCAAACTTCAACTTGAAAAAGTTGCTTAAAATATCAAGAGCAGGAACTCTAGGGTTTAGGGTTTTTTACTTTTGGGATGTTTGTGTAGTACCCAGATGGAGTGGAGCTGCCCACATGGCTGACATGATTAGCTCCCAGTAGGCAGCTAACACAGAGCCAGTCGCTCATTCCCCTCCCTGTGGAGTTGGGGCAAGAATCAGAAGAGTAAAAGCAATAAAACTTATGGGTTGAGCTAAAGACACTTAAGTAGGTAAAGCAAAAACTGCACAGGCAAGGAAAGCAAACCAAGGAATTCATTCAGTCAGTACTTTGGCATGCAGGTGGGCAGCCATTCCCAGGAAAGCGGGGCTCCATCACACATAACAGTGACTCAGGAAGACAAACGCCATCACTCCAAATGTGCCCCCTCCTTCCTTTTTCCCCTCAAGTCTTTGTTGGTGAGCATGACGCCATATGGCGTGGAATATCCCTTTGGTCAGTTGGGGTCAGCTGTCCTGGCTGTGTCCCCTCCCAGCTCCTTGCACATCCTCCTCGCTGGCAGGGCAGCGTGAGAAGCAGAAAAAGCCTTGACTCTGTGCAAGCACTGCTCAGGAGCAGCCGAAATGTCCCTGTGTTAGCAAGTCTAAAACATAGCTCCAGACCAGTTGCAGTGAAGAAAATTAACTCTCTCCCAGCCAAAACCAGTGCACTGTTTCTACAGAGCAGGTGAATAGTCCACTAGTAAGAATGCCTTGTACTTTATAAACTGGGCATGCATAATGGTTACAGGCAATTAATCTGGAAGTTCCACCACGATGCTTTCAGTACAGCCTGTAAATTATAACAACAGATGTAACTGTCTTCAGGAAATCAGGTATGTGGTGACTCAAATATTATACTTCTTATTGCTACCGCTGAAGGTCATGAGCCAAGACTCAAAATTCATGAGATTTTAAAAAATAAAAACCAAACCGTACCCTTGTTTTGCCTCTGTTTGGTTTGGGTTTTTTCCATGCTTTTCTTTACATTCGGGAATATGTAACACTCAGTAATTCACATTTTTAACAAATCTGAGAAATTCTGTAAAAACAGCATGAGCTTGACTCAGGGAGTTGAAATTTTCAGGAAAGTACCACAGATTGCAAGATTCTCAGGAAAACTATGGATTGACAAAATCGTTATGTCTGAGCCAAATTTTTGCATGTGATGGGAATAAACTATGCAGATATGTTCTATGCCTCTAGCATTCTCTCTGTCAGCCACTCTAGCTTATCTAATCGTAGCAATTACAGATTCATTGCATCAGCTATTACAGAGATTTACGGAGCTTGTGATTTAGATACTGTGCATCGTGTACTTTAATGGGACCAGCTTATTTCCTTAGAAATACTGCAATATACTGAAAGAGACCAAAGAAGACTTTGTAAATGACATTGCCGACAATTGCCTGCAGATGCAGTATATTCATAAACTGTCTTAATCTGACAAGTAGGAAGTGTTGTTTGTTGAATATTTTGTTATCTTCCTTTAGATTTTTGAGAGGGAATTTTGACACTTTGTGTTGTAGAGCAGTAGTGTGATTGTCTTTTTTTTTTTCATTTATGTACAACTAGAGCTTTCAAAGCCTCTGAGCTAAACAGATCAGTTCTGGTGAAATAGCTCACCTGGACCTTCAGGCCAAGCCAAGACTGCATGCTGCCTGCGGCTACTGGTGCAGGTTGGGAAGCCTCAGCGAGTGTAGAGTGAACTGCAGAAGTATATCTACTTCATGGGATGAGTTGACCTGAACATATTTGATCTGTGATTTTTGACCCCGTTTGGCTCCCTGAATGCTTCTAACTGCCATGCCAGGCAGCATTTTTAATTTTTCCATCGACATTATGTTTGAGGCCTACTTCCACCAAGGATTCTCTCTTTACAAACCATCAGTGTGGGTGAGAAATCTACTGCACTCCCAACTTACCGAGGTCATTGCAGGAGAAGTTTCTCCACTGTCCATTGATCCCACGTTTTCACATGCTTAAACACACTCATCACTAGAGAATGTGTCTGCTAATAAGCAATCTACATTCAGTGTCTTTTTTTTTTTTCAAAGCAAAAAAGAATATCATTTTCATTTGGTACCAAGAAAGCCTCAACTATTTTTCTTAAATGTCTGTGGTAGCTCAGGCTTTTCTTTGGCTGTTTCCAATGAGGAATCTTGCAAACCCCAGGACCCTGAATAACAAAGACATCTTAAATCTCTTGTGAACAACATTAAATACACACTTTATTTTTTACTTGTGCATTGTATGCTGGCGGACTTTGTCATTTAATCTTTTCATTGTAGCCTTCTATTAATGGTATAATTGTTAAGAAAAAGAATACGAAATAGAAGTGGTTTATGTAAAGGTAGTTCTATAAAGCAAGAGAGAGAAAGAAGGAAAAGAAGGTACCTTTTGAGGAGAGTGCATTCACCTCTGTCACATCGTTCCTTGCACATCTCTGAACATCTGACAGCTTCTGTTAATCTAGTTTCACTCCGCAGTTCAACTTCCCATATGGAAAGCTGGAATGATTTTTGAATAACAGCAAGTAATATCTGAAGTGGCAGCAACTGGCAACTCTGACATTGAGCTTGGCTGTGGCCATTACCCAGAATCCTTCCTCTCTTCTTGAGAAGCAATTACAATTTCACAGGTTGGAATTAAAATTCCCTGCGGTATGCAGTAGAGTAACTGAAACTGTCAAAGTGATTTCAAGCTGCTAATCTCTCACTGCTCGAAGAGTGAAAATAGAGCCCCTCTTACCCAGGCACAGATCTGACAACTTAAAAACTCCAGCCTTCCACTACGCTTAAATACATATGGAGAGTGGCTTGATCTGCTCACAGAGGATATCTGTAAAGATGTTATGTCTATGAACATTTGTGTGTTATTAACAAGTCTATCTTTTTTAACTTTTAAGACATGTGTAACTTCAGGGACTAAGATGAATATAAAAGAAGTCTTATTCAAAAGCTCTGAGAATTTGGAGGAATGAGTAGGCATGTGCCTGTTTCTGTGAGGCTTATTAAAATCTTTACTTATGTCTCTTTGAACATGTATTTTTTGCTAGAAAAATTGCTTGCAACTTGCCCAAATTTTATTTTCACATATTTATATCCCACATTATATTTTGTTTGCACTGTGTTTGATTGTATAGATAGAAACAACATTTAGAAATCAAAAACAAAATTGAGGGGCTGTAAAGCTAGGGTGCAAATCAAAAAATATTAGTGCAAAAGCTCCAGAGCAAGTTTGAACTAGGAGACACAGCCCACAGAGTTGGGGACTGGCTGCAAAACACAGTTTGACTTGTTCAGAGGCAGGGTTCATCCACTAGATAATTAAAATTAGAATGATTGCTGGAAAGTGTTTGTGCAAATATCATTAAATGTCTTTTAGTTCCATGTGTCCTTTTAACATTCAAGTAAATGTTTTTTATCTTTAAATGAAGGTGCTTCAGTAGTTGGTAGAGGGGAGATGAATTATGAACAGTCCTATTTTAATTTTAAAGAAGCCTGATTTAAAAAAAAAAAAATCATGTTACTGCACCTGCTGTTATCCCAGAGTTTGTTAATTCCCACTTGGGAAACTATGGTTGTGGACTTGGATCATTAATGCTGTCCATTCACGTCCCGTGAATGGAGAAAGAGTAATATTTGAGTATCTTTTCAACGACCTTTATTTTGCTGGAAAATACTTAGCAATTATAGCTATTCTTCCTGAAGAGTGGTGTTAACATGATGTTTTATAGAGGACAATCTGCCTCTCATGGTTTGCTGAATGCTGGTTGTAGGTAATGGAGTGAATTTCCATGTTGGTGACCAGAGTGTGATGCAGATTTGTGCCTACAACTTGCATGCTTTAAATGTCCCATCTGTCTTTGAGTGTGAAAACAGGCTAGCTGTGCTCAGCTGAGCATAAAATATTGTGTTTACTCCCTTCCTGGGTAGTGTTTGTGGGAAGGGTTTACAAATGTTAGTTGGCAATGGGTTACAGATTACAGGAGAAGCTTGGAGATGATAAAACACACCAAAAAAAATGGCCATGATTGTTTGGCACATAAGTAGGAGTTGGGGATCTGAGAGAAATTAATGTGATGAAATCATGACATGATGGGAAATTTAACTTTGCATAGTTAGGATCTCATTATAGTATAATCTGAAGAATAAAACTTTTATGGTGCTTGGAAGGCTTTGCTGCACAGACACCCTTCCCAACTGCTCATAACTCTTGGGCTTACTGTGGTATGTTAGAGCAGTCTGTTTTACCACACTAGTGTCACAGCCAAAGAAAAGCAGTCCAGCTCACCTGGTCTAGAGTTGCAAACTTAGCACATAGAGTTTTGTGGAGGAGGGCATTCCAACTCTGTCACCCCTCAAGCTGCTTTGTCAGAGCATTACATGTCTGTCTTATTGCTCCATAGGGAAAATGGGTAAACTGTGACCAGCAAAGAAACTTGCTCAGTCCAATGGCATTCAGTAAATAAGTCATGCTATTTAGTGGTAGCAAGCTTTGACTACTAGTTTGGGTTTTAAGTACCTCCATTCCATTTTGAGCCTGTGTTCGCTCTAATCCTTTCTTTCAGCTACTTTCTCCAAGCTATTAGCAACTCATTTTGTTTTATGGAAGATGACATGTCTTCAGAAGGGTAAGAGTCTAAGCAAGGTGGCTTATTCCCTGAAAGCAAGAATGCTACTTCTCCAGTGGAGCTGATTTGCCAGAGGTATTAGTGCTTGGAAGCTATTGTGTTGCAGTGTCTGTCCTTTAGCTGCGTGGTGTCTGGTTGCCACAGCCTTTTGGGTATGTCAGAAACTTCCATTTGCACGTAGGCAGCATTAAGAGGCTGTTGTGCTGTATTAGTTCTAATCTTGCAAACCCCAGAAATGTAGTAATTCGGGGCAACAAATACATCATTGATGTCAGTTGAACATATAAAATTTGATATCCAGTAGTGGCTTTATGAACCATAAAAATCAATAACTAGCAACTGCTAACTACAAGATCTCTACACAAGAGATTACAGAGGGCTGCGTGTGGGTGGTCTGCAGAGTGTTAGTATGAGACTGCAGAAGGAAGCAAGTGAGCAAGTTACTGAGTCAACTGTACAGATAACCAGTAACAGAGAGAAGGTTGTTCCCACTCAAGGGACAGCTTAATCTCCAAGTATTACGGTATTATTAAGGAAATTAAAAAAGACAGATAGCAGCTTGGTCATGCTGCAGCAGCATTAATTTGCTTCTGTCCCGCTTGGATTGTTTAGTAGGCAAAAAGGGCAATCTGAATGACATTCTCCAGCAGAAGGATAGAACAGAACCTAACAGCAGTTAGCAGCCTTAGATGTGTGAGAAATAAATTGTTTGGTACAAATTTGAACCTCCTGCGCTTCCGTATCTTCTCCCCATGCTGCTCCAAAGAGACACATCCTTGTTTTGATTTGGTTTTCTTTGGCATTTTTTTCTGCAAACACCTTTTTTATTGTACCTTTTTATTTTATCTGACTCTGAAACAGTACTGAAAAAGTAATTCACTTACGCTTTTGTTTTTAAGATCAAGATTGTTGGCATTTTGTTGCATGCCCTGTGAGCCTGCATCAACCAATATCTTAATTGTAGGAGGGGTGGGATTAATTTTTATATTGATTTGAACATAAAATGGAAGTTTTCAGTTGATTTTTGGAGTACTACTTGGGGGATCAAGAAAATCAAGCTTGGCTGGCAATCAATTTAATATATTTACTGTCTTTATCTAGAGATTTGCCAGTATCGCATATTAAAAAATGTTGAAGTTAACAAGTCTAAATCCACTGACAAATTTCCAGTTTCTACCAATTTATAGTGTCATTAAAATCAGACACACAGATAATTTGATAGCCCTACCTCAGCACAAATCTGCTGTAAGAATCACTGCTGTAGGTCAGTGGTATTATACATTGCTCTCACCACGTCCTCCATAACATCTGCTGGACAAGAAGAAAAACGAACAGTAAGCAGCAGATAAGAGGCAGTTCCTAAACTTTGTAAAGAAGTGGCTGTCTTGAGGCTCAGTACAAATATTCATATTCAAATGTTGTATTTTTTTCATTCAGAAAGTCTGTTTTAGGATAGCTGTCAGCTGTATTCCAGCATAATAAGTTTTTTTGCCATTATAGAAGGATGGTGGACCTCTTCTCTCCCGCTACCCCGTAGCAGCAGTGGTCCACCACTGTAGAGATGTATGAGCCTTATATATGCTGTATTGTCACACAGTGGCAGAGCTTCCAGGGCCGGCCCTTTGCAACCTTTGTTTCTTTCTATAGTCTTTGATACTTACCATGTATCCTGTAGAAGCCTTGTATTCTCTGATGTCCTTTCATGAGCTTGGAAGCTCTTGTGAGTATATTCTACAGAAATCCAGGATTACAGTTCCAGCTTTCTGAGTCACAGCAGGCAGAATTAGCTATTTCAGCCTTTCACATCAAAGTTGTTGTCATAAGAGGGTTCAATAGTATATTTCCTGTTCTTGGTTCAAACACTGCTGCAGAAGTTGAGTCATCAGCATATAAATACTTTCTTGGCCTCAAAATATTTGATTTTTGTGTGTGTGTGTGTGTGTTGATTAGCTGCCCATTACATTTCTCTTTCCACACTTATTGACTCATCTAAGAATAATGAAATTGGGTTGCTGCCAATCATACTACATATTGGTTCAAATGTAGGAATGCTAAGGCAACTCATAAATATTATCTTATCTGCCAGGAAATCCATGAGACTGAATTCCTAGTCATTCCCATTCGCAGGAGTAACTTGAGCAAACGACCTGGAATAATGGCAGTGATAAAGTCTAGTCCTGTGGACAGCCTTGCACTGTGCTCTCAGATGGTGTGCTTGTGAGCAAAGAAATTAAACGAAAGCCTGCTTCATGGAGGGAACAGGTTTTATTCTGTTTTCTTGAAATGTTTATCAATCTGGTCCAAACTCACTTGACAGGTAGAATTGACAAGGTCTCCTTGCTTAAAAAGAAATGACAGTGCAGTAACTAGTCTGATTTTCCAATTGTCAGAGTTCAGTTATCTGAACGTGCTATTCATGTTTCAGGCATAAAAGCAAGCTGGTGTGATGGCCAAAGAAAGCGTAAAACTTTTCTCATCTTTTCTGAGGCACCTCATAGTTGGTTGGAAAGCAAAAGTTTTGGCTGTATGAAAGAGCAATGCTATAGACAGTTTTTTCCGTACCCTGGTAATTGTCAATATGGGACAAGCTTTAAATAAAACAAAGGAAGAATTTAAAATAACTATATTCTGTTGTGCAAGGTGGATTTTAAAACTACATTTTAAGTGTTGTATTCATTAAAAGGCCAATTATGGTATTTTGATAATTTTTTTTTATGTTTCCCCTCAGTTCTTGGCAGATTAAACATTTTCATTTCAAAATAGAATAGCTGCAACTCATATGGTGCTGTTACAGAAACGAATTTTGAGTCACAATAGTTTCTATGGGCTGAAAATAATTTCCCAGACGCTAGAATTAATGTGGCAGCCTCAGGAAGCCAGTGCAGTGGCCCAACGAGATTTAAACTGAGGATGCTGCTTTTCTGCCCTACCTCCTTCTATCAACAGCTCTTGCTTGCATCAGCAGAAATGTCATGACACTGCCTGAAGAGAAGTTCAGGTGGCTCATCCAACTGAAACAGTGTTTTGGTGGGGTTCATTTTGGGATGGCTCATGTTGCTGTGAGCATCTTTGCAAGGAAAGGACTGATTGACGTTGGCTCAAACTGCCAGAGAGGATTTTGCGTGTCTTACAAGCTGAATTGCCTCTTGCTGGTACAGCTTTGAAAAGGTCCTTACTCTACCACTTTATTTGAATTAGAGTTGCAGTAGCATGCCGTGGACACACAAATATGTGACTGAAAACAGTAGTATTGCGCAAGCACTGTGGAGCAGAGCCATAAACTTGTTGTTTGAAGACCTCCATACAGCTTTAGAGGTAAGGTATGCTCAGGAACTGCAGAGCTGAGGTCACGGCCCACAGTGCAGACAGGATGTTGCTAAACTACAGGATTTACTTCAGTGATCTTTTATGATTGGCTCAGGATTAGTGGATCATAAAGAACATATAAAGTTTCTGTCAACCTGTCCTCTCTCTTAGACTAATAACTCCTTTTTGATATCTAGAGATACATGCATAATGTGACTTTTTTTCTTTTTTTTTTTTTTTTAATGGAAGAACAGCATGCTCATTGCCTCCAGGAAGTGCTGTTCATGTGGGTAGAACGGACTTCATCTTTCAGGACTCCCAATCTGTCTCTTTTGTTAGCTGTAGACATCAGTTTAAAAAACAACTGGCAAGTGGGTGGGTGGTTTTAGTTGTTTATGGTTTTGGGGATTCTTTTCTCTTGTTGCTTACTTTACTGATGCACATGCTGCTAAATTGCTATTTGTTAAGGAAGTTCAAAGGAGGAAGAAGTAAGTTCTGCGTCATTTCAGTTTGCCTTTGTGCTTAGATCTGGTCAGAGCCAGCCAAACTCTGGGCAGTCAGCAATGTGAGCAAACATAAAGCAGATATCTAGAAAAGGACTTGGAGCTTTAAAGTCACATTAAGGCTTTGTTATGAACTTCTGCTTTGAAGACTTGCAGTATGACATATGAAAAAAATGTTAACTTCCATTAAAGGCTCTCATGAGATTTGTTACCAAATGTTAGCAAAAATTCAACAGAACATTTTAAGGGGTACAATTCAAAAGTTTATATCATGCTTTTGATGAAAACATCTTTAAATAGCCCGATTAGTGTAAAGGAGGAAACTCTGTATGTGCACCAGAGTGATATTAAATGCAAGTTTGTCTTCTGAGAGCATTTAGGAAAACAATGACTTTCAGTGAGAGCTTAATGGAAATATGTGAGAACAAAAATGGTCTTTGCTGGATGTTCTGTCCAGTGCTCCCATAGTATGTGGAAAGCAAGTGACTAGACATTTATATTGTGAAACACCAGGGAAAAAAAGAGCATTTTATGATCAGTATTCTTAATGGAGTATTATGGGCATCCTGCTATTTCTAAAACTACATTTTTTTTGCAAGTCTTTCCACTGAATTATCTTGCAGTCACTTAAGAGTATATCCACTGCAGGCAGGAGTTACAAGTATTGAGGCCATGTTACTGCGAATGCAGCTGCGTTGGGCAGGGCACATCGCCAGGATGAAGGACTACCGCCTCTCTAAGATTGTGCTCTGTGGTGAACTTGCCACTGGCTGCCGCAAGAGAGGAGCCCCGAAGAGGAGATATAAGGACTCCCTGAAACAACATCTCAGCCTTGGCCATATCGATCACCATCACTGATCTGCTCTGGCCTCCAATCGGGAGGCCTGGAGACACACTATTCACAATGCTGCAATCAATATCTTTTGAAAATACACGCAGGATCACTCTCGAGGAGAAAAGGCAACGCAGAAAGAACCGTGTCCTTTCAGTACCACCTGGGGAGCCATTCTGCTGTGCCTTTTGCAACTGGACGTGTCTATCTCCCATTGGCCTTTTTAGCCATCAGCGCGCTTGTAGCAAGCGTGGGTAGAGTCCTTCACAAATCTTCGTTCGCGAAGCCTAGCCATGATGATGATGATATGTATTCTGATCTATTTTTTTCTTTCTCCTGTTCATTCTGTAGCCAGTGGTTTGAGAAGGCTTGCTTGAGTTTAGAAAGAGGAAAATTAGGTTTAAGAAGCAGTACTGTGTCTTGTTCTAAAGGCTCTGAAATTCAGTCGTTTCAGCTTCTTGAAACAAATGTCCTGCTTGGGGCCTGTGAGGGAGAGAGCTGTCTCCCCTGCCCAGGCCTGCTTGCAAGACAAATGGCTCCATTGTTTCTGGGGTGTGCAAATATCACCGGTCCTGGGAGGTCAGGATTGCACATACTGAGTGGTTGCTTAAAGAACTTGAATGAAATACACATAGAAGATTTTAAAGATTAGGAGTCGGTAAGGCTTGTGTACTCTTTAACCATGTTTTGGTGCCACAGTAAAAACACAAAACACTGAGCTTGTGTAAACTTACTCATTCTGCTAGATCAAAATATGTCAACCAGCTAACTTTCTACCTCTGCCACATAGGGTATCATTTTTCCCTCCACAGCCAGCCTAAAAACCTAAGGCTGCCATAGGCTTTCTATCGTTTACAGAAATGCAGTTATGTACTTATGCCTTACATGGTCCACGTGTGTTGTAGGTGATCTGGTGCGTGTGGAAACAGCAAGCTGGGAGACGGCAGATGTCTGAGGCTGGGGTGGGACTGGGTGAAGCTGAGCTGGTGGAGGCTTTCCAGAGGACTGTACAACTTTTCAGGAGATTGGGCCTAGGGTGAGGCTGAAGGTAAGCTGTGGAGTAACATGTAGATTTTTAATTTTAGTGCTATAAAGAAGATGATTTTTATTTCCATTTTAAAAACAGGAGTTGCCATAGACATTAGTGCTTATGTAGCAGCCAGCAAGCTGATCAGTTATTAAAAAAAGGCACAACAGTGCTGGTGAGCTGGTGATCTGTTGTTGATATTATTCTGTATTAGGCTGAAACAGTTCTTCACAGAAGATCAGTGATCACGGAGTTTTGGCAGACTTCTTAGTTACTTATGTTCTGAATAAAAAAATCTTCCTGATGTATTTTATATCACTGCCTGTTGCTGTGGCCACATACAGGAAATATAAAGCTTTGTGCTGTTCTTGAATTACACAGATGGTTTCCACTGTGTAGTGTCCTTCATAATTAGCTGTCATAGAACTGGAACAGAACCATGCTAAAAAGTTTGGCATCTTAAGATGCCATATGATCTTGTAAGATTTTGGGAGGATAGTCTTCACCTCACCCTGCCACCCTTAGCCTTAGGAGGGGAAAGTTCTCTCTGTTGTCCTGTCTTCTGTAGTGTGAATTCCCACTTCAGTTGTGTCTACTAGAAAAGGCATTTTACCAATATTCGGGACTGTTATTGACTTTTATATTGCAGACAATGAAAAATCACTTGCAAACAGACTTCATTGTTGTGATGGTTGTTTGGTGTCTACTTAAAATGCAGTTGGATGAGTTTTAGAGACTTGTCAATGTCTGCACTTAGCATGAGACTCCATAGACAGCAGTTGCAGCTGGAGATAGTTGTCAGAATGAGACAATCTTGATGGCAGAACGGAGTGGGCTCATTTAATTCCAATGCAACAAAGTGATTTAAGGGCCTGCTTCCCTCTTATTTTGAAATTGAATTTATGTGACTCAAGGATTCCTACATTGACTACATTCCTGGAGTACGGGGGCAGCACCAGAACAGTATGCAAAGCTAGTTTTTGGAAAACTCAACTTTTTGGATGCATCTGCTGATCTCATTTTTTTTTTGTCCGATAGACAGGGCATATTTTCATAATTTTTCTTTGCAAATATCCATTATAGTATAAAATTCTAATACATGTTTTAAATGAAAGATTAAATCCTTCTCTCCCTATTATTTTATCACTCCTTTTGTTTTAATTTATAAAGTCACTGCAGACAGATTTTTTTTTCTGATGTGTGTTTTCTGACCTTTTTTTAAGGGTTTGGAGGAAGGCGAAAAATAGTTAATGTAAGAGAATGATTTTCATTCCACTCATGTTGATTCACTGGGCTCGTAAGAAGAGCTTATTGCTTTGTTTACTTGGAAAGAATGAATATCAACACATAAATAATCAGCTGAGAACTAGATTTGCAGGAGGAAGAATTTTCCTAGTCACTTTCCTGTTAATTCAAAGCAATATCTTTTGAAATTGATGTAACTCACAGCCTTATGACGATCACATTACTTTCCCTTAGGAGTAAACAGACAAAAGTGTCTGCTTAGTTTCCAAACTAGAGAGCAGTTGTTGCCTCAGGTACTTAAATTTCGATAGGAAAAAAGCTTTCCATAGCTCTGGTAGCTGTACATACTGAATGTATCAGTGCACCTGGGGACTTCCTTGCCAACTTTTGTGAAGTACCAGGAACTCCTCTTCAGAAAGACATGGAAAAACAATTTACTGAACAAGCCTCCCAAAAGTGCTTTTCTTCAGACAGTCTTTCACCTAGCTAAAGTCCTCAGGCCTGAAGTGCTGTAGCTGATAGGAATTATCTATATCGTATAATTTCTGAACTCTTTTTCCCCTTCTTTTCACTCTTGGAAAGATATGTAACCTAACAGGACAACAGGGTCAACCCTTTTTTCAGGCTTCGTTGCGGTGCAACACTGAAACCTCCTTCTGGAAAATCCTCTTGGGCTAGTACATTGCAATCCCACTTTTCAGAGTTTGCAAAACCTAATGTGTTTAGCTTGTTAACAGCATCCCACAGAATCTGAGGTTCCAGGGACAATTCCTGTCCTTCACAGCTCAGGGATTTCATAATACTCAACAGCAGTAAGAGACTTGTCCTGGAGAAAGGCCCGGGCCACTGGTCATGTACGTCATCTGCATCGTTATCTGTTTCAGCAACGTAACTTGATTTTTAAATTTATAATGGAAACTGTATTACTTACATTATGCTTATATTACAACATAAGTCATCGAATGCTTTTATCAACTACTTCAGCTGTTCCAGATTGCAAGTATGTTTGTGGGCTATGTACATCCATTTGGTATTTCTATATCATGGTTTCATAACACTGGAAATAGATAGAGAAGCAGATTCGTTTTCCTCAAACTGCTTGATGTGAGAAAATTATGCTTGTAGTTCAAGCTGTTATAAAAGGTTGCTGTGACCTGGAAATGTACCACTTAGCTTATCACTTTCCAAGTTTAAAACAATTAGCTGTCAGAAACAGAAACTTACTTTCTGCTTGCTTTTAAAGCATTTTGCAGAATGCAGTCCTCTTCGGTGTCAACAGACTTTGGATGTTACACAGGAACTTATACACTTAAATAAATACAAGTAACCAATCATCACACCGGCTTCCAAATATTTACATTAATAGTGCTGAAATCCCTGCTTAAGACATTGGACTTCTATACCTAGTGAAGCAGGAGGTGCCAAGAATTAAGTAATTTCGAGGATAAGAACCTGGAGAGAGAAGCTGTAAGGGAGACAAGCTCTAAAAGCATACCTTGAATGCACTTAGAGCATTTGAGGGTGAGGTGGAGTTGTTTTCTGTGCAGAATACCTGAACTGAATTGCTAAGTTTTGAGTCAGCAGAGCATTGCCAACATTACAGCTGAGGAATGTATTTTCTACCCAGACTGAGTCAAATGGAAAACCAACTTTAGTTTTGTAATAAGAATTGCATGTGATTAGTGAAAAAAAATAGAGATCCTCTTGAGTTGTGTTTTCATAGGAGGAAAATATTGGTCCTTTCTGGTAGTACTTGAAACTGGCCAGAGCCTCTTGTTCAGATGTTTCTGGACATAGTTCAGGACAGAAATCCTTGGGATGATTAAGCTAAAGAGAGTTTTTCGTAGGTGGACAGTTATCTGAGTTATCAGTACACCTACTATTTAATGCTAAAATGAAATCACTGCCAGAACTGTGCTGGAACATTCCACTTTTAATTACTATTCAATTATAATGTAAAAAAAAAAATCTGGCCTTAGACTTCACCTTTTCAGTGGGACAGAAAAGGCTGAGGCATATGCAGAGAGAATCAGTGTGATACTTTTTCCCCACTGTTTTGAACTTTGTGTTCATTTGCATATGATATTGCAAAGCATGAATGTAAAATACTGCCAAGTCATGACTGTAACAAATCTGCACCTACTTGCACATAAGGTGGTCAGAAATCAAGCATGGGAATATTTACTCCCTGCAGACTGTTGGTAGTCTGGCAAAAATATGAGTACACACCCTTATCCAGAATAATGTTAGGGCCTCATTCATGTTTAGCTGAATCTACTTTGGAAAAGGAAATACCTTGTGACATTCTTCAGTGGCCTCTATGGACAAATAAATAAAAGATTTAATGGAGCCTTCACAGTAGGATATTGGCAACTGATGAGGACTCTGAGGACTGAGTTGTATAAATTAGGCAGAACTGGGATATTTTCAGAGCTCCATAAGGGATGAGGAAGAGGTCTTTCATCCACCCAAGTTCCTGGGACTGTAAAGGGAAGAAAAACTGCACCATGTTTAGCACAGGGAACAACTGTTTCTCTTAAGTGTTTTGAGGCTGTACGTGTACATCATATGGTCTGGCCTTGTTCCATCAAATACATACCTATGAATTGGATGCTAGATGGTAACGGCTTTTAATATGTCAGCAGGTAATTAATTATGATAAATGTGCAAGTTGTCTTTTGTCTCAATAGGCTTGTGACTAAATGGTGTCTATTGTCTCAATAGGTTCACGTGACTAAAATTATTCTGATTAAAGGTCTGCAGTAGTAATGAGCACTGCAGCAGTATACCACACTGAGTCATTGAGAGCTGTGCTGTCAATTACCTGTGGATTAAGGACCAATGCGATTTTAACCAGATCTCTTATGACCTGAATGGAAAGCCCCAAGGGTTTTTGTGACCTCTTACAAATGCTCCATGACAGATCTGTTTTCTATTCTTATTCTTTCTTTCTTTTTTTCCTCAATTTTTTGAAAGAAAAACAAACTTGAAAGTGACAGCCTAACTTGTGATTAATATGCCTTACAGTATGTATCCTATGACTTCTTTACCTTGTCCCATCCAATAGCCTTCGCTGTAGTTTCTGCACCCGGATGCTGAAGGGAAGGAGGGGAGGAAGCAGATAATGCATGCCAAAAGAAAAAGTAATTGTGATGATAAGAAGTTTTAGCAACCTGGAGAAAAAATCCTCTCCCTCACAATTTTCCAGCCTCTTTTGGCTTTCATGCTCTCTTTTGGCTCTCATTGTTGTTTGTGTGTGGGTCCATACATGTGTGTGTGTGCGTGCGCATATTAAGCACATCATTATATGTAACCAGGAAGGTTCTTCACTTCAACACGTCACGAAGAACTCAGAACCACTTTGTCAACATAAGTGAACTATTAGACTATCCACAACTGACATCTTTCAGGTCATCTTCTGTAGCCAGAATAAATTTCTCTTTAGCAGTACAGATGGATACTAAGAAAGCCAGCAGATGCATTGTAGTTAATCAGAAAGAGACTCAGCAGGGTAACTAAAATCTCTGCTAGAATTCATATCCCTTCACGGAGTTTAATTAAAGAGCTTTGTGTGCATCCTTTTGTTTTATCTGTTGCCAGTGTTTTGTCTCCTATTGTGGCAGTTCCTTCAAATAACCATCAATTTGCTGTGATAATCTACTGAATGAGCAGCACTGTTTAATTATATAAAAATGATAATGAGCTTTGGCTGTCAAAGAGTTAAGGAGCTGCTGCTGGCCACTGGAATACAAAAGAATTGGTGCCAAAGGGGCCCCTGGAAGTCTGTGACACTTCAGACTTCATTGCTGAGCAGCAGTAACTGGCTTGAGCAAGCAGCAGGCCAGTGGAGCTTCCTTTGGGGAGGGATAACCGAATTATTGGGCAGCCTCCTAACAGCAGGAAGCAGAAAAGTCATGGAGAGAGTTCTGTTTCACACCCCAGCAAAAATACAAGGCAATCAAAAAAATATCTCTTTTACTACATAGGCACAACGCCTTTGGCACTGTACTATGTTCCTCATCCTCGTGGCAGAAGTTGGAGTTTGGGCATAACCAGGTGTCATCTGGTGCCATTTTGCTGGGGCAGGTAGCAGAACCTAGGAGAATGGGGTTCTGGCTGCTAGGGAATCATGAGCCAAGATACAGATAACTCAGGTGAGCCTGTGCTTTACCCAAGGGTAGTGAGGATTCAGGTTTATCAAGAGAACTCTTCTAAGAGGTGAAAGCTTTCTGTTTTCAGGCCTTTTTCCTCAATTTTTTTTTTTTTTTTTTTTTTTAAGCCAAGAGGTAAATAAAATCTTATGCAACCATCTTATTTTGCATCCAAACTACTTAGTCACTGAAGCTGTTGTTTTCCCTTTTCTGTTTTCTCTAGCTGGGATCATGCTGAAGTAAGCATGGGGAGGGGAACTTTGTAAAACAGGAACAGCAGTGGAGAAATTGCTGGAATCCCTGTTTCTTAAAGCAGAGAAACAAATCCCTGGAATTCAGCTTAATATTATGTGAGTGACTACCATGTGCTTCATGTCCTGACTAATCACAGCACTAATGAACTCCCAAGGTATATAGTGCCTGCAGGGGCCTAGAGGCCGGGTCCCCAGGCGTAGAGCCACTTGACTAGAACATGTACAGTGGAGCTGGAGAAAACACATCCAGAACCAAAGATGTCTGTGAAGGCAGCAAGACATGGCAGGGCCTGCAGGGTTCCTTCTCCCAGTGCACATCCTGGCCACACTGCTGTGGGAGTGGAGGTGTGGGAAGGCAAGGGCATAGGCACAACTGAGGTAAGCAGGGATAACGTGTGGCAGAGCAATACTGGAAGTCTGACGTGAACAGGGCAGTGATGGTACCACTTCTGACTGACACTTCTGTACCACTGACCCACAGAAAGCGGAAAACACTTTGAGGAGCCTTCTGTTTTTACCATGGTGTGTGTTGTTTGTATATGTAAGGAAGGCTGCTAAGGGAAGGGTTAGTACTGAGTTGATAAGAGATGAAGT
The DNA here is from genome assembly GCA_013396775.1 of Cephalopterus ornatus. Taxonomy (NCBI): domain Eukaryota; kingdom Metazoa; phylum Chordata; class Aves; order Passeriformes; family Cotingidae; genus Cephalopterus; species Cephalopterus ornatus. Next base: position 117,681 of record VZRE01003984.1, on the reverse strand, counting down.
TTTGCCTTTATTGAAGCATTCATCCTACAGTACACTGTGCTGTGTATTGGTATTTCTGCAGCAGAAGAGGTGTGCTGGGATGGATACAGTTTTAAACAGCGAGGTTAACGTAAGTTTACATTAGGAGCATTACACAGGTGTGGGACCAGAATCACTTTATACAGGTAAAGCATTTCTGTGGTTACTGATGGTCTTTTAGACACTGGCCCCTTTGACCAGATCCTTTGTTTGATTCTGCAAATTTCTCACAAGAGCAAGTGAGCAGATGAGTAATCTTTCTCCCTTCCTTTGCTTATCCCTCACACCTCTTCTCTACAACTGTGTATTCATACCATCCATAACAGGGTCGTTGACCCACTCTCCTTTGTGGCCCCTCCCTGTGCCACTGTCTCTAAGTTTATACTTCATTATATTCTCCACCTTTATCCTTCTTTCATCCCTGTGGGCACTGGGGCCAGATGATGCTGTTCAGCCCCAGAGCCATGGAACTCTTTTGGCACTGGCTCTTTTGTGTTCCAGTGGCAAGCCATAGCAAATGCTTGCATGACCAAGGCATGTTATCATTTTTACACAAAGAGTACCATGCACCTTTCTCAGTAGGAAAGATGTGAATCTGAACTACTTCCTCCTCTTTTAGCCTCACTGTTTTTGACATCCCTTCCATCCCTTCCATTTATAACCCAGTCTCGTAAGTTCATTCTGCATGCCATCTATGCAATACATCCTTCTGTCTCTACCCAGACAACTACAACTTTGCTGTTACAACTTCAGCTCTTGTTATCTTATGGATCAATCACTGTACTCATCCCATCATAAATCTGACAGATGTACCATGCCAATCCCCAGTGCTCCTGCAAAGATAACTTTCCCAACGCTTAAGTTTAACCATGTTGTCTGTTCTCTGTGCTTTCCCATTGCCTTGCTCCAGAAACTTAAGCTACTTGTTTTTACTTAGAGGCTTGTCATGACCTGTCTTCTCCCTACCTATAATCACCTCCTCAGTATTGAAGTGTTAGCTTCCACCTCTGATATCACACAGTCCTGGTCTTCTCTTGAGCACTCATTTAATTTATAAACATTTTTCACGCTCAGAAGGACCATCATGTGAAGCTCGGCAAAGCAGCTTCTTTTGGATCCTATCATCCATTCATAAGACTCTTCCTTTCCACATTTCTTCTTAAAAGACTTCATGGCTGGCTGACATTTTCTTATTTTACTCCCTTCCCTGGCCATTCTGCCCCAGTATTTTATGCACAGGCCATAAATTCTTTGGGATTGGGACTGTCACGCTGTTCTGCCCAGCTACAGCACATAGCACAAGGGGAATGTGGTCTGTGAAATGGGCTCCTACAACACTTCAGTAATAAATACTTAAGCGGAAGGAGTGCACCTGTAAAAGCAAAGCACTATAAGTGTAGTAGCACAGTAAAATTGTCACCTTCCCCCGGTGAAATAAGCAAACCAAGAGAAAAGCAGAGTTGTTAGTATCTTTATACCCACAGTTGGCTCATCCACACTCAGAAGAGATCACATCTCTTTCTGCTCCTACACGACATAGCTCATGCCCAAACCCGAGGATGTGAGTTTTAGTGACATCACCCAAAGGATACCTCTAGCTGGGCTGTGTATTGGGGAGATAACCATGGGCTCTGCAGCTCTTCCAAATACAACTAGTGCATTTAAGGACTTGGCAGCTGGCCCCACTGCCATGCTGATGGAAAGGATGGTTGTAAGCATGCCTTCATCTATTGCAGCACAGATTCATCAGCTTATCTCAAACTGCTTTATTGGTGGCTTAAACTGGCAGGGCTCGGTGTGCACTGTTGCAGGCTGGGGGCGGGGGGCACATGTGGATCCACTGGGGTGCCTTTGGGGCAGTAAATCCTGGTAGTGGGTTGGTGGAAAACAGCCATGGTGTGGGAGAGGAGGAGCAGCTGTAATGTCTTCAGTCCTTGCAGCTGCGTGCAGTGTAAGTGTGTATTTACAGCACCACTATACTCACTAGCACTTCAGAGAAAGTTGTCCTTTCCTTTTGCACAGACTCAGGAAAACTTTGTTGTCTTTCTTTAAGAACTAAAAATCCTTCATTATCCATGGACTTTGACTAGTGTCTCACTGAAATGAACTTCAAAGCAAATTCACATCGAAACTGCTAGAGACTTCATGTTTGCTTGGTCTTGATACAAAACATGAAAATCACCTCAGGCTAGCTGGCAGTGCTTGTGACAAGCAAATCTTCTGGTGAAACAAGAGAGGGCTTCCAGTTACTAATGAAATCCTCCCCTCCCCACCCTCCAATCCAGTGGGCATTTACATGGTTTTCTTGTGAACATTTCATGCAGCTTTGAAAATCAAATGCTTCCTTACAGGAAATGTTTTTTCTCTGTTGTGCATCTCTTGTGGCTGGCTGCCAAGAGATCCTGATCCGACACCCAGCTGTGCTTCTCTGCCCGGCTTTTGTGACCGTGGAAAATCATTTTTTTTACTTCTGCCTTCTCCGTTTTCTTCTCTCTTAAATGTGTATAAACAAGTTGGAAATCAGAGCCTGTATGTTCTTTGCAGCCATACTGGACAGAAATGTGATAGCAAAAGGTTAGGGGCTTACTATCTTAAAAAGCCTCTAAGACTAAAATGGATGAACTTTTTTTTAAGCTGACAAAAATTACTTTTTATTCTCAAGGTCAGAACCATGCAATATTTCGATGTAAGTTAAAACAGTAAGTGACAAAATGTTCATCCCATATTAAGTTTTGTTAAAAGGGGGAGAGATAAAGCTCGTGCAAGGAATATGCAAGGAAATCAGTTTCCTTTTCTGGAAAACACATTTTACTGACACATATCCTTCTACACTGTCTTAAGGCATTCTGAAGTAACAAGGCTGCAAAAGCAATCTATGTTAGCTGCATTTTTACTTTAATAATGAGGTAATTAGTAATGAGGTAATTTCACGTGGGCAGATGCATGAAAACACAGAAAGACACCCTGCTTTACACTTATGCAACTCTGAGTGTTGCAGTTATAAATATCAAAAAACAGTGAGAAAAGGGGTGTGGGGAACAGGAGCAGGTCTGGCAAAAAAGCTGGGCTTTATACAGCCAAAGCACTTCATTTACATTCTGAAAGCAAGGCCAGATCAAATTAGCAAATAGAAGGATATTATGAAATAATGTCCAACAGGAACACTTCATGGACTACCGTGTTAAAGTGACTGTAGAGCCTACCCTTGGCAAGTCTCACGTACACGTGTTGCTCACATGTGGGGCATCACTCCACTGAGGACACAAGGATTCAGCAGTGGAGTCTTTTGAGCAATGTTCAGGTAGATGCCAGCAGGAGTCCATTTGGCCCTCACCAAAGTTTCTTTTGCACTTTAAAAACTAGGGATTTGGCTGGCGTGTAGACCAAATGCCCATTTCGATTTGGGAAACAGATGCAGTCTTTAATATATAAGAAACATAACATGGCATCTAATGAAAAATTTACCTTCGTTCCTTTCTCTTTTTTTTTAACCAACATTTTGGCCAATGCTTTGTGTTCAAAAATAACTTTCTTGGATATGATGGTATCTTTCTTAAGCTAGTCACAAGAAAAATGAATATAATTTCCTTTTCATTGGGTAGTTTGGAGTATTTAAGGTTTGTGCTTCCAATTTCTCCTCATCTCTGGAAGTAGATTTGATGTATGTTTCTTTTCTTGATAGTGAAAGCTGAGGTTTTTGCTGACTGTGAAACTAGGTTAAGTATTTCCTGCTTTCCCAGTCTAACCCTCCAGTCCGTTAGCTGGCCTGGAACATTGGTTTGTGGTTCAATTTAAGATTTCTGAAAATAATGGCTAAGAAAAGCTGCTTCATTTTTTCATGAAGATTTACTTTAGGGTTTTTTTTGATAATCATTTGTTTACTGTAATCAGTAAAATTTTCCAAATGGAATTGTGAGTATGATTTCCCCATGCTCTGATGGCCTTTATGATTGTCATTCCTGCTTTTCGTTCAGCTCACTTGGGAAATGGAGGCCTCATGAAGGTAATGCCGTGCTTTCCTACAGAACACTATTTTTAAGCTATTTGCTTCGGTGGTATGACAGTGAGGGAGTGGTTATGTCTGTACTCCTGGTCACGTGCTTCTCAGGAGAAGCTTACCTACAACAGACCTAGTTAAGGCATATTTGCTCCACTGGAGATTCCCTGTTCTTCTTACATCTGAAAGATAAGACTTCATTTTGTAACAAAGATGACTCAACGTTTTATTCTTCTCAAGAGAGCAGATTAGACCATTCCTCTGAGTCTCAGCATGGTGTCATCCATATCCTTCCATTAACTGAGGCAGCCTTACTTCCTCCCTTGCTTCCTTAGGTAATAATTCAGAGAGAACTAAAAGATTATTCTTAACAGACAGTTGATATTGTAGTCTTCAAAATGAACTTACACAGCCTGCCTCCTTGTGTGCAGGAGGATGAGGGAGTAGTCCTTTTAGAAGGCACAGCAACTGCCAGAGATGTGGAAAAATTCTGCACGAACACCCAATTACTATTGGTGGACTGTGGAACAAATTTGTGAGGGGGGAGTCCCGCATGCCACTGTTCACTTTTCTAAATCAAGAAAAAAATCAGTATTAGCCTCAGAACAGCTTGTTCATTGACTTCTAACTCAATCAGGCTCATGGTTAAACTAACCAACCAACCAAAAAAAAAAAGAAGAAAACATAACTGTAGACTGTAATTCCTCCTATCTGTTAGGAGTTAATTATTCTTGTTACCTGTCTTTTCGACCACTGAAACTTGGTTAAAATAAATAGAAGTAGAAAAAAATGGATATTTCAGAAAGGGCTCTTTAGAAAATTCAGAAAGTTTTCTTTAATTTTTTTTTTTTTTTTAAGGGAGATACTCCTTGTGCACTGAGAAGCTGCATTTTCCGTTTGGGAAGGCTGCTATGGCAACCTCAATAAGCAGTTTAGAGATGTCGTTGATTAGTCATTGGTGCTGATTTGTCGTTTTTAATGTACTGTATTGTCCTTACCGGTGGCTGTTGGGCCCATCAGCTGCAAGACTGGCAGGCTCTTTCTTTGCTCTGTTCAGTCTGCATGGCTGCTGTAGCACACCTGCATTTGCAGCTCCCATCATTTTGCTCAATAAAAAAGTTGTGGCACTTCATGGTGATCAGGGGGTCTTGAGCTGGAATTGCCATTGCAGTTCTGTTGGGCTTAGGATTTGGGCACTTGCATTTTTATTCCTAATTCCCATAAATTTTTACAGAATTTGTTTTAACAAGGTAGGTGTGCTTTCTGAACAAACATCTCCATTTGCTTGACTCTCAAAACTCTGGGTGTTTGTATGGGAAGAGAAGTGCCTTAACCTGTGGGATGAGCTTGGGAATTTGCTTAGCTAGGATAAGAGAAGAAATTGGATTCTTTGATAGACAACGAGGACTTAGAGAAGTGTTAGAGGAGCTGAGTCTTGTAGTTGTTCCCTTCTATAATTTCATCACATTTCCTGGTAAGCTTGGATGACTTCAAAATCTTCTGCACTAAGTCACAGTAGCTATCACCTAAATTTATGATGATCTTAGCTTGCGTTTTCTTGAAGCACATTTCTTTGCCTTGTGGTTGCCAAGAAATAGTTGGAAACACTGCTCAAGTGTCTACATAAGAGTTCTTTTTCCTTTTTTGAAGTGAATTAGCAAAAAAAAAAAGGCAAAAAAAAAAAAGGCAAAAAAAAAGTTAAACCACAGCATAATTACCTTTTACATTTAATAAAATCTTATGATTTTAGAGAGACTCACTCATGATATTTGCATGCAAGGAGTTGACAGTATTGCTAGATGAAGTGTTAAATCCCTTCAAGATCTTCCCTGCTCATCAGCTTTATTTCACAAAGAACAGTGAGTAGATATTATACTTAAAACCAAAAAGTTAAGATCATGAAAATGTGTCATTAGATGCTCGAAGTGGTGTGTCCTCTCCCTGAAAATGAATATGTTAATAGCCACTCATATGTTACCTTCCAAGATCCAGCAAAAAAATTCTCCTGAGCATCTCTCTCAAGCTGAAACTATGATACTGGAATGACTTCCATTGCCTTATGCTGCAACATATTAATGGAAAGAGTGATAGCATTTAGACTGTGTTTTTCAAATGACACAGCCCATGCCCGCCTCTTTGGATATTGTTTCCTTGTTCTAAAAATCCAAAGGAAAGGCAGGAATATTTTCAACTAAATATTGGCCCCTGTACATCTCTTATCACTTAGCTTCTCCCCCTTTCCACCAAGCACAAAAATTCTTTTATATTTGTGGTTTATGCATGGCCTTGTGGTATTTTCTCTTGCTATTTGACTAGTTCTACCTTTATGTGGTATCTTATGCCTCTGGGGCAGAGTGGAGTGAGAAGGATGTTTAAAATTAGGGTCAAAATTATAAAATGCTGATAAATATTTATGTAATGTGTATTTAAAATTACTCAAAATCAAGAAATTATGTTACCAAATCACAAGCCAGCAGAGTTGTTTCATGCTAACAGAGCCCTGTTGGAAGAAAATACACTGGATTTGGATTTTTTGTCAAAATCTTAATTGTTTCTAGATCTCACTGCACTATAAACAGATCATAAAGTAATCATTTTAATGATAAGGTAAAATAAATATAATTAGATGCTATTGGGATATTTTCAGCTAAGTCTATTTTGTGGATGCAAGAGGTTTATCATGAGACACAGAGAAGTTGGGATGTGTAGGATATTACCTCTGTTGTACAAAGAAGGGGCTTCCTGCTGTGGAAGACGTACGGTACCCTCAGCTAATAAACTGAAGAATACTTCTTCTAAATAAGCTCTAGTTAGCATAAATGAGTGAAAAGGACATAAATCACAAATATATTTCTATTTACATTAATAAAAATTTAAACAGTTTAGAAGCTGGGTCATTGGTAAATCAGAAATGCCATGGAAACAGCATAAGCTTTAGTAGCAACGATGAGATCATAGACAAGGTCCTTAAAAACAACACTGAATGATTCTGTGAATTTCTTGACTGCTGTGCTTAATATTTTTAATCTGAAATTACTAATAAAAATATATGTTGCCCTGACAGATTTCAGGCACAGGCTTCTAACATGGCGGGGGGGG